>OW445486.1:12500-227875 GCA_918226075.1 Microctonus brassicae | reverse complement strand
AGGTGAGTGCAGTAAGACATCATTATTGCTGTTTGATTCTATGTTACTCGTATTGTTTCCGTTCCTTTCGTTTGAAGTGTGAGAATCTTCGGAGGATATGCTCGCGTCTGACTTACTTGAACATTCGGTGTTGTTTCGTTCTCTCTCTTTGATTTTATAACTTAATATCCGAGGGTTGACGTCCATCTCGTGTGAATATATAGAGCTTCCTGAATCAGAGGATTCGTCGTTCTCGTCATCGCTGTTACTTATAGATTCGTTTCTAACTTTTGATCGTTTGATCTTTCGTATTGTTCTCCGCGGATTCAAAGGTCACGTGTCATATTTCCCGCTTGAATTGTGTTTTCTTTTATTCAACTTCTTATGAAGAGGAGGTGATTGTGATTCATTGATTTCAGAATTTTTTTGTTTTCTTTCTCTTAGATAATACCCGTGTTGGGAAACTTCTTTTCGCGTTGGATATGGATATTTGCGGATCTCCTCGTTTTCGTTTAAGGTTCGAGGGCCCTGGTTGGTGATTATTGCCTAAATCATATTGTAGCGGTGTTTTCTTGTCGCCATCATTTTCTTCCGGTGGATCATTTACTTTCCACTTGACATTGATCATATATAATTCTTTGGGTTCGGTGTTGATAACTGGATTTCGCGATAGAGCGTCGGTGTTGGTATTAACTCGGCCGGCTTTATATTGAATCTTGAAGTCGAATTCGCGTACGCGTTCTCTCGATCTCATCACTCGTGACGCGGGGTCATTTAAGTTACTAACTCACACCAATGGCCGGTGATCAGTTACTAGAGTGAATTGTTCACCATATGAATACGGTCGAAATGATTTCAATGCAAATATTACGGCGAGCATTTCTTTCTCGGTTGTTTGATAATTCATTCCTGCTTTATTCATAACTCTGGACGCGTATGCTACTGGTAAGTCATCTCCTATCTCGCCTTGAGATAAAACAGCACCGACGGCGTAACCCGATGCGTCTGTTGTGACCACGAATGGCTTATTGAAGTCTGGGTAGATGAGTATAGGAGATTCACATAATTTATCACGTAACGTTTCAAAAGCTGTTTGATGTTTGAAATTCCATTCGAATTTGTTATTTTTACTTGTTAAATCCGACAATGGCCTGGCAATATTGGCGAAGTCTAGGATGAACCGACGATAATAACCGGCTAATCCCAAAAATTCTTTCACGTTTTTCTGTGTTTTCGGAATCGGAAAATTTTCCGGTCTTTCCCAATGACATGCCCAAGATATTTTACTTCGGTCCTCAGAAACTGACATTTTTCGGTTTGTGGAGTTAAGTTAGCCTCTCTCAAACGATTCGCGAGTTTAATGAATTTTGCATTGTGCTCTTCAATAGATCGTGCGTAAATGACGATATCGTCTAGGTATACGAATAGTTCATTGCCTTGTAAACCACGTAAGACGAAATCCATCAACCTTTGGAAGGTGGCAGGGGCGTTTTTCAAGCCAAAAGGCATTCTATTGAATTCATAATGGCCGTGAGGTGTTGTAAAAGCTCTTTTTTCTTTGTCGTTTTAATTCATATCTATTTGATGGAAACCGGAAGCTAAGTCGAAAATTGAGAAATATTTTGCTCTTCCTAATTGGTCAAGAATGTCACTGATTAACGGAGGTGGATAAGCGTCTCCAACGGTTTTTTCGTTTATTTTCATATAGTCTATTACTAATCTTCACTTTTAATTACCTTCAGCCTCTGGTTTTTCAGGAACTATCCACAAGGGAGAGTTATATGGTGATGCAGAGGGTTGAATGATCTCCATCTTTAATAATTTTTTTATTTGTTTTTCTATCTCTTCTTTTTGAGAGAGAAGATAGCGATATTGTCTGGTGTTAACAGGTACGTCATCGTTTGTGATAATGCGATGAGAGATGACATTAGTCGAGCGCAACGATTCCCCGGGTAAATGAAAGAGATCGGCGTATTCTGTAATCAATCCATGTACGGCATGGCGTTCTTCGTTATTTGAATGACTGGCGTCAAGTGTATTTATTACTTTCTCTACGCGGTCCCGTGCGTTTATCGTCGATGATAACGCGTTTTTTGATTCATTTTCGTTCTCATCGTCACTAGTTTCGAATGGGAATAGTGGAACAACTGGTACTCCGATCGTTACGTCATCTTCACGCGTGTTGATGGTAAAAATATAAGCTCTCCCGTTATTATTTGAAACTATGGGTTTTCCAGCATAAATTCCCTTCGGTAAATTAATTTGTTTGATGTATCCTTCTTTTAAGTTATTTTCAGATAGTCTTATCAACATTAATGTTTTGTATCTGGCGGGTAATATAACGCGTTTTTGGTCATGAAAATCGTATATGAAATTGTTACGAACCAAAGATTTTTTTTCATAGTCGATAATGGCATTATGTTTGTGCATAAATTCTGTTCCGATTATACCGGCATATTTTAATAGAAATTCTTCGGGTATAACGTAGAATTCATTTAACATATTATCGATTTTTAGATTGATTTTTCACAGAGTCATAGGCTTATCTATGTTAGAAACTCCATTTGATTCGTATACGATACTATTGTTGATTTCGCTTAAATTTTTGATTTGATTAATTTTGACGAGGTTCAATTGTGATCCCCTATCGATTAAAAAACATCCTTGATCGTTCTCGAGAATATTACTTTTGATAAGAATTGATGGAGATTGATATGACGAAGTATTCAAAATTTTACATTCAGCATTAAAGATTTTCGGTATATGAGTGGAAATGTGATTTATTGGATCGAGGGAAGGTTGGTTCGTTGCGTTTGAGCTGGCGCGTATTGTCGTTTCCCGCTTGAATATTACGGAAATTATTGTTATGGAATGAACGCATTTGATTATTGTGCGTACGTGTGCGACATTCTTGTATGGTGGGCCCGGTGCGCTCGCAATAATTACAAAATGTATTGTAACTTGGGGATGTGAATGATTCTGATTGGAATCTCTGAGGTCTTGTCGCCTCTCGGCCCTTTAGTTGAGCTCTGCGTTTAAAAGAATTGTCAAATACATGCCCCGGTCTAGAACAAAATGTGCAATATGGCCGTTCTGTAGAGGGTTCAGGTCTATATTCGGTAATTTTATTCATTTGCATGGCATAACAGTCTCGTCCTTTGAAATATAATTGTGGAAACTCTGATAATTCTTGTTCAACTCTACGTCCTTCGGCGAAAGCTGACGCGAGGTCGGTGAATGATTTGGTGGCAAAGTGTATGAGATATTTTGGTTGGAGGCCGCGGACGAATGCCTTTATTATATCGTATTATAGTACTCCAGCGGCGGCGTCTTTGTCGGGTACGTCGGAGTTACGTAATAATTCTTTTAAATCAGTCAACAACTCTTGTACTCGCGCGATGTAAATGTTCATTTTTTCGTGTGGTGTTTGTTGTAATTTATTAATGTCATCTCTTGCGACGTAATATGTCTTGGGTGAATCAAAATTATTACGAATGAATTCAATGAGATAGTCAATGGTTCTGAGTTTAGCTTTACAGGCCCGGCGCAGAGGTTCGCCCTTTAATCTGCCCATTAATAATATCAAAATTTCATTTTCCGAATATGGAGGAATATATTCTTTGACATGACGACATTGGACAATAAATTCATCGGCTTTATAGCCCATTTGTTTAAACAAATGCGGAATTGCTTGTAAATAGTTTTTCGGACTTAGTTGATGAGTTTCACGAGGAGCTAATGATTCTAGGCGATGTTGAGGATCGTCAGGAAGATTTTGATTTGTTCTGGATGTAGATGGATTATTTTCTGATGTAGGATTATTGATTATCAGCTGTTCTGTCCTTGAGGCAGGGTACTCTCTGCGTGGAGGAGAGTGAGATAACGATCGTGAGGATTCAGAAGTAGTTCGTCTGCGCGGTCGCGACAAAAAATCACTAAGGCTTTCGATTTGAAACCTCATTTCAGCTATAGATCTTTGAGTGTTGTCTGTTTTCTTTTCTAACTCGTCATTCTTTTTTTTTATACTCGTTATTAGTGTGTTTAATAATCGCGAAAAGATCAGCCATTGATGTCGTGGGAGGAATAGCATTTGGTGGTTCTTCATCGTTACACGTTATATCATCTCTAGTACTACCGGCATTAATATCGTCGTAATTAGACATATTTGTTTTATTGGTTATTGATTGAATAAATGAAGAAGGCGTGTAGAAATGAAAGAATAAAGAAGGAAACAAGAGAAAATAGAACGTGGAGAACGTACAAAATAAATGTCTTAATGTTATTTACGATCATGTTGAAGAACTCGCTGGTTTTGCAGTTGGAAGAATGATAATCGTTATGTGATATCCTCGGTTAAGGCTCCGGTGACGTAGGCGGTGATGTTCTCCCTTTTAACGTTGATGATTTGGATGGACTGATGTAATTTTAATTGGTGAATATTGTCTTCTCACTTTGTCACTACTCGGTCACTCGATATTACTTATTTTCGTTCTCAATATTGTTTATTTGTTCTTTATGTTGATGGTGTTAGTGCGTGTTACAATTGAAATTTGTTTGAAGCACCAGTCTTTTTAATCCATGAGCGTGTTTCGTCTGATGGGTGAAAACACTTCCTTTTACATATTTTCTCACTTTTTTTTTTATTGCAAGTGTCACTAATTCACCTTATACACTTCTAGCAAACGATTCCACCGCTGCCACCATTAAAGGGATCGTTGTCGCCGCCAATATGCGTAGCTAAAGTGTGTAGGATGGTAGAGGTGAATTAATGATTATTATTCGAAAAGATATGAAGACTCAAATATATTCAACTTGTAATTTATTTGTTTAAGACAACTTGAATATTTACAATTATAATATTTGTTTATTGATTAATTGATAGAGTCTTGAACAGTTCATATTTATGATTCACTTCGCTCACAACCTTGAACTTTTTAACTCACTTGCACGATCTTATTCTTAATTTAAATCTATTTGACAAATGTAACTGATCAGCTTTTGAGCTTATTTATTTTATCGATTGAAAATATTAGCGATTATTGATTTTTACAAGCATTTATTAGGAGAATGCTTTTTGAATTTGGAATCGTTACTGGTCAAATAAGATGTTGACGAGTTGAAGCGAAAATCAAGACTAACTAAACGTAAAATTATAAGTATGGAAAGAAGATGGGAAAATTTATAAAGTAAGTTGATGCGTCTTTACAGTAAACGTCTTACTCAGCATTTAGGTTGCAGCATTCATATAATGAGAGCGCGCAAAATGCACGTAGGTTTTTTTGAGTTGACGTAGCGAAGTAAGATGTAATGCTGACGAAGGACTTAGGTTCCCAGTGGGAAGAAGGATAGAAGTGTTTCCCACGGGAAATAAGAATTTTGACTTATTAGCTATTAAGAAATCATAATAATTATAATTACAATCAATTTATGAATAACATATTCTGAGGTGCGATTGCAGAGCGACGAATTATAAATGAATGATTGAAATTTCAGGGGGGAAAGGGCGGGAAGATCGCACGCGACATAACACATAAATATTTCCTCTATCGTTTCTTGTCATTCACACAAGCGATATTTAAGAATCCAATTTGATTAAACTATTCATTTTCATTTGTTTGTCACCTCAACAGAATTATTTTGATTTAATTTTTCGCGAAATTAAAAATACTCTAGATAGTTTTCGATTTGTTGTAAGCGATAGTTGCTTATTAAAACAAGATGCAATTTTGAATTTCTAAATATTTAATTTGACAAATAATTATTTCATCAAAATGTTTTTTTTCAATCATCGGCCAGTCATTTTTCATAATGCCCATATCACGATTTTCCCTACATTGAACATGAGAGTCAAGTAATTTTTATTTTTTCTCATGACCATATCCATCAAGATCCATTTGTTTAATAGAAAATGATGAAAAAAAAAATTTTAACGAAATAATCATTTGTCAAATTAAATAATTGAAACTTTCGAATAGTATCTTATTTTAGTGTGCAACTGTTACTTAAAACAAATCGAAAACTATTTAGAGTATTTTTATTATCGCGAAAAATTTAATACAATCATTATGTTGAAATGACCATACATGGAAATAAATGATCCAATCAAATTGGATTCTCAAATACCGCTTGTGTAAATGAAAAAAAAAAAAAAACAAAAAAACGATAGAGAAAATATTTATGTCATTGTACAATTTTAAAGCCAGTATGATGGAGCATTCGTATAAGCACATAACTTTTTGGTACACTCAGTATACTCGTGTCGCTCAAGGGAAAGAAATTTCGTCAGAAAACTCATCTGGAAAAGCGTAGCGGGCTCATCTAGTGTCGGAAAATGACCGTAGGACCCAGGGTAATACCGACTTCAAGAATATTTACCAGAGGTCGATTTTAGAATCCTTTTTTTGCACCTTCACCCTTCCACTTTTGTAGCGCGAAAATTACGCACTCTGATTGGCCACTCTAAGTTAACTAATAATTCAAAATCAGATAGACCGATTTGCAGTAGTCAAAGAAATTTTGCATCAGAATAGTATCTAATGTCTGTCTATAAAGGGAAAGACATTTATTCCGCCACACCCTGTATATAGTATTAGATTTATTTTATTTCATTTTATTTTATGTTATTTTTCTTTTCAACTACACTTATTGAATATATACACATATACATGGACAATATAATGAACATTCATTTAATGATATTCAAAGCAGATGCATATATCTAATATATAAAATTCTCCTGTCACAAATTTAGTTAT
The DNA here is from genome assembly GCA_918226075.1 of Microctonus brassicae. Classification (NCBI taxonomy): domain Eukaryota; kingdom Metazoa; phylum Arthropoda; class Insecta; order Hymenoptera; family Braconidae; genus Microctonus; species Microctonus brassicae. The sequence goes on along the minus strand of OW445486.1, from coordinate 221,141 downwards.
AATACTCCTCCAAAACGGCTTGACCGATTTTGATAAAATTTTATATGTATACTCAATAAGTCTGAGAATAGGTTGCTAACTATTTTATACACCCCTAACTGTTAAGGATGGTCCACCCCAAAATTCATTTTTATATTTTTTAGACAAAATTTTTTATTTTAATTTTTTTATGATGTCGCATTAAAAAATACATACAACCCTAATTTTTCGTCTCTCTACAATCAACTCCTGTCTTTTAATAGCGATATGAGTAATTTAATAATTTTCAACCCCGGTCGATAACTGATCAATTATAACTCTATCAGTTATCCCCGCTAGGCCGCTAGGGGTCACTTTTCACCCAGTAAACAGCACGGGGCAAAGGTGAAATATCCCCCTCAAATATGGAGGGTAGAGGTAAGGAGAACTGTCTCATATGGGAGGAAAGCTGAAAAAGTGTCCAGCTACAAGCAGTAAATAATAGTCCAAAAACCCTCCAAAATGGCGCTAGCGTAGGCAAATGGTGTGGTATGAATGTAGCAGTTGTTAATGGATTGAAGTTTGCCGAGTTAGAAAATTTAATATTTTTAGTGACTAGAGTAGTTAGTAACAGTCAAGTATACAATGCCTCAACAATTTACGTAGTCCAAAATTATTTTGTAAGCATAACCTAAAATTATTGCTGTGAAAAAACGTAGAGAGTGAAAAAAATTTTGTGAACTTTGAATCAAACATTTAGTGATTTTTTAGTGTTTATTGTGATAAAACTTTTTAAAACATTTCAACAATAATGGGCAGAATTTGCGCGGTGAAAAGTTGTCCAAGTGGGCGTAAATTGAGAACTAAAAAAAACGATTCGTCTCAGCCTCCGTCTTATTTTCAGCCAATAGTATGTATATTAATTTTTTCTGAATTACTTACTTTAGGAACAATTTTTTATTTTTTCAATTTTTGTAGTCAATCAACATTTAAAAATGATTTGTTTAATTAAATTAACAGACACCGGCGAGATTGGAAAATTGGGAAATTTCCTTGGGCATTAATTTGAAAGCATCAGATTATATTTGCCATCTTCATTTTAAAGAGGAGGACATAAAAATGTACGATAAATTTGTTATAAAAGGTGAACTCAAGATTTTTCCTAAAGGGAAAAAACAACTCAAAGATGAAGCTTTACCAACACTCGAGCATCAGTTTGTCTCGATAGATTTCAATCACTCTGAAGACGAACAGCATTGTCAAGTTGATGAACATCAAATCGAGCAACAAAAAATACTAGTAAATCAAGAACTATCTAATAATTTGATGGATGCGAATATTCCAACTGAAGAAGACTTAGAAGAATTACCGTTAAGTCAACATGTATATGATATTATCGAAAGTCAGCAGGATACCGAAGCAAAGATACAATTTGAAGATTTAAGGGATAATATAAAAAAATTTTCATTACCGCCATCTTGGTTATATCTAGATAAACCAAATGGACTTATATTCATGCGGGTGAATGAAACAACCCTGAAAATCGTAAACCATTTACGATTAAGTAAGAATATGTCAATTACTGTGAGTACTAATCAATGTCCGAGTAAATTTATCCGATTTTTTTTTTAGTAACAATAATTAATTCATATAAAATTGCAGGTTATTTTTTCTAATAATGAAGAATTGTTACTGAACGAGAAAATTGATTCGTTTCGTGGTATTTACGATTACTTAAAATCTGTAGAGAGATGGCCATTGTGCGTGGGCACTCAATTTGACAATAATAGGTAAGAATGATTCATTTTTTACATGCATAAATTAATGAACTACAAAGAAGGGTTGAATACGACTTGAATTTTGACAATTAATTAAATTTTTAGGTATTCGAGAATTTGTAAAGGTGTCATTATTGGTGAAGATACTTACAAAAGAAATCAGCCCAATCCAAGATGTAAATGTTGTCGAATTTTAAGAAACCGCTTACAGAACCGTGATTCAACTTCCATTAATTTAGAGAGAGTAACAGCTCATAAACAACGTATTTCAAATGTGATTAAACAATGCAAACGTTTACAAAGAACGGTATGTTTTTTAAATAACTATTTTTGTATCAGCATGAATTTTTACTATTAATCAAACTGTTTGGATTAGATATTGAAAACTTTTTATCATTGTACGTGAATGTTTTGCAATATAAATATATATTTAATGTAAGTATAGGTGTTATAATGCTTTAAAAATTTTACGAAGTAGGACATGGAAGGGTTATAATTTATAGCTAAGGGGTGCTTGCCGTTAAATAATAAGTAACAAATTCGATCGAGCTTTCAGTTTTCTGTGACTATTGTGTGCAAACTGTTTCCAAGATTTTTAACAATGTTGGTATTGTGATTATGGTTACTAATTATGGTATTAAAATATAATCACATTGTTTGTTTGTTCAACAGGATACTTCTCGTATTTGTGCTCTTTCAACGGCTGCGTATTGAATAAAAAATCGATTTTTACGAGGGATTTTGAGATATGAATAATTGTAACAAAAATTCGAAAGAAATTAACATTATGTATTCGATATTTTTATAGCATTTTTCAACGAATTTGAGCATTAAAATCTCAATAATATTTCAGCAAAAATAGTTTTGATTTGTATATAAGAATTGTACATATACATTTTTGCTGAAGTAGTAATCATCGAAGATTTGTCTATAAAATTTGTATATTTTTTCCATTCCGAGAAGAAAAGATTTTCTTAGTGAATAAAGAAACTTTTCTCATTCTAATCACAACAAAGTAGAGCAGGATTATAATTTTGTATATTGTAATTTTTACGTTAGTGAAATAATAATAGAATTAATTTATTGTGATTGCATAGATGTAGTAGTCAAAAATCAGGAGTTGATATAATAATAAGTTATCGTTTTATAATTTTCAATGTTAATAGGACGTTGATAAATTAATATTAATGAATATTTATAGTATAATATTATTCTGCGGTATTAGCGTTTTTCACTTTGAACAGATTTCGAAGTAAATAGTATTGGACATTTTCAAATTAAATATTAATTAGTTTTTAATATTAACTCGAAATCTTACACAGATTTGTCCTCGAACTTGCGATGAATTTATTATTATTCTTTGTTATAAAAAGCCGCTGATGGATAACTGTTAGTTAGTTATACATCATAATTCATATCTTTTGCATTATGTCATTTGTGAAGCACTTGTAGTGCGCTATATTTGCGGCACCTTTTATGCGTTAAAGAATAAAAATATTAATTTTTTAATTACTTATAATAGAACATTAATATTACTTATGTTTAAACTTCGAGGAATGATAACCTGCACTACCATGAAGGTTAATCATATACATAGTATCAACTGTGTCATCAATTTTGTAATATTGTAAATTTTTTAGTATTTTTATGAAATAAATAACGTACAAAATTAATAACTTTTTTATTATTTATTCACAGAAAATTCTATTGAAAGAAAAAATATTTATGGCCAAGTCCAAGTGTGCCAAAAAGTCTGAGGCTGTAGTGCAAGATGCCATCAAGAAGTTACCTACAGATTTTCAAAATGCCGTTAATTCATGCTTTGCAGCTGCAAAAAAAAAAAGTGTGAAAGGTCGACGATATACGTTAGAGTGGATATACGAGTGTATATTGATTCGTTTAAAAAATAGAACTACATATGAATTTTTACGCAAGCGCAATATTTTACCTCTCCCGTCGATTGATACTTTGAATAAGTTTATCAGAAAAATTAGTTCTTCTGCTTATGGCTTTCAAGCTGCTACTTTTCACAGCTTGAAAGAAAGATGTGAGACGATGCAGGAAGGAGAGAAACGAGGAGTGATTTTGGTCGACGAGATGAAATTAAGCGAAGGAATATTTTTCGACCAACAATGCATGAAATTTTGTGGCTTTGTGGACTTGGGAAAACATACCCCCAATGATTTGAGAAATGAAACGGCAGATCATGCGTTAGTTTTTAAATTTGTACCGTTCAGAGGTAGATGGGTTCAAGCCTTGGGTTGTTTCCTTTCGAAAAATGCATGCAAAAGTGAACCACTGCACAAGCTAATTTTAGAGTGTATCGTGCTTATGGAAAATAGTAGCATATGCATTGATGCTGTGGTTATGGATGGTGCATCATGGAATCGAGGCGTGTGGAAAATTTTTGGTGTGGATGAAAAAAACATCAGCTGTGAACATCCGTGTGATATCTTGAGGCGATTATGGATGATATCTGATTTCAATCATTTATTAAAATGTTTTCGAACATCTACCTTAGATGATAGACTCCAAGATTTCAAGGTATAATTGATTAATAATATTTTTATTTAGAATTTGACCGATGTAGTTCCAATTATTAATTACTATTATGAATTTTTCAGACCCCTTACGGAACTGTTAAGAAACAGCATTGGGAAGCTGTCTTAGAAGAAGAAAATTACCGGCAACCAAACATGAAAATCGCTTACAAGCTAACATCATCGCACTTGAAACCAAAAGGCTTTCAAGTGATGAATGTTCCTTTAGCAACTGAAGTATGTATATTTCAAAATTTTCACTAATATCTACTGATGAAATGATTCTCGTTTCTTTGATTAATTATATTATTATTAATTTTCTTATAGGTATTCGGTCATGAGGTATCTGTTGCAATGGCACACTACCAATCAAAGTGCGACAAATTAAGAGATTCAACTCCAACGCAAAAGTTCATTGATTTAATTTTCAACTTGGTCCAAGCTATGTCATCGCGTATACCAAGAGATGCTTTGTACGCTAAAGATGATTGTCGTAACAAACAGGTAAGAATAATTAAAAAATGAAACAAAATAATAAAATCTTGTAATTTTGTAGGTTTAATTGAAAAATGATTAATTGAGAAAGCTTTGACTCAACAATCACGATAATTGGTGTCATGCAAAAACTCTCAGGTACTCAATACTGATCGTTAACTTGTTATATTACAAGTAATTTGTAGAAACTGATCAGATTACAATTTTTGTATCCATGTGTCATTATGACAACAGGTGCATTCATGAACTGAAGAAATTGTACATCGGCATATTCTTCTATTGTTTCTTATTTTTTTATTGTTTTATCAATGATTAATTGCATGGGTTTAATACTTCTATACTTACTTTATATTTACATATTTCAGGCGATACTGGAATTCCTGCAATTTTTAGAAGATTGGGAAAAGCTTGAAAAAAAAATACCTGTTTCGAGGAGTACTGCAATAGGACTGAAAGTAACTTTACGTGCAACACTAGAAATTCTGGAGATGCTTAAAAACGTATGCGATTTTAAATATTTGATGACAGCAACTCTATCTCAAGATCCTTTGGAGGTAGCTATACATATCAACATCATTTTATCATCATCATCATCATCATCATCATCATCATCATCATCATCATTATTATTATTATTATTATTATAATTATTATTACTTCTATTTCCTAATGCATATTTATGTATTTTCAATTTTAGAGATTTTTTTCTGTCATGAGATATTCGTGTGGAGGAAATGATCATCCCGATCCAAAAATGTTTGCCCAAGTGTATCGCTTGGCATCTTCTTTTTCTCTAATACGTCCACCAAGAGGGTGTAATGTTTCCGGCACGAATCTCCTAAGAAGCCTTATAGAAGCTAAGGAAGTTTTAACTTCTTCGAATAAGGGCAGTAAGGATTCATGGCTTCAAAGTATCGATGATATGTTAGAAAGCACTGAGCCAATACTTGCAGGCTCTTCCACCGATGCAGACCATGATTACAACGAGGCTGTAACCAGTGATGCCGTTCAATCTTACATTGCTGGTTATATTGTTCGTAAATTGAAGAAAAATGTGAAGTGTGAGAATTGTTTACAGTGTATACAAATGAGTGCGGAAGCTGGTAAAGAGTTACAGAGAAACGACGTTATTTGTAAAATGGATTTATATGGAGGATTACTTTTTGCAAGTAACGAATTGTTTAGTCTAACTAAGCAATTAGAAAAGTGTGTACTAAAAGCTATCAGTAGAAATCTCACTAATTTAGAAACAATTTCGGAGATATCAGTAGAGCTCAAAAAAGAAGTGTTATTGAAAGTTGGATGCTTTGAACATGAAAATACATTGACTAAAAAAATTATTGATATGTATGTAGTTATGCGCGCTCATTTTCTGGCAAAATCAGAAAATAAGCGCTATGAAGAAGCTAAAATAAGGACCAAAATAAATAGGAAAAATGCCAAATTATTTTCTTAAATAAAAGATTTATATTTTCAAACATTTCCAATAGTATATTTGTTGATTGAAATATTTATATTAAATAATATATTTTATTGTTCATAAATTAACATACGTTTATATTTTTTCTGCGAATAAAAATGTTTTGAAACCTGAACTATTTAATATTTCTTATAATTCATATGAATTAATTTTTTAATGAAAAAACTGACAGTTGCGAAATTGATTTTTATTATTCTTCTTTCGAAAAATTTTTGTTCTGTAATTTTGTACATGCTAATCCCCCATTTTATTTATTATTTTAATATTATAAAAATTAATCAGACGTTCAAAATTGCTAAGCAAATAATCGATTATGTATCTGTTTTTATTTTATTCTTATTTTGAAAAGTGCGCCATAATTCAGAGGAAGTTATTCTGTCCTTGTTTATTTCTCTTTCCTTTTCTAATCATTTTTAGCGCTCTTTTCAAATATCACCTGGTAGCGACTGTAGCGCCACCCTTCTTTAGCACATTTTAACGGACACTTTTTCATACATAGAGACAGTTCTCCTTACCTCTACCCTCCATACCCTCAAACTAGAAGCCTTTTCTCACTCCCTACACAGTTTTCGGCCATTATTATTTGTGCATCGATCGTTGTAGTGAAGTTTTTAATTATCATTTTACTATTTCAGTGTAAGTCTCAAGTAAATTTATTATTAATTTGCAGGGCTGTTATTATTTATTCCTTATCAATTTTGAGTGTAGTTCTCACGTTTAGTTAATTAAGTGATTTCATATAACCTCATAAGTCCTCGACACGTGTCACGAGCTCACGCTTACAACTTTTACTGTGTTACAAGTATAAATTATTCTCATTTGTTGAATTATTATAAAACGACAGTATAATAACAATATTTAAGTCAGTGTGTGCAAAATTTTGTAAGAATCATAAAAAAGAAAACATGTAACAGGTAAGTTAAATAATAAAATAAAACACACGATATGCACAAAATATTATATATGTGTAGATGCATATTACATTAATAAGTGGAGTTGCGTACAGGGCTAGGCGCTCGCATGCTACGCGGGCGACCAGGGTTCGAATCTAACCGTCGGTAAAAAAAAAAAGTTGAACCTTAAGGGGAACACTATGTAACAACAATAATGTATATGTATGCATTACTTTTCTATTTTTCATTATTAACTAATTCGATTCGTTCTATTTATGCGTGTTTTGAACAGTGAACAATGCCAACAAAACGCAGAGGGGCTTCTTTGGGTCGTCAAACACGTCAAGCTGCACTCATGCGAAATAGAAGAGACCGAAGAACAGAAGAATAAAAAGAGCAAGTAAATACTAATGCGCGTGTGGTCATTACGTGATTGCATCAAGTACAATTGGGAGATACGCGGGCTGGACGAAATGAGCAAATAAGAGTACGACAAAGACAAGCACGTCTTTTCATAGTTGAAAGACACTGAGCAAATGAACAACAAGTACATCGAGCAATTTCATCTGATTTATTTCTGTGTCTAGCATTTGAGTATGAGCCTGATATTCAATATTATGCTCATTCAAAAGTGGTAATTGGTGCTATGCGCTAGGAATGTTCGCATTGTAATGTTCTTGGATTTAAAAATGAACCAGACGGGATGTGTTGCGCGTCAGGAAAGGTGCAACTACCTGCCATTGATACACCTCCTGAACCATTGAACGGTTCACTCATCGGCACGGATCCTGATTCTAACCTGTTCCTGAAGTCAATCCGTACATTCAATTCATGTTTCCAAATGACATCGTTTGGAGCAACAGTAATAGTTAAGAATAACCATGTTTTTCACACGGACAATCATACGTGGCATGCTTTCGAGTGGGCAAACCATCCAGTTTGTTTGTGCTGACAAAAGTCGGACTAACCAAAAATATTGTACACTCCGTTGCACTTGGAAATTGATTTGTTTTTTTTTTCAATTGTCATAATTAGTAATAGCAAAAATCAATCATATTTTTTAATGTTTATATAACATTTAAGATATTTAATTTTGAATATATATTAGTTAAGTTAATAAAGTACAATGAATTAAAATAATGAATGGTTGGTGTATTAGTTTTATAGGCTGTCATCATCCACAGCGCTCCATTCGTCTTTAAGTCATAACACATCATCACACACTTACAATAAGTTAGTTATTTTTCGTTCAACTATACGGAAATATTCACTAGGAATCAAGAGACACGGTAGTGTCTCGCGTCAAGGTCACTGCGGAGCGAGATACACATACCGTGTATCTTTACGCGAATATCCGAGTTCCAAGAGACCACTATGATGAGATCTCATATATGCACTAAATTTAGCGGAAAAATAATGGGCACAATCGAGAGCTCGTGTCCAAATTATATAATAAAACTGATTTTATTTTTTTCCTACATGCCGTATAATGGAAGATATATTGAGGTAAAGTTCATAAAAGTTGAAAAAGGTCGATTTTCACGATGAAAAATTCAGTCTTGGTCGTCGTCGTCTGTTCGTTGTCCTTATTCAATATGTTTATGGTTACATAAGCTTGTCTCTCTCCAGTTGAATCGAAGTGTCCCCTAGTGTCCTGTTTTTTCTCGCTTTACGGCCTATGTGTTTGTCTTTTTCTAGGCCCATTTTGGAAAGTCCTTTTCTAATACACATTATCGTTATATGTTCATCCTTCTCAGTCATGACCAAACTATTATTTTTTCTCTACTCTAGCGGTCAACTTTAACACTAATCGGAATTAATATTGAGAAGCATACTACTAATATTATTATTATTATTTCTCCACTCTAGCGGTCAGCCCCAATATTAATCTGAAAATTTTTGAAGATGATGACCTACCGACGAAGTAAATAATAACTGATGATCGTTGATTATATAGTTAATTAATATTTATGAAATGAAATTTTTTTATTTTATTGTTTGATTGTTTTGAAGAACCCCGTTGTATTCTTTATACATGTTTATTTTTTATTTATACTTAGAATATAACGGGGGTGGTGGTAGGTTTGATTATGAAACCTATAATTGTTATTAAATTAATTTATTCTTTTACATGATTTATTTATATTATTTTTTAAATAAGCCCATTGTATTCTTTATACTAATAATTGTATTGATACTTATACTTGGAATATGACGGGGGTGTTGGTGGGTTTGTCTCGTGAAGTTTGATCATTATCCAATTGATTGATTGATAATATACTTCTGTGTGGGAATTGATGACATTTGTTATTACTTTTATGTTCCTATATTTTATGAGAATTCGGAATTTCGTTTATTTTTCAGAGAAAATTTAAATTACGATAGATTTTTATATAGATGAATTGTATTCATTTTCTATATGTTTATTAAGTATAAATCAGATGATGAGATAATATCGATTATCTCAGCAAGTTTCAATTTTAATCATTGTACTTGAAGTGAAAAAAGAAGTGATATCAAATAAAAAAAACTTTTTTAAAAAAAAGAAAAAAAAAGGCGCTAAGTTCATGTGTGACAAAAAAATTGAATTGCAAAAATTACTTCAAAAAAATTACTTTACAAAAAAATTTGTGTTTGAGAAAGGATAACGTAGCGGCAGCACTTGACGGTGCAAGTGTTCCACAGTCCCAAATTAATTCGAACAAGGTATAGGGCTGGTGCACCACTTGTTGTGCCATGCACTTACGCGCATCTTTTCACTAGAATTATGGCAAACGAGATATGTTCATCCTCATCACTGCTGCCCGACGCTACTGGTCAGCCTTTTATTGTTTCGACTTCGACTCGTTTTACAACGTGTGCACGTGTGATTCTTTTCATTTCGGTGTATTTTCATTGACATTTAAATTCAAAATCAGTTAATGACTCAATTCAATTAATGTTAATTAGTGACAGTTCAATAATTTAATATAAGGTAATTTTACCAAGTGCTTCTTTAACCTGTGCGGCATAGCTCACGTGGCGTGAGAATTCAGTTCAATATTATACAATTCAGTTACAATTCATTTACATTAGATTGACTCAAGAATTTATCGTAAATAACTACAAACTAAAATAAACAATTCACAATTGCATAAAACACAAGATTCAATTCACATACACTAAGATTGATTCACAGCAATTAGTACATATATTATACATTCAACATTAATGCACCAAAATCAATGTAATTCAATTCATTCATTTCACTAAAACCAAAGGAATTTTTGTCACATTGAAATAAACAATTATTTATTATATTCAACTTGTATCAAACAACAAATTTATTTGAAATTTAGATTAAATTAACCCAACCCAGATCTCAGGTAATTTTATGTGTTTGGCAACATCTCAAACAATTTGATATCAATCATTATTGCCAAGTACACAATATAAGGTTATATATACTTACTTACTATGTAATTATATTAGTTATCTATGTTTATAAAAGAATACACATCAATGATAGGTGTCATTAATTGCCATTTCCAAGAAACCTCATCATCACCTATTGTATCAATCTAGTTATATATGTCAAAAATTTTCTGCCAATATCCCATTTTTAATACGAACGTACCTGGCGCGTTCGAAATATGTTTAACTTATCATGACCGTAGAATATGTTGACGCATGCGCTGTGTGGCTGATATGAATGTTGAATTCTTAATGCTGATATTCATGAAAGACAGTGGTATAATATTATGAATATACAACAATGCGGACATTTATGAAAAGCTTTGGTATGGATACATTAATGCGGATATTTTTGAAACTTTGAGGTATAAATGCAAAATAAGTGAATGTTCTGTAATTATATTATATGTAGAGCGAATCCGCTATCGAAATGAATTATGCATAAAATTTCAACGATTATGAAATTCATCGACTGATCGGACGCGCCAAGTACGTTCGTATTAAAAGTGGGATATTGGCAAAATATTTTTGACATATATAACTAGATTGATACAATAGGTGATGATGAGGTTTCTTGGAAATGGCAATTAATGACACCTATCATTGATGTGTATTCTGTTATAAACATAGATAACTAATATAATTTATACGGCAAAACAACGTTTGCTGGGTCAGCTAGTATATATTATGACGGCCGCCTTTCCTCAAAAAGGTTAGAATCCGGAAATATATTCAAATCCAGACTTACCGTCACAAATGTTTTAATTTTCTTCACAAAAAACAAGGGATGCCACCCCAGATTAAAATACTCAATAGAATCCTGGGGTAATTCTATTGGACAAATATCTCCAAACGTTAGAATTTTCTATAAATCAAACAAATTATGTTCACATTGATTTCAAATTATACCGGTGTCTAGAATAAATTATTTTTATACATATGGTTCGTTTCAATAATATTTAATGAAGAAATGTTAAATATTTTATCAAATAAAAGGAACAATACATAATAATAAAATTGAATATTAAACAAAATATAATATCTCCTTGAGATGAACAAATAACCTCTTTGATTTTTCTTATTTCTACCTTCTAACGCCGAAATTTATTTACTTAACAATTAGGAATAATAATATAGCCTTTTCTAAGGGCTGTGCCCTAGCGTATTCGAGGTGACCTAGAAGTAACCGAGATTAAACGGTTGCTTTAAGAATTTTTTTTACTGAGAAGTAACCTCAGTATGACTGACCAAGCAAAATTCTGGTGAGATATTATGAAGTTGAATTTGGGTTATTCAAGGGTTAAATATGGGTTTTTATTTGTTACATATGAGTTATTCTAGTATTAATTCAAAGTTCGCTATTGGTGATAGTTGGGCCAAATCAGAGTTATTATTAAGCATAATATGGGCTAATATAGGGTTGAATATCGATTTATAGTAGGTTAAATATGGGTTAAATGAAGATTATTCAGGAGCTAGATAGCAGTTTTCATCTGTTAAATATAAGTTATTTGTAGGTTAAGAAACGGTTCATTCTACGTTAGAATTTGGTTCCAACAAATGAATAAGTAAGATGGAACAGTAGTAAATATAAAAATTGTAAATATAACTAAATGAAATATTTTTGATTTTATAACAATTTATTAAATGAAAATAACATTTTATGAAAATATATATTATAGTTTTATCACATTTGTTTTTTTTCACTGATACTATTAGGTTATTCTACGCTATTACAATTTTGGTTATTTTTTAGCCTACATTTCTCCGCTTTTAAAAATTTCCGACCCATTGTCTTACATATAAATTGGGGTCATCGCTCTGTCCAAATGTAATGGATTTCTCTTTCTGCAACTCCAGGCAAATTCCTAAGAGAAATATAACATGAATCAACATAAACATATATTTGAAAAAGATAATACATCACATTTAGTTTATTAATTAAACAAGTGCTTACGAATTAGATCTCTGAATTCCTGTGACGTCACATTCCGAACTTCTGCCCTGTCCTTTTTTGATTTTTTTAATACTAAATTTAGTCTCACAGCTTCAGGCCAGTAAGCTCTAATGATGTGGTTCATGCGTTTTTTCATGGTTTTTGCTTCAACCGCCAACATAAACGCCGAGCATTCCATTGAAAAACCATCACATATTCGAACCTAAAAATATAATTGAAATATCAGTATAAAAGAGCAATGAAAAGATTTTATGAAAATATATCTCTCAGTTTCTCACCATACTATTCTCATCTGGCAATGGAAACTGACTGGTGGCTCTATTATTAGACGGTTTATTTTCTAATTTCTCCACAATTTTATTAATTAGTTGTTCACCAAAATTTGTCAAGTCACGCATGGTAATTGTTTGCTGGAGATGTTCGGCTTCCTTGAAACGAACGAAAACATGTATTAATTCACAAAGTAAATTTAATGATTGTCTCAATGTACTAATATTGAGACTACCGACAAAAATAGGTTCAATTTTAAAACTTATTTTTTATTGCTAATAACATGTTAAATTTTGTAATAGTATATTTCCTGGTATGCTGGAATAGACAGAAGATGTGATCTCTCCAAATTTGTTATCTGCTGTAGAGGACTGTTGTTGGTCGACGCAAGTTGAACTGCCAGGCAGCCAAAACTATGAATTACTAAATGGGAGTTACTTTAAAATATTGATACAACAACATTTATATCACGAAAATTCATAATATCAATTAATGAAAATCAGAAAAATTTGTATACATTACCTGCTTCACATTTCAGCCAAAGTTAAATTTTTTAGAGATTCTGCATCATTTCAATGACATCACATTAGATCATTTAGAGAAAAGGCTGCAATACGATAATAATAGTCATTTAATTGTACCTAAATAATAAACGACTGTTTCTGTATCATGCACACAAAAATTGGAAATTGATATGGGTGCATGTGTTGTGTGTAAAATGTACTCCGGCGAATTTTTAGCATTTCAACATAAATATGACATATATATCCACATACATATAAAAAAACGGTTGCTCAAACTGAATTCCTGTAATTTCATCCATATTATTCCATATAAGCTCTTCAAAAAGCCAAAAAGTAGAATCTGAAATGAATAAGCTGCGAATATCGTAATCAATGTTAATTTCAAAAATCATTACATGGAAAAAAAACATGAGATAATAACTGGGCATATGTATGAACTGAAATATACACCCTCATAGCTAGTTACAAATGAAATTAAAAGCATGTAGCGTCACGGTATGAACATACTTGATTTAAAAGATGAATAAAGATCCCAAAATACACTCTCCACATAAAGCCGCTAAAAAATCATCTACATATCAACAGAATTACTAATGCAAAATGATACCAAGTAATGTAAAGTGTAAAGAAAATATTTCATATGAATAGCCTTTGTACAAAACAATAAAAACCATTAAACCACTTCAATGTTATTGAATGAGAAAGATAACAGGGTTGATGAAATGAATAGTCGAAGTTAATTTGTTTACTTACATATTCTATTTGATCTGTAATTTGTTGAAGCTGCTGTGAACTAGTACTTGATAATATAGTGTCATCAACGTCTGTAAGAACCTCTTCAATGTCATTATGTTCAATTGGTTCGTTGACATTTTCGACTGTACGGCTACATGTTATGATATTATCATTAATACTGTGCAATCCATTGTTCTTGTTATAGATACATTTTTTCCAAACAGAGAAAAATGAAAAAATTATTCATTTGCAATACAGGTTTTTCAACATATTGAGATGTTCATTCCTTTACTTACATATTCTATTTCATCAGGGATTTGTTGAAGCTGCTGTGAAATAGTACTTGATAATATAATGTCATTAACGTCTGTAAGAACTTCTTCAATGTCATTATGTTCAATCGTTTCGTTGACATTTTCGACTGTACGGCTACATGTTATGATATTATCATTAATACTGTGCAATCCATTGTCCTTGTTATAGATACATTTTTTCCAAACAGAGAAAAATGAAAAAATTATTCATTTGCAATACAGGTTTTTCAACATATTGAGATGTTCATTCCTTTACTTACATATTCTATTTCATTAGGGATTTGTTGAAGTTGCTGTGAACTTGTACTTGATAATGTAATGTCATTAACGTCTTTAAGAACTTCTTTAATGTTATTATGATCAATTGGTTCTTTGACATTTTCAACTCTAAGGCCACATGTCATTACATTATCATCACTACAACGCAATACATTTTCCTTGTTATATAGACTTTTTTTCTGCAGAAAGAAAGAAAAAGAATTATTAAAATGCAATGTTTTTTAACATAATGCGATACATAGATGAATATGTCGACAATATACTTTAGTCACCCTGGCTTCACGTGTATTTCGTTGCATCCCCTTGTTTACTGGCTTGGCACTTTTCCTTGCAGGTCTTGGGGTGATACTTAATTTTTTGGCTATATGTATCCTCTTCGCAGATGGACTTAAATTTATTATTTCCAATAATTGACTTTTTCTTGCTACCGACAAAAAATTTTTTAAAGATTATATATTCGAATTTTCGTTTTAACTAATCATTTAATATAGTATTTAATATAATATTAGTTCTTACCACGAAATCGAAGGATTGAAATTGGCACGAAATCTTTGCCTGGTACTTTCATGTACATATCAACATTACGCTTTGCATGTTCACTTGTCGCTTGTTGGAATTTTCCATTCGCACTTTTCTTATATACTAAACTTATTGGTATAATAGTTCTACGACCAGTTCGCTTAATTTTAGCCAAACAACGGTTATTTATACCTTCCATTGTAGTAGCACACAAATGTTTTTCACAATCGTAAAAAATCAAAAATCAATAGCACAAGATAATCACACAATACGTTTTGATGGACACAATGGACACAATGAACACAATGGACACAATGGAAACAAAAGTATTTGCCATGGTTACTATACACATCAAAATGTATCGGTCCGGTATTGCAGTCCCATTCGCTAATATAACGGACCCACAATCATCTTACACTCAACGCCTGTGATCGCAGGCGTTACAAATCAAGAAAGATCTATATTGACGTCCAATATCAAGCACTATACAATGTCATGTGATCAATAAATGAAATACTGGATATGAAAAGGTACCTTAATAGTTGGAAAAAGAATTTATTAAACAAATAAAAATTCAAACGTATGAGAATATCTACAAATATGACTCAAAAAAGGCGGTCAAAATGTGCAGCAAGAAAATATAATTTGAAGGTTTTTAAGCGATACCGCTCACTATACCCACATGACACTTACTTTGCATCATTACCCGCATCGTGTCTCCATCAAGAAGAGGTACGTAAGTGTACATACATTGTAATGAATGAAAAAAGTTAATGCACCTTCTTTAGTAACATTTGACTTCATCAACATATCGTATTAATATTTGCAGAACGGTCTCCTTGATGGAGTTTCGAATTCCTCAACTACAAATAATAAAAATGCGACATTAGAATTGTCACCGCTTACATGGTAATTAAAGCATTAGCTTCGTTATTTCCGTCAAGATTTTATATTCATTTCAATTTTATGTCATAATATTAATCATTTGTTTATATATTTCACAGTATTCCATCAATCAACACTAACTTTGGTTCGTTTCAACCAGCAATTGATACTATAAATGAAGACATAATTGTAAGCGACCATGGAACTACTGATGTCAACGAAATTGCAGACAATAATGTATCAATCAATGCGCTCTCAGATGATCATGGCAATAATTATAATGGCGATGATAATTTTGATGATGACAATAACGATAATGAAAATGATTATGATAGTGAAAGCGAGAATGATTATAATGATGATAGCAAAAATGATGAAAATGTAAATACCGAAAACAATACTATTGCTTTAGATCACTGCAGAAACACCAGTCTTTTTTATCAAAATATTTCAACTGTTCCATTGCCACAACTATCTCACGTTACTGCGAGAGACCATTTTATTTCAGTAATGACCATAGGGTTGAAAAATCATTGGTCATATGAATCGTCACTCCAAGTATATCAATGGCTCAATTGTGTACATGGGCTTCGATGTTTGCCAACAACAAGAACTATGCTGTGGAAAACTTTGACCCGCAACGAAAAAAATCATACTAATCACATATATTGTGGAGAGTGTCGAGAGTATATTGGCAAAGATACAGAACTCGTAAAACAGTGTACTTGCAAAAGATGTGGCCCAGGACAAAGCAAAGAATGTGAACGTTACTTCATCGAATTGAATTTGCATGCACAATTGGTACAGATGTTGAGACACCCCAACGTTTATCAGTTACTGCAATATAAATATAATCGAACGAAAAAAAAATCTTCTAACGTTGAAGATATTTATGATGGAGCCGAATATCGTCGATTAGAATTACCGGGAAATTTTTTGAGTGACAAACATAATTACTCATTGACGTTTAACACTGATGGCTGTAGTGTTGCAAAATAATCAGCAGCTAGTGCCTGGCCAGTTTATGTTCAAGTAAATGAATTACCTCCGCATTTTCGTAAAAAGTTCATGATGTTGGCTGCAATTTATGTGGATGATAAACACCCCATTATGAATGATTTTTTACTTCCGTTTGTTAATCAAATCCAACATCTTTACGAAACGGGAATAAAGTGGAATCTTGTAAAATCAAGTGAAGTGATATCGAAATTCGTTGTCGTGATTGGTACTGTAGACTCAGTGGCTCGTGCGCCAATTATGAGAATGACTCAATTTAATGGTGAATTTGGATGTACTTATTGCTATGGTAAAGGACATTACATGCAAAGAAAACGTGTATACCCAGTAGCCGATTGTTTTAAAGAATTGCGTACTGATGCTGCCATCAGAAAGGACATGCATGAAGCTTACATCACGAAACAAACGATTCGTGGAGTGAAGGGGCCTTCATCATTATTGCGACTACCTGAATTTAATTTATCAAAAGGGATGATCGTTGATGGTATGCACTGCGTATATATTGGAGTAGTAAAGCACCATACCAGACTGCTGCTAACGAATGTCCAGGCGCCATATTATATTGGACATCCACAGAAGAAAAAACAAATTGATATGGTCCTTCTTGCAATAAGACCTCACTGTCGCCGATCACGTTTACCGAGAAGTATTAAAATGTACAAACAATGGAAAGCTTCAGAATGGCGAAATTGGTTAGACTATTCTCTTGTATGCCTCAAAGATGTGTTACCAAAAAGATATTTAGACCATTTAGCGCTGTTGGCTGAAGCAATTTATATATTCAACAGTGATTCGATTGAACCGGAGCAACTAAATAAAGCTGAAAGCATGTTGACTACATACGTGATAAATTTCGAAAAGTACTTTGGTCTCGAGAATATGAGTTTCAACATCCATTTATTGACACATCTCAGCGATACAATTAAGAATTGGGGTCCTTTATGGGTGCATTCAGCATTTACATTCGAGTCATGGAACCACAGAATTATACAACAGATCACAAGCCCTCATGCCCGAGTTGAACAAATTACAACAAGATTCCTTATGTCTAAATTTATTGAAGGTGTACTTTTAAGCGGTGATATTTCTGAAGTTACAAAATCATTTGTAACTAAGCTATCAAAGCAGATTAATGTGGACTACGAGAATGTCATTAATTTCATTCCACTCGGCAAGTGTACTGAAAGACAACCAACAGATGCTGAAAGACATATTCTGTCAAATTCGAATTATCACCTAATAAACAACCTTAAAGATTATAAAAAATCACGAATAAATGGAATCACGTATACTTGTAAGAGTGTACGGCAATCAAAACATTGCAATTCTTTTGTATACTATCAAAACGTCAGCTTTTGTGAAATAATTAACATAATTACATTTGAATACGTAGGTGTCACCATTAACGGCTTGTTTGTGAAACGTTTCGATGAGCAGCAACGTCATTTCCTCAATACTGAATTCATAAAGTGCGTTAATGAAACACCTGATATTATTTTCATTGAAGTGACGAATTTGATTGAACCAGCGATTTCCATTTCATGTTTGGGAACTTTATACACATTGAAACTTTCCAACCTATGGGAGACTGATTGAATATATTAAATTCAATATGTTTCGAGTGTGATTTTTCCATTGATATATGTGTAAGCATGCATATTTTCAACTGATTATAACTATTTCATAATGTAAACATGAAATTAATGGTAATGAAAAAATTAAGATTTGTTTGATAAATATTCATACCGTATGGCCTTAAAATAAAAAAATTCACAACAAAATAAATATAATAATTTCAACAATGTTGATATATTATTTCATATTCTTATTAGTTCTGGATACACGTTCTATCCAGTACGATATCATAATGTTATGTCAATAGATCCTCAGAAATTGAAGACTATCTCCCACTACTTTTTTTGTTACAATTCCTCCGTAACCAAGTTATAACAAATTAATATCTAGACTATGCATCAATCACAATTTTTGATAGTTGATGCCAGTCACCAATATTTAACCCGTATATAATTATATTTTGGTTACTTTTTAGTGTGTAACTGAAAATTAACCGACGAAATACACATTCCTTACCAAATAAAAACTTTGAATTTTTGTCATATTTTAGTATAAAACTGGAAAGTAACCGAAAAAATACTCATTCCTAGCCGAAAAAAAATTGTTTAATTCCGATTACTTCATGGTGTGAAACAAGTTGGGTAACCTAAAAATAACCAAAAAAATACACATTACTTACCGAATAAAAACTTTGAATTTTTGTCATATTTTAGTATAAAACTGGAAAGTAACCGAAAAAATACTCATTCCTAGCCGAAAAAAAATTGTTCAATTCCGGTTACTTCATGGTGTGAAACAAGTTGGGTAACCTAAAAATAACCAACAAAATACACATTACTTACCGAATAAAAACTTTGAATTTTAGTTACATTTCAGTTTGAAACTAGAAAATAACCGAAAAAATACTCATTTCTAACCGGAAAAATTCGTTTAATTTTGGTTACTTCTCGGTTAAAAAAATTCCTAAAGTAACGGTCACATTTTGATTGGTATTTGGTTATTATGAGGTTGGAACTTCAAAATAACCTGTTTTTAACGATAACCAAAAAGTAACCGAATTATGACCCATTAAATGGGTTACTTCAGATACGCTAGGGTGGTTAATAATTATTCCGGTTAAATTTCTTATTCAAATAATTTTCTCCTCTACAACACCAATATTGTGTCCCAATTGTATGCGTGAGGTCCGCGATGGGTCTACAAACCCTTACATTAACCTCTTCATTCATCCATAAATATCGTTCTCAATTATTCGTATTATAACAACTTTATATGCTCATATATACATTACAGACCAGAGACGATTATTGCTGCGCCAAAAGAAATATATCACAACAAATTATTAAACCAAATTTCTCCCCACGTGGCCGGCTAATGGCTGCACGTGCTAATATAGTATCTCAAATATCTTTACCTTGCAATTAGATTAATGTTCATAATTCCTTCCAATTCGACCTCTCAATTGCTCAACAGATATCAATTATCTTGATCTTATATTAGTTTCCTTTGATAATTCGTTCTATTCTCTCTCAGTATATTGTCTCTCAAAATGGCACACATACAACATCCACTCGTGGAGTCTCGTCTCTAAGTGACATAAAGATGGCCGTCGTCTAGTTTCCTCCGGTTGCTTAGTCTTGTTTCTCCTCGACGCTCTCTCCGGTCATCTACTATTGGTCAGAACATTGGTTGCACTTTTCCCCGGACTGTGATTGGCTTGGCCTTGACCTTACGCGGACTCTGGCGGGCGATTGCGCAATAATAACGTTGAATATTGAAGTTATGATCGATCTGTCTATTATTTTTTCGATGCTGCTCTATTGCATGTACTGGGCGTGTGCGTCCTATCCGCCATTTTCCGTAGTCCGGCTCGTGTACTTCATACGCCATTTTCCGTAGTCCGGCGATAACCTCTATTGTATTCGCCTTCTCAGTGTGTTTTGACAGGTGGACATGTTGTTATCCGGCTGACTGCCTTTTATTATAAATTGGATTGTTTGTTGTTGTTTTCCAATATTTCTCAATTGATCCGGATTCACTGATGCTGATTTTCCATAGGTAAATATCCTCTCAATGTGTCACTGTATCTCTCACTCTGATTAGACACTATTGCCTCTTGTAGGTTATCCGGATGGTCTTTGCTTGGTTATACTGGTTGTTATGATTTTCACTGTTCTCTTGCCAATTTCGACGGACCAAGAGAGAGATTTAAACGTGAAGATCCTTGATGTTGACCCGGATTTTTCTCAGCTGCCATGATGTTGAAATGTTTAACGCATTCATTCCTTTTTATTCATTCATACTATTGTTACATTTAATACTTCTTGAGGTACTATTTTCTATCTTTTCATTTTTTGCTTTAACCTAAATTCAAAATAGTACACGATTTCATTTCTTTCAGCGCAGCAGTACATTGAAAATGAATGATAAGTGATGATGGGCAAAGCCACATCATCACAATATATATATATATATTAGGGTGTGCCAAAAAAACTCGATATTTTTTTTTTTTTGCTCTCCACCCAAAATATCGTAGAATATGTCCGAACAAATATCCTGTTAAAAGCGGAGCTCATAATTTCAATTTTAAGAGGTCCTTCATCGAATCTGAAGTTTTGCTGTTCAAATAATACAGAAAAATGATTTTTTTACCTTATTTATTCTTGCAACCTAGGAAGAAATTTTTTTTTCATAAATCTCATGACTAAATCTTAGAAAGCACTAAATTTGGGTGAAGAAATCTCATTAAGCCGAATTTCTATTTTCATTATTTGATTTTTTACAGAGCTTTAAATTCAAAATTTTACGTTTTTCGCTTTTTTCAGCTAAACTATTGATATTAGACGGAAAAGTCTAACAGCAATTTTTTAGCTTGTCTGATGGACCTCAAAAAAGTTTCAGGCGAATTTTTTGTATCGTCAATGTTGTAAAAGTTACAGACGTATTAAGTCATCAGGTTTCTATTATTAACTTTTTGTGAGTAAAATATTAGTGTTAGCACAAAAAGTCAATAGAAAATTATAAAAAAATTGAATTTACGGAAAAATTGTCCTAGTAAAATTTGGTGTAATGTCAACCATTAAAATTCACAGACTTATTTGAATTTATTTCGATGTTTTTTTACGTAAATCAGATGAACAATTGACAAAAAACACAAAATTTTATAAGAATTTCATGTCTTATTCCGTTGCTTACAGTGAATTAGCGCTTAAAATATTAGTAATAATATCTTACTAAGTATTATCGTATAAAAAATTCTGAATCTATAATTATTGCATTAATATTCGTTATAATATTCATATCCAGTACATTATTTAATTTATTTAGAGCTTGATACACAGATTGTAAAACACGTTTTACTTTTAATAACTTTGTTGATATTTAAATTCGAATTTAAATTTCCCGAATAATTTGATACCAGCGCCCTCACAGTATTATCGTTTTCTTTCGATATCGATAAATTTGCCACTCGATAAAATCAATTAGTGACCTCTATTGTCTTCTGCTATAATTAGTACTTAATTGAGGTTAGTTTTTTTCATACGTAATTGATATGACAACTATCATAAAACCTGTTCACTGTTAAACAATGTCGAATAAAACAAGTCAACGAAAGTTTATGAACTTGGTAGGTTTTGAAATAAAAACCTTGAGCAATTTGAAGTTACCTTCAAATCGTGATGTTTTGCGTTTGTTTTATTGTAAACATCGCACCGAAAACTTTATTATCCGCAATAGTGCAAAAATTGTTTTGAGTGAGGTTATAAAAGTGTGGAGTAAATTTAGCTTGCCTACAAATAACTCACATCGTTCAATTTTAAAAATTGAAAATTTATACAAAAATTGGCAGAAAGTCCAGGTAAATAAATCTCGAAAGAAATCTCCAGCACAAAAACTGCTTGAAGAAACTTTTGTCAAAGCACTTGATGATCTATTTGACATTGCACCACAAAATGCTTTACAAACTTTGGATTCATCACAAAAACAGATTTTGATTGATAGTCGAGAATTACGGAAAAGTAGCCAGTTGTTGAGAATTTCGGAAAATATTGAAGAATTACCAAGTACGTCGTCTTTTCATCCAGAAGAAAGCGCTAACAGGGTTCAACCTCAGATTGGTGATGCTGAAATACTTTCAGTCACTGATGAAATTGACATGTCAGGTATAATTCATAGGTTACTCTTTGTCATTCAGCTGTTATAACCTACATTGAACAAACTTTTCTCTTTTGCACGTGAAAAAATTGTTTGGAATAAGAATTTCCATATAAAGCATGATTTTCTTTATAAAGATTTTAATTTTGTTTATTTAACTCTTTTTTTTTTTTAATCAAAAAAATGTTTCTGGTTTGAAGAAATCATTTTATTGTCAAAAACAATTTTTGACTCTTCTAAACATTTTCTCATTCCAACCGATCTTTTTCATTTGCTAATCTATTTGAAATAAATTTTTCCTTTTCTGTAAACTATTTTCATTTTGAATTTCTAGCTTCTTTATTGCCGCTTTCACAACACTCTATTACTTCTACTGTGTCAAGCACATCAAAATGTTCAACTGTTTCGAACTTCTCAGATAATCTACCTTCTAAACCTAAGCCTAAAAAATTGAAATTCATGACACCTGAGGTTGTTGCAGCAATGGATAGAACAAATGTGTCCAGTAGACAAGCATTACATCTTTTTAGTGCTTTTGCATCTGCTTTAAATTATAATTTATTAGATGATGTTGCCATTAGTCACCGTACGATTCACAGAAATCGCAACGAGGTCCGAGAAACAATGGCTGCTGATTTGAAAGCAGCGTTGCGAATTGCTCCAAGTGTTGTCGTCCATTGGGATGGAAAGTTATTGCCCGATATAACTGGCCAGACCAAAGTAGAAAGACTCCCAATAATTTTGTCAGGAGTCAACACACAGCAATTATTAGGAGTACCTAAACTGAGTCGTGGGACAGGCTTACATCAAGCAGTAGCAATTTATGAGACCATCAATGAATGGAATGTTTCTGACCGTATCAAAGCTATGTGCTTTGACACATGTGCTACAAATACAGGTGAGAAATAAAAAAATAATGCATATCACTAGCTCACTAGATTGTTTTACAGAAAAAATTTATCATTTTTATCCTACAGGAGCTGATAAAGGAACGTGCGTTCGCTTGGAAAAGCTTTTGAATAAGCCACTGTTACATTTGGCATGCCGACACCATATTTATGAGCTGATCCTGAGAAGTGTCGTAGAAACCGTATGGCCAGGAGTAAATTCTCCTAATGTCACAGTTTTCGTACGGTTCAGAACCGATTGGAATACCATTGATAAAACGCAATTTAAAACGGGTATTCATGATGTTATTGTAGAAAATGGAATTCGTGAGAACAAAAATGATATTATCAGATTCATTAAGGCTCGACTGGAGGTATTTAAATTATGAAAATTTGTTTCTGATAATTTTTAAACGGTATCTCTTGTATGTAAAGCCGAGTTTTGATTTGCCAGTATTGTTCTAAGTTTTATCCAATTATTCAAAATCTATTTAATACTTTTTGACCGTAGTTGTTTCAATAGATGCTGAAAAAATTCAAAATTTATCTACATTATACGTTTGATTGATTCTAAATTGATTTTTTCTGATTGATCTTTAATGTCAGTTTTCTTCTCAGCTTTAATAATAGCTACTGTAACTCAAAACCTTTTATAACTATTGGAATAATTCCTTAAAACTCGTTTAAAAATTTTGTGTTGCAGGAAAATCACGTCAGAAATGATTATCAAGAATTTTTGGAACTGGCATTGATATTTTTAGGTGGTACTCCTAAAAATGGAATAAGATTTAGAGCTCCAGGAGCTAATCATCATGCCAGATGGATGTCAAAAGCCCTTTATGCATTGAAAATTTTTATTTTCCAGGATCAGTTTCGTTTGAATGCCACAGAAGTTAATGGTTTGAGATACATATGTTTATTTCTCGTGAATATTTATGTCATTGCATGGTTTGATGCGCCTTCTCCGATAAAATCTGCTCACCAGGATTTATATATGATAAAAAAATTGTATGCGTTTAGTTCTATTCATGCGAAAATTTCTGATGCAGCAACTAAAACTTTCTCACGACACTTATGGTATCTGTCAGAAGAATTAGTGGGTTTATCGTTGTTTGATGACAATGTTACAATACAAGTGAAGGAACAAATAGTTGTTGCGATAAAAACTCGGAAAAGGACAGTTGAAAACTCCAAAAAATTCATTACTGATGACATTAGCTTATTAACATCAAAAAATCTCAGCCATTTTGCCAGTAAGCACTCACTTCTGTTATTCGAGCAATTTGAATTACCTCATACATTCATGGATAAAAGTCCTGAGTGCTGGATGTTCGATGAAAATTACCAATACTGCAAAACAGTATTGTCTAATTTGAAAGTAGTCAATGATTTGGCTGAAAGAGGTGTAGCGCTTATACAGCAATATAATAATTGTTTAACTAGGAGTGAAGAGCAAAAGCAATATTTACTACAAGTTATTGAAGAACATAGAAAAAAGTTTCCAAGCGTCTCAAAAAAGAATATTGTTGCTGCGTACAAAAAAAAACAATGAAAAAATTATAATATTTGTTCAAATAATTATTTGCTATTAATATTTTGTAAACTACGATAATCTACTGCCAATATAATATAATAAAAAGTACTCGATTTCATCAATACCATCTTTTTTTTAACAGCTGTTTGCAAAGTAGAAAATGATTCTTCTTTGAAATGTACTCTCTATAATTTCAATGGACCAACAATTTTTTATTTAACTGATTAGTTGCATTATATTACAGACATTGTTCACATGATTTCAACTTTATGAGTATATTTTTGGTAATAACTTAACGTTATGAAAATAACAACTCATATGTTTGATTACTAAAGGTGAAAAATGAGTTTCCTGGAATAATTCTGTAAAAAATAGATCAAGAAATGAAATTCTTATAAAATTTTGTGTTTTTTGTCAATTGTTCATCTGATTTACGTAAAAAAACATCGAAATAAATTCAAATAAGTCTGTGAATTTTAATGGTTGACATTACACCAAATTTTACTAGGACAATTTTTCCGTAAATTCAATTTTTTTATAATTTTCTATTGACTTTTTGTGCTAACACTAATATTTTACTCACAAAAAGTTAATAATAGAAACCTGATGACTTAATACGTCTGTAACTTTTACAACATTGACGATACAAAAAATTCGCCTGAAACTTTTTTGAGGTCCATCAGACAAGCTAAAAAATTGCTGTTAGACTTTTCCGTCTAATATCAATAGTTTAGCTGAAAAAAGCGAAAAACGTAAAATTTTGAATTTAAAGCTCTGTAAAAAATCAAATAATGAAAATAGAAATTCGGCTTAATGAGATTTCTTCACCCAAATTTAGTGCTTTCTAAGATTTAGTCATGAGTTTTATGAAAAAAAAATTTCTTCCTAGGTTGCAAGAATAAATAAGGTAAAAAAATCATTTTTCTGTATTATTTGAACAGCAAAACTTCAGATTCGATGAAGGACCTCTTAAAATTGAAATTATGAGCTCCGCTTTTAACAGGATATTTGTTCGGACATATTCTACGATATTTTGGGTGGAGAGCAAAAAAAAAAAAATATCGAGTTTTTTTGGCACACCCTAATATATATATATATATATATGTGTGTGTATTTATTCAATAAATGCAGTTAAAAAGAAAAATAACATGAAATAAAAGGAAATAAAATGAATCTAATACTACAGATATATAAAATTATGAATATGATATTGAATATAAAATGCTACTGTTATGATAAGTGCTGAAATTTTATTTGAGTGATTAGATGTTACTTTTAGTGGACTGTATTTAAAATAATTAGATGGAATAGGATGTTGGATCGTAGCTCTAGATATCTGATATTGAATGTATTGTGCACGTGGTTGACAAGATGATTAGAAAAATATAACTTTGATTTTATTTAACACACGATAATGATGAATTTATACACACAGAAATAATGTTGAGTGATTTGTTCAATTTGTTTATGATTTGTTTTTGTCTCTTTATACGAATTTGATTGTCACTGATTGATTTTCACTGTAAAATTATTCGATTGAATATATGATGAAATGCTTTGATCACCGGTGCACATGTACTTCTTCCACGTGGTCGTAAATCACGCAGGCCGGTGAATTGATTATTTCACTGAATAATTATCCCTTTCGATAATTATTCTTTTTGATGATGTTCTCAGTTGATTTGACGTGGTGGTGTAGCTGATTGATTAGTTCTTTGATGCTGATTTTATTCAATAAATGATGAAAGGTTAGACTTCAATTTTGATAAACATATAAAATATGTCCGTGCACGTTGAGCGTTACTTTCAAGAAGAAGGAAATAAAAGTAGTTCCTTGCAAGTGCATGCTGGAACGAATATGCGTCAATGACTTTAGGCTGTAATGCATTTTGGTCACTGCGCATCTGTTGTTATGCGCAACAAGTGTGCGTAGATGATCAGTTGCCCATGCGTTTTCTGTATCAATACGCACTGCAACGCTATAGTGAATAGCACAATAGGCGATGCACTCAAAAGTCGCACTGACAAATAGTGCAAAATATCTTTTAACTTGAGAGGTGCTGCCCTACAGTGATCAGCTCTTTAATTAATTGTTTGAATCCGCAACAGCTACCTTGAGATGATATACTTCCGAAATCAAGATGATCCTATATATTTGGGAGCAAACACTGAAAATAAAGATTGTAATTATTGAAATTGAGAATTCGCCCGGAATATATATATGTATATTTGAACAAATTTTTACCATAACCACAAGACAAATGAATCCGTATATATTCCACCGTTATATGTGCACCTCCAACATCTCAAATTATGAATACAGATGCAATTCAGCATTTCCAGAGTATATTCCCAGATTTTAACATTTATTTAGCGTCTGCAATTGGTCAGTTAACAAACATTTCACAGATGTCTTCTAAACTATAAACAATATAAAGTTCGGGCTACGAAAAGAGGACGATATATTTTATGGCGGGAATTTTCAGTGGATGATCGTAGAAGATGGTACAACGGGCTTTTCCTGAGCCTTCATATTTATAGTATATCCATGAAAAAAAGTGTAGGTACAATACTCTTGCCAACGGTTTTTCGAGCTTCTTCATATATTTTTCTTCTTCCATGTTCAGTACATAATTAAAATAGCGCAAAATATGGATAATGTGGTCAAGGGGAAGAAGAGAGGGATACAGCATTTCTTTTAAAGATCCAACGTATCACGCATAGAGGCTCAAGCTTTCCTCAACTGCAGGTATAATCATTGGAAAATATATGATGGGAGGTTGTCTTTTGTTTAAACAAATAAACAAATAAATCATAATGCACAAATTTTACAATGAGACACAAAAGTAACAACAATGGCTGCGGCAGTGCGACACCGTCAACTACTAGACTAATTGTTATATACATATTACAACATAATCACGTATTTTAACAATTTACAAATTTATGAATAGTAAATTTTGAGACCTTAATGCCATCACAATCTGCATTATCTATTGATGTTCGAGAAAGATCTATGAAAACTCATCGATTCAAATTGACGCCATTGATTTTGGTCACTATTTTTGACCATGATGGCGCAGCTTGACAAATTGCATCGCGTGCATTGGTCAATCGCTGTTACTACGCATTTTTGGCTATTTTGCTTATGCCTAATTCGTCTACCGCTACCACTGTTCAACTGACCGTACAACTGTTGCGACATTTTGGGACGCCTTTACCTGCGCAAATTCATTTTTTGCTGTAATAATCGTTTATATTTTATCGTGCATTAAAATCGTTGTCTTTTGTATCACATTGCACTTATCAGAATGATTGTTAACCGCTTAGTGTAATAATCGTGAACATTTTGTGTGTAAAAAACTGCAATTTTAACTGAAATAATCGTTGTGAACCGCGTGGCCTTACAACCCACGTGGCAAGTGCATTGAATAATTGTGTGTGTGAACTTGCAAGACTGAATTGATCATTGTTAATCACAGCATAATTAATAACAATCTGTTTTAATCGTTGAGAGAAAATTACTGTTAAAATCGTAAATAATAATTGTGGATTTACGACCCACATTATTGTAAACTGCGTATACCGCGTGTGCGACACGTGCATTGCATTCCGCAAACTGCAATAATCGCGCTCACCAGATATTCTCTATTGTTTTATATATTATTTGTGCAACATCTTATTTATTATAAACTTGATTAATTAATAAACAACATATATTTTTATTAATCAGCCTGTCCATTATTATTCTGAAAATAACTTCGTGCATTCTCTAACAATTGAAATATACTTATTGATATATTTTCTCACAATACTCTATATAATTATTATATAGAGTATTGTGAAATTAATATATATTATTATTCATAACTGGACGACGCGCAGTTTCATTACGACGCGCAGATTATCGAGTTTCTCATCATTAAAAAAAAAATGTGATCAATGTCATATATTTCATCTGCATTGTTGCGTCATTTACCACTGTTCCGTTAAATAATCATATATATTCTGAAAATAGTAATAAATGCCCAATAATTGAATAAATAATTATTGAATCATATTTATTATTGACGCTGCTTATTTTCTCATGCGAACCAATGATATGCTACGCCATGACCGTCTCTACAATATTCATAAATGGGTTCTTTTCTCAAGCGAGCCTCAAACACAATGATCTAGAAAAATTCTCATTAAATTTTTATTAAAACATTGAATAAATAATATATTAAATATTAAATATAATTATATGATTCGCACTTTTTACATGAATATTTTAAGTTATAAACAAATGAAACAATATGTTTATCTAAAAAGAACCAAATTATTAATCTCATAGAGTCGGTTATGGGACTTACCGTGGCCAAACATGCTATCATGCTATAATGATCTACATCAACAAATGAGAACAGTAGACACGACTTTTAATCTATGTATGAATATGTATAATATATAAATAAAATGTCATATATTTTATTTATATATGACATAAAATCATTCTTTAATTGCAGCGAAATAGGCAAAGTCAATAAATAGATCTTTGAGAAAGTCGACGTGAACCCTCTGCTAAATTTAAAACGTCATTTGTTTGCGCACTGAATGCGTTTTTTTATGCGCGCTAGGCGCAATAGTCACAGAGGACAAAGAACGACGATAAACGATCGTAAAATATTTTTTTTTGAACAAATTCGATGTTCTCCATTTTTATAATTTCATTATATAATTAATAGTTCACAATATACATTCCTTTTCACTTGTCATAATCATTTATGAAATCATGATGAATCGGAATATATATATTGGTTCAAATAAAATAAAAATACAATACTGAATTAAATGTTTTGTATATAATTTTGAAAGTTCTCAAATTATATCCCATTCATGAATATAATACTGTTAGGTCGCATGCGACCTTCCCGCTCTTTCCCCCCCGTAATTCCTATCATTCATTCATAATTAGTTGCTCTGCTATCGCACCTCAGAATATGTTATTAACAGTTTAATTGTAATTATAAGTATTAGAATTTTCTTATAGTTAATAAGTCAATATTCTAATTTTCCGTGGGAAACACCTCTATCTTTCGTCCCACTGGGAAACTTGAGACCACGCTCAGCATTTCGTCGTCTTTTTCACTGCATCGCACGATATCTCAAAGGAGCTGAGCTATGCGTCTCCTTGTGGAGACGCATCAACTTACATTATGAATCTTTTCATACTTTTTTATAACTACTATTAACAAAAGGCAGTCTTGAGCTTCACTTCAATTAGTTAACATCTAAGTTGACAAACCGACTCGAAATTCATACACTAAGTTCTATAATAAATCATCGAAAGAAAATTAATAATACAGAAAATCGCAAACGTCAATAATCAGTTTATTTAAAAGTTTACCTACTTCATTCGTCGAGTTCAATTTAAATTGTAAGCAAAAGAATTGTAAAAGTTAAATCATAAGTGTAATTAGTGAACGAAGTGACAAAAAAAAAACTGTTCAAGGCTCAATTAGTTACTCAATAAAACAAATATAATAATCATAATTATTCAAGTTGCCTCACACAATAAATTACAAGTTAAAGGTGTTTATGTGTCTGTATCATTTCGGATTCCAATAATTAATTCACCTATAACATCCTATACGCTTCAGCTGCGCATGGTGGTGGCGACAACGATCCCTTATCCTTAATAAATATTTTGAAACTTGTTATAAAGTTCGAAAATACATCCAGGACGTAACAGTTTTAATGGTGGCAGCGGTGGGATCGTTTGCCGGAAGTGTATAAGGTGAATTAGTTACACTTGCATAGAAGAAAGTGAGAAAATACGTAAAAGGAAGTGTTTTCACTCATCAGACGAAACACGCTCATGGATTGAAGAGACTGGTGCTTCAAATAAATTTCAATTATGACACGCACTAACACCATCAACATAAAGAACAAATGAACAATATTGAGAACGAAAATAAGTAATATCGAGTGGCTGAGTAGTGACAAAAGTGAGAAGACAATATTCACCAATTAAAATTACATCAGTCCATCCAAATCAACAACGTTAAAAGGGAGAACATCACCGCCTACGTCACCGGAGCCTTAACCGAGGATATCACATAACGATTATCATTCTTCCAACAGCAAAACCAGCGAATTCTTCAACATCATCGTAAATAATATTAAGACATTTATTTTGCAAGTTCTCCACGTTCTATTTTCTCTTGTTTCCTTCTTTATCTCTTTATTTCTACATGCCTTCTTCTATAATTCAATCAATAACCGATAAAACAAAAATGTCCAATTACGACGATATTAATGCCGGTAGTACTTGAGATGATATAACGGGTAACGATGAAAAACCACCAAATGCTATTCCCCCTCACGACATCAATGGCTGATCTTTTCGCGATTATTAAACACAATAATAACGAGTATAAAAAAAAAGAATGACGAGTTAGAAAAGAAAACAGACAACACTCAAAGATCTATAGCTGAAAGAAGGTCTCAAATTGAACGCCTTAGTGATTTTTTGTCGCGACCACGCAGACGAACTACTTCTGAATCGTGACGATCCTCATCTCACTCTCCTCCACGCAGAGAGTATCTTGCCTCAAGGACAGAATAGCTGATAACCAATAATCCCACATCAGAAAATAACCCATCTACATCCAGAGCAAATCAAAATCTTCCTGACGATCCTCAATATCGCCTAAATACATTAGTTCCTCGTGCAACTCATCAATTAAGTCCGAAAGACTATTTACAAGCAATTCCTCATTTTGACGGAACGCCGATGGGCTATGAAGCCGATGAATTCATTGTCCAATGTCGTCATGTCAAAGAATATATTCCTCCATATTCGCAAAATGAAATTTTGATACTATTAATGGGCAGATTAAAAGGCGAACCTCTACGCCGGGCCTGTAAAGCTAAACTCAGAACCATTGACTCTCTCATTGAATTCATTCGTAATAATTTTGATTCACCCAAGACATATTACGTCGTAACCCGGGATAAAATTTTAGAGTCTTTCAAAGTCTCGGAACAATATATTCTGAGTCTCTCTATAGTCTCGCTCGTGGCCGCGAGAGAGACTATAGAGAGACTAAATATTCGGATGCATCCAGTTTCTCATGCAGAGACTCAAGTCTCTGATGGGGAGACTTTACATTCACCCCCTCGCCCCTTTCGTATAGAGACTCTTCTGCATTTAGAAAGACTATAGTCTTTCTAATGAGAGAATGTAAAATTAAGAAATGATAAAAAAACAATTTTTTTTTTATAGAGCAGTATTTATTTTTTGCATATCAATTACAATGATTGATATGAAGGAGCGTAGTTGATACTTTGCTGACATGAATACTGGTGTATATTTGGTTCATAATATACATCATGTTTATTTGATGAGATTTTTTGTGGTTCATGATGACCCATCATGAACTTTTCTGTAGATTCGATTGACAAAGGTTGTTGCAATTGTTGCTGCGACTGCATCGAATATGGATAATTGTTATTCGGATCATTGATTGCCATTTCAGATTCACACGTAGAAACATCGTCAGAATGATGGCGTTTTGTCGGGTTATCTAATTGTGAGCTCACTATTGTACATGATTGATTTTTTCTTTTTTTGGATGGATGAACAGATTGTGCGCACATCAAATTGATGACTCGATTATAATTTTTAACTTTTTTTTCCGGAAATTTCATTTCTACGAATCCTGCAAACATGAAAGTGAGAAGTATATAATTTACCATTATTATAATTCATATGTTTCAAATATAAAATGGCTTTTGGAAACTTACTGTGGACAGCATTTTTCAAACTTGGTGGGATCCCGAGTTTCCCTTTAGTACTCGTTCCTAAAGCGCAATATTTATGGACATTTGCTTCACCGAGCGTGAGCTTTAATAACTTTCTTATCACTTCATTTGGATTATCTGATGCGGAGCTATACAAAGCGAAATCGACATCTGATTGTTTGAGCCACACTCCAGAACTGGGTATGAGTTCTATTTTTCCAAATTCTGGGATTTTCCAATGTGGCAAACATATTTCATCATTGTTTTGACTTTCGTCATGAGACACGAGACTCTGCAAAAATAAAATAAATTTGTTTGAATTCATAATAAACTAGAATAGTTATAATATCAATCATTCCAACCTCGTTAATAATACTCCCTTTCGAATATATTTTGGATTGTTCTTTACTGTGCTCATGGCGTGCTTTTAAATGATTTACAATTAATTCTAAACTCAATATCATTTCAGCTGTAACTGAGACATAAGAAAATGTTTATTGACAACAATTTAATCAATGAATTATTGAATCAAATGGATGTACTAACCTGTCGGGAATGAAGCACAAACTGTACATTTCTCATTATTGCTTTTCTTATCCGTTTCATTGTTAGACTCGTTATGATTTTGACCATCATTCAACAATTGCGCATTCGCTTCGTCCTCTACTCGACGAGCATTTAATAATTTTGCATTGTTTGTCTTCTCAGTATTTTTTTGTGCCGCATTGGACTTTTTTTTCTCTCCTGCCAATGCTTTTCTTTCTTCTGCTGCCAATATGGTGAATTTATGTTTCCCATTTTTTGTAGATGGGACGACATCTCCATCCGCGCTCACAAAAATAGTTTCCAAATATTTTCTTGTAGCTGAAAAAATTTTTTTAGGTTATGTTACATAAAAATGAAATAATAATCGTGGGAAATATATATGAAAAAAACTTACTACTTATTCGTAATATTTTTGCCTGGTATTTTGAGTGTTCCCAGCGAACATTCACGATATCATTAATGTCTGGCTTGAATAGTTTTCCGACAAATTCCTCATCCAGTGGAAAAATATCTCCCTTGGGTACAACCGATTTTGTACGTTCTTCCAACCAAAAGACAAGGAAATACGCCATTATCTGGAAAAAAATAATTGTATTTTACATGAGTTTACTTATATTCATGATATATTTAGTAGATTTCACATGATCAAACTTACCTCAAGCTTTTTTGATTTTCACCACTTTTTTCTCTGAAGCACAGAAAGCATAAAAAACTTTTAGCTCGAGCACACGTTTTATTCTTCTCGCCAATGGGATTCCCTCACTATGCATGGGCGCTCCCTGGTGACAAGGCGGCATATCATTATGCCCACAATATATATATAATGTTTTTTGAATAATTATTTTAAATTATTCGCAGCGAAGTAAAAGACGATTTTTGAGCAAACGCCGACGATATGACGTTATTTCAAGCTCTGATGAGGACGACCTGAGGAATAATGCAATTGGTGAAATAGAAGAAATCGCGATAAGGTATATACAAGGTTATATTACAAAGATATATTTTTTAGTGTATTTTATATTAAGGTTGTTAGGAAAATAATTAAAAAATATGATAATTCAATCAAGATTTCATACTTAACAACCACAATATATTGCATATACTAATATTACATTCATTCAATTCCATCAATGCATATTTATTATGTGTAATAAGTGTTTATACGTATTCATTTATTAGGCCTCAAAATGATCATCATGAAGATTCGGATGATGAAGAATTCCATGACTTTCCAGAAGAAAGTGATTTTGAGGTTCATCAAGATGTCGAATCTGAAGAGGAATTTGACGATAGCGATGAAGAAATCCACGAACACAATGATTATGATGAACCATTGTATGAAGGGGCGTCAATTTCGGTAGGAGAAAGTTTGATGGCGATTTTGACGTTTTCATTCAAGTATAAATTAACTTCAGCTTGTTTATCAGCTATGCTAAAGCTGATCCTTTTATTCATTCCTGAGCCAAATCTATTCTAGTCGACATTACATTTATTCAAAAAATCATTTTCTGGAATAGACACTCCACTCATTCGACACTTCTACTGTTCTTCATGCTTCACACATTTGAGAAATAATGAAAACTGTGATGCATGCCCGCAAGTCACACAGGCAAACAATTATTTTTTGGTTACGCCGATTGTTGAACAATTGAAAATATTTTATCGACGTGCAGGATTTACAAATAAGTTACAGCATCGTAACAATAGAAGAAAAACTAATATGCAAAATTTAGAAGATATATATGACGGACAAATGTATCAAGACCTCTCTAAACCTCCTGGTATACTATCTGATGATAGAAATATTTCATTCATGTGGAATACGGATGGTTTATCATTGTATAAGTCGTCAAAGTTTCAAGTTTGGCCATTTTATCTTGTAATAAATGAGTTGCCGTACAATGAAAGGTACCGAAAGGAAAATTTATTAATGGCTGGTCTATGGTTTGGGCAAAGAAAACCATTCCCATCATTATTTTTGCATACAATTTCTGATGAGCTAGTGCAGCTGAGGTATGGAATGGGATTTCGAATTACCAAACGGTGAACTTCGGCACGTTAAAGCAGCAGTTATAGCAGGAACATGTGACTTACCTGCTAAAGCACTTTTCTTGAACATGAAGCAATTCAATGCAGTGTACGGATGTCAAAAATGTAAAATCAAAACGGAAAGAGCAGAAGGGAGCACTGCAAGAATATATCCGTTTCAATTAAATTTAGCTCTTCGTACTCAAGAAGAAACTGATCGCTTTGCCAATGAAGCTCATAATAGTGGCGAAGCAGTGCATGGTGTGAAAGGGCCTAGTGCAGTTAGTCCTTTTTCTCAGAATTATATTCGTTCTACGGTGGTAGACCCAATGCATTGTATTTTTTTAGGAGTAGTTAAAAGCTTGCTCATTTTATGGTTCACTCCACAGTATGCTGGTCAGGATTGGTCACTATCGAGATATGCACCTATTGTTAACAATAGAATTTGTTCGATTACCCCGCCAGAATTTGTGAAGAGAATGCCAAGATCAATAATAGACCATTTACCTTACTTAAAAGCATCTGAATTAAAAACATGGCTTTTTTATTATTCTATACCAGTTTTGCGGACAATGATGGCACCACAATACTTCGAACATTACCAATTATTTGTTTATGGAATTTCCTATATGTATCAATCCAGCATATCAGGAGATATGTTAAATTCAGCAGAAGCCTTGATAATTGAATTCGTGTCACGATTTTCTGATCTATATGATAGTAGACATATGTCATCCAACATTCACAATCTTCTGCATTTAAGTGATACTGTGCGAGATTTTGGACCACTCTGGGTGGTATCATGTTTTCCATTTGAAAACTTGAATGGAGAATTGAGGGCACTGGTAACGGGTACAAGATTTGCACAGTTGCAAATCTGTTCACGTCTTGCCATTCTTATGAATATACCGGAGTTGAAAAAAAAGATTCTACATGATAACAATTCAGCAGCAGCAGCATTTTGTGACACCATGATCAACTGTCATAAAAAATATAAAATTCATCCCATAGGAAATAAAATGTTCATCGTGGGCATTTTCAAAAAAATTCCGTTGCCTGTAATTGTTCAAAGAAGTTTAGATGCAGCTGAAGTTAGAAAACGTACAATCACAGTGTTTTCCAGGTATATGAAAAATGGATTTCTGTACACATCTGAATTATATGACCGACGAGGAAAGATGAATTCAATGTACGTGAAATACAAGTTGAACCACGAAATACATTATGGGATGATTCACTGCTTCGTTAAGGCTTCAGACTGTAATTGTGATGTTGAGTTTTGCAGAATCGAATGCGATGCTCGATATTTTGCAATAATCAAAAAATGTCATGTGCGGCCAGTAATTCTTGATGGTATATCTGATAATAATTTTACTCATATTTATGAGTGTGCAGTTATGAATGATGCCATTGCAATAGATGTCACTAATTTGATTACTGTTTGCTTTTATGTTAAAATGTCTAGTGATAATATTTGTTTTATTATTATACCTGTAAATTTAATGGAATTAGAATAATAAATTATAGAAAAAATAATTATCCATTACTTTATGATATTTTTCCAACCAAACATCTACATATAAGTTTTTAGATTACGAATCGTTTTGATTAGTCGATATTAAAATTATTATTAATTAATTTTGCATGAATGGAAAATATTTTTGAATGATAGAATATTTACGAAATTAAGTTGCAGATATACTCAAATGAAATAATATTTAATAAATTGATGTATGAATATAATATTATCGATATTTATCGTGCAAAAAGTTTTCCAAGTTTCGTCATGAAAAAATTTATAAGTTCTTAAAATTTTCAGAGTCCCAACTTTCAAATGAGGAACTTAGAAAAAATATTGTTGAGCAAATATAAGTCCTTATAATCTTGCATTAAGAGACGAAAGTCTCGCATCGAAATACTCATTGGCTGCCTATAGCATTT
This sequence comes from Microctonus brassicae, assembly GCA_918226075.1. Lineage (NCBI taxonomy): Eukaryota > Metazoa > Arthropoda > Insecta > Hymenoptera > Braconidae > Microctonus > Microctonus brassicae. Next base: position 183,590 of record OW445486.1, on the reverse strand, counting down.
TCATGGAGAACCGTGCTGTGGAGACTCCAGTCTTTTATTGTGAGACTGGAGTCTCTTCGTGTTTTAGAGAATATTCAATATTCAAATATTTGAGAGACTCAGATGAACATGAAAATAGTTGTAGAGATTATGAGAGACTTGTGGAGACTCTCTCAGAGACTACTAATCCTTATGAAAGATCCTGAGAGACTTGTGGAGACTCATTAGCGACGATAATTTTTTTCCCGGGAAGAGATGACATCAATAAATTACAACAAACACCACATGAAAAAATGAACATTTACACTGCGCGAGTACAAGAGTTGTTGACTGATTTAAGAGAATTATTACGTAACTCCGACGTACCCGACAAAGACGCCGCCGCTCGAGTACTAAAATACGATATAATAAAGGCATTCGTCCGCGGCCTCCAACCAAAATATCTCATACACTTCACCACCAAATCATTTACCGACCTCGCATCAGCTTTCGCCGAAGGACGTAGAGTCGAACAAGAATTATCAGAGTTTCAGCAATTATATCTCAAAGGACGAGATTCTTATGCCATACAAATGAATGAAATCATTGAATATAGACCTGAACCCTCTATAGAACGGCCATATTGCACATTTTGTTCTAGACCGGGGCATGTATTTGACAATTGTTTTAAACGAAGAGCTCAATTAGAGGGCCGAGAGGCGACAAGACCTCAGAGATTCCAGCCAGGATCATTCACGTCCCCAAGTTATAATACATTTTGTAATTATTGCAAGCGCACCGGGCACACCATACAAGAATGTCACACACGTACGCACAATAATCAAATGCGTTCATTCTATAACAATAATTTCCGTAATATTCAAGCGGGAAACGCCAATACGCCCCAGCGATCCGGCGCGACGACTGGGACCAGCGACAACGCGCCAGCTCAAACCCAACAAACCAACCTTCCTTCGATCCAATAAATCACATTTCCACTCATATACCGAAAATCTTTAACGCTGAATGTAAAATTTTGAATACAACGTCATATCAATCTCCATCAATTCTTATCAAAAGTAATATTCTCGAGAACGATCAAGGGTGTTTTTTAATTGATACGGGATCACAATTGAACCTCGTCAAAATTAATCAAATCAAAAATTTAAGGGAAATCAACAATAGTATCGTACACGAATTAAATGGAGTATCTAACATAGATAAGCCTATGACTCTAGGAAAAATTAATCTAAAAATCAATAATATTCCAAATGAATTTCACGTTATACCCGAAGAATTTCCATTGAAATATGCCGGTATAATCGGAACAGAATTTATGCATAAACACAACGCCATTATCGACTACGAAAAAAAATCTTTGATTGGCAACAATTTCATACATGATTTCCATGACCAAGAACGCGTTTTATTACCCGCCAGATACAAAACATTAATGTTGATAAGACTTTCTGAAAGTAACTTAAAAGAAGGATACATCGAACAAATTAATTTACCGAAGGGAATTTATGCTGGAAAATCCATAGTTTCAAATAATAACGGAAGAGCTTATATTTTTGCCATTGACACGCGCGAAGATGACGTAACGGTTGAAGTATCAGTTGTTCCACTATTCCCATTCGAAACTAGTGACGATGAGAACGAAAATGAATTGAAAAACGCGACATCATCGACGATAAACGCACGGGACCGCGTAGAGAAAGTAATAAATACACTTGACGTCAGTCATTTAAATAACGAAGAACGCCATGCCGTACATGGATTAATTACAGAATACGCTGACCTCTTTCATTCACCCGGGGAATCGTTGCGCTCGACTAATGTCATCTCTCATCGCATTATCACAAACGACGACTTGCCTGTTAACACCAGACAATATCGCTATCCTCTTTCTCAAAAAGAAGAGATAGAAAAACAAATACAAAACTTACTAAAGATAGAGATCATTCAACCTTCTGCATCACCATATAATTCTCCCTTGTGGATAGTTCCTAAGAAAGCAGACACTGAAGGTAATGAAAAGTGGAGATTAGTAATAGACTATAGAAAAATAAACGAAAAAACTGTTGGAGACGCTTATCCACTCCCATTAATCAGTGACGTTCTTGACCAATTAAGAGGAGCAAAATATTTCTCAATTTTTGACTTAGCTTCCGGTTTCCATCAAATAGATATGAATGAAAACGACAAAGAAAAAACAGCTTTTACAACACCTCACGGCCATTATGAATTCAATACAATGCCTTTTGGCTTGAAAAACGCCCCTGCCACCTTCCAAAGGTTGATGGATTCAGTCTTACGTGGTTTACAAGGCAATGAACTATTCGTATACCTAGACGATATCGTCATTAATGCACGATCTATTGAAGAGCACAATGCAAAATTCATCAAACTCACGAATCGTTTGAGAGAGGCTAACTTAACCATACAAACCGAAAAATGTCAGTTTCTCAGGACCGAAGTAAAATATCTTGGGCATGTCATTGGGGAAGACGGTGTGAAACCCGACCCACAAAAATTAGACGCCGTTAAGAATTTTCCGATTCCGAAAACACAGAAAAACGTGAAAGAATTTTTGGGATTAGCCGGTTATTATCGTCGGTTCATCCAAGACTTCGCCAATATTGCCAGGCCATTGTCAGATTTAACTAGTAAAAATGACAAATTCGAATTGAATTTCAAACATAAAACAGCTTTTGAAACGTTACGTGATAAATTATGTGAATCTTCTACTCATCTACCCAGACTTCAATAAGCCATTCGTGGTCACAACAGACACATCGGGTTACGCCGTCGGTGCCGTTTTATCTCAAGGCGAAATAGAAGATGACTTACCAGTAGCATACGCGTCAAGAGTTATGAATAAAGCAGAAATGAATTATCAAACAACCGAGAAAGAAATGCTCGCCGTAATATTTGCATTGAAAACATTTCGACCGTATCTATATGGTAAACAATGCACTCTAGTAACTGATCACCGGCCATTGGTGTGGGTTAGTAATTTTAATGATCCCACGTCACGAGTAATGAGATGGAGAGAACGCGTACGCGAATTTGACTTCAAAATTCAATATAAAGCCGGCCGAGTTAATACCAATACCGGCGCTCTATCGCGAAATGCAGTTATCAACACCGAACCCAAAGAATTATATATGATCAATGTCAAGTGGAAATCAAATGATCCACCGGAAGAAAATGATGGCGACAAGAAAACACCGCCACAAGATAATTTAGGCAATAATAATCAACCAGGGCCCTCGAATCTTAAACCAACGAAACGAAAGCGAGGTAGACCCCGCAAAAATCCATATCCAACGCGAAAAGAAGTTTCTCAACACGGGCATTATCTAAGAGAAAGAAAACAAAAAAATTCTGAAATCAATGAATCACAATTACCTCCTCTTCATAAGAAGTTGAATAAAAGAAAACACAATTCAAGCGGGGAATATGATACGCGACCTTTGAATCCGCGGAGAGCAAAACGAAAGATCAAACGATCAAAAGTTAGAAGCGAATCTACAAGTAGTAGCGATGACGAGAACGACGAATCCTCTGATTCAGGAAGCTCTATATATTCACACGAGATGAACGTTAACCCTCAGATATTAAGTTACAAAATCAAAGAGAGAGAACGAAACAACACCGAATGTTCAAGTGAGTCAGACGCGAGCGTATCCTCCGAAGATTTTCACACTTCAAACGAAAGAAATGGAAACAATATGAGTAACATAGAATCAAACAGCAATAATAACGTCTTACTGCACTCACCTCCATACTCCACTGACGACATAATGAGAAAGAAATTCAGAATTATCAACTCTAGTATTGAAACACCTCACGACAACACGAATGTCCCTTATGTGGGCACTCCTGAATATCCAGAGCCAGCACCTTTTGCAGCAACAAACGATCAATATGACTTATCTGATTACGATACCGCCGTCTCGGACGACGAACATAATCTCGAACACTCGAATATACAGAACAAAAATATACCAGAATATCCAGAACCAGCGTTTTTTAGAAATAATCTTTATCAAAATCATAATCAACAAGAAAAAATTGAAATTCAAGGTCGAACGAGCTCAACAGAACACGAAATTCATCCTAATAACATTATTTTTGCAACAGCTGTCATTCATCCAGACCCGGAAAGGGCTGACGAACAATGTACTGACCCTGATCGTTGTAAACGAAGACCCAAAAGGAAACGAAAATATGATAAGAGTAGTAGTGAGTCAATGACACGGTCAGCTGTTAATAAACGTACGAAGGAAGATACCCATGACCCACTTGAAGACTTAAATGAAATCAGAGCCATCTCACCACTCACAATCACAACAAAGAATGTGCCGCGTCATACACCACCCGCTAACGCTCACCGAATCCCCTCTCCAACACAACCGCCGCATCGCAATTACATTAATGAATCGCATAATGCAAATATGGAAATACCAGGAAATACGCCCGATAATTTAGCAACACGTCGCGGTAACAATAACTGTCCTCTGAGACAACCTAGTTCTCCAGTTCAAGGTCAAGAAAGACTTACAATTAGAAGAAACGAACAAATCCTCAGCAATATCAAAGAAATAACAGATAACATAGAAGCCCGGAAGGATAATTTAATTTGTTTTCTATACACGGATGGTAGTCCCATGAACAATGCCGGGAGAATATTCATTGAAAAGGGTTGGCTACCACCACCTGCACCTGGGCTCAACTTTGACATGTCATGCATTAAAACTAACTTTTTAAGAAATAAAATAATTTTCGGGCTGGTTCTTGGAAGGAAAGACAAGTCAACTATTGAAGAAGACGATTTAGACCTCGCGTTAAAAAACCTGATAAAGAAAATGACAAAAATGTATGTAAAGACCGCAAGCGTTTCTCAAGGCATAAGTGAGAATCACCACTGCATCTGGCGTAAGATAAGAACGGCTTTGAGATTAAATTTAATAGAGAGCAATATCATAATCTCTATATGCAAAGACGAAATCACAACACCTTCACGCAACCAAATTCTAAAAATAATAAAAGAAAACCATGAAACCCCGTTCGCTGGCCATAAAGGGGTGACAAAAACTTATAACCGCATTAGACAAAGTTATTTCTGGGAACGAATGAAGACTGACATAGAGAATTACATAAGAAAATGTGAAAGCTGTCAGAGAAAAAAATTAGTTCGAATAAAAACCAAACAACCCATGGTATTAACAGACACGTCCATCGATGTATTTGATGAGGTAGCGCTTGACATAGTAGGCCCACTAACCACATTAGAAAACGGCAATAGATACATTTTAACAATGCAAGACGATTTGTCTAAATTCTGTTTGGCAGCACCGATGAAACAAATTAACGCGGAAGCTGTAGCCAGAGCATTCGTTGATCATTTTATAACACGATTCGGTTGCCCCAAAGCTATATTGACAGACCAGGGTACAGGGTTCACGAGCACTTTAATGCGTCACGTAGCCAAATATTTCGGTATAAAACAAATAAAAACAACGTCATTCCATCCCCAATCCAATGGCGCGCTCGAACGTAGCCATCAAGTTTTGACAGATTATCTGAAGCATTACGTAAGTAAAAACGATTGGGATCGGTGGTTACCCCATGCTATGTTCGCATACAATACAAGTAAACACGAAGCCACTCATTTTACACCACACGATGTAGTATTCGGTCGACCAGCACGGATGCCGTCTCAATTTAAAAGCATACATTCTCTAGGTACTTACGAAGACTACGTAATTGACCTTGCTTCCAGACTCAACGATGTAAGAAATATCGCTCGAAAAAATCAAGAAAGAGCAAAAGAAACTTCCAAAGTTTATAACGACAGAAAATCAAATTCAATTCCATTTCAAGTAGGACAATTATTTTTCATTTTAAAAAATATAAAGAAAGGAAAATTTGACGACAATTATATAGGACCATATCCCGTCACCGCTATATTTCCAGACAGACATAATATAGAAGTACAAAAGACAGAGAATACAAGACGAATAATTCATTGCAATCAAGCGAAGTTAGCTTACGTTGCAAATTCCAGTTCAACAACCGACTCAGATTACTCTACATGAAACACACACATCCATTCTATATTTTTATCATTAAATAAAACCATACATGCACTAATACCAATAGAAACCTTTATATATTGCGGTATTACAGGTGTCAGTCATGGGTGACTTAAAGTTCTACATCATATTCATACTCATCATCAGAAACATTCGTCAAGGACAATTGATTATTGCATACGACTGCGGTGCCCCAGGCATGAACATGACCACTCTCTCATTAAACAACATTCAAGAATGTAACATCCCTATCGCTAATCCTATAACCTCAAAAGTCCAAATCCAACTCTTACAAACTTCCGAATATACTAGCGTCCACGTATACCATGTTAAGTTGAAATACACCGCACAATATACCATTGCGGCATGCATTCACATATATCAATTGTATTAAACGGAGATATAGAATATTTAATGGAAATCTCTCAACCAAATTGTAAAGATATGCACAATACACACTCATTCAGACTCAATGATCATTATCACTCCGATCTTAACGCCAACACTACCACATCAAGACCAATTCAATTAGCCGGTAGAGTAGATAGCACAAGTAGTTGCAAGGGAGCCGCGTATTCCGATCAATACGGATCATGGGACAACGTCGTCGTCATCGGACAAATATTCGTGACTTTACAAAACTTTTATGCCAAAATCAAAATCGAAAATAATGAACTGATCTTACACTCTGGAACGAGATGTCAATATAATACTGGGAAATGCATGGATTTAAATAACGGTAACACGTATTGGGATTTAATAGAATTTTCAAAATGCGATTTCGATGGGTTCTCAGTAATCTACCAAGGTCCCGCTGATAGAACTCACGATGAAGCGAATAAGAGCATGGATTATAAAATCTACTCATTAACATCTTCAGATTATACTTTCGCATTACCCACCAATGGCATCTTCGAAGTATGTGGGTACAAGCTTGTTAAAACCGAACATCCTCGGCTGTTCATAGTAGACGTCACCATAACGTCATTGATAACAAAAAAAATAGGAATCACATTGCAAAATATGGACCTATTCACCTACGTTAATTCTAAATCTGTTTATCTGGCTCATCATCTAAAAAATCAAATCATTAATTCATATAATGACGTCATAATTCAACAGTGCGCGTTAGAGCGAAAAGTATTGGGCAATACACTATCGTTGGCTTCAATAGCCCCCCCTGAGTTCGCTTATCATCTCTTCAAAGGGCCGGGATATATCGCTCACATTGCTGGAGAAGTAGTTAGAGTTGCAAAATGCGTACCAGTCGAAGTCAAAATACGGAAAGTAGAACAATGCTTTCAAGAACTACCAGTGCACAGAGGAGATGACTCTTTATTTATGAAACCGACTACCCACGTACTAGTACACACAGGTACACAAATCGAGTGTAATGGTATGCTCATGCCAATGTTCCACGTAAATAATGCATGGGTATAAGCAATGCCGCAAATAGCTCCCGCGACCCCATCCGAAGAAATAGCGCCTATCACAACCAAATCATGGAAGTTTATTGACCCAAACAATTTAATGGATTCAGGCGTATACACCACTGATGATCTGAAACGGTTAAGCGAGAATATAATGTTCCCCGTAGAAGAGCCGGCTGTTCTACGTGCCATCGCCGGAGGTAGTACTGGTCACCAGAACGTATATCAAGGAGTAAATCTAGAAAATATGATTACCTACGACAAATTACAAAGCAAATTCGAAGAAGCCATGGGACCCCTGAAAAAAATAATCTACACCATAGGCCACGGCTCAACATTCGCTTTTGGCGTGTATATAATCATCAAAATATTCAAGTTTATTATCGACACAGTTATCCATGGCATAGCTTTGCATACCGTATTCGGATGGAGTTTTCATTTAATCGGTGCCGTATGGGAGTCCGTGACACATCTACTCTTGCACATGTACAAACACAACAATAACAACAAGACAAACGACATCGAGATGGGAAAAATAAACCACAGTGATAACAAAAATCGAATTACACCACACTTACAAATAGTGAATGAAAGAAGTGACAATATCCAAGATCTTACCCCGCGCGCACCCCCTTCTGACAGAAACCAACGCAAATACCGAAGACAAGTTCTAAACAAATAATTCTTATATATATGTATATCAACATTTCGCTCTTCCTACACTGCTGTCCAGCAAATGATAAATCTTTATAAAAACTAAGGAAATATAACTCACGAACAAATTATTAAACCTCTCCCTCGCATTCACACGACCATTTATCGGTAGTCCGTTCTATTCAGATATTCGTAATAACATTCGACAGACCGAAGTAGACCCATAATCTTCTCCTCCGCTTTGTGCCGCTAACCCGTAGCAAATACACAAGCCGTCGCAACACACACACGGTACTAATACATATCTGCCGAATAAAACTCTATAGATATACTGTAACGTACTAAATCATCATCAACTCCTAAAATACGCCGAAATAAAATATACACAAAAATAAAATTAAATTAAATAAAAATCTCTAAATAAAATAAAACGTAATAAAATTAAATTAAATAAAAATCTTTAAATAAAATAAAAATAATAATAAAAAAAAATAAAAAAAAAAAATGGAAGGGAGTGGTCCCTTATACAGTAACGTTCTTCCGTCTGACTGTCGGTTGACAGATACCCTCGGTGATTATGCCGTTAGACTCAGCTGACTTTCAGGGTTCGTGACTGGGTGAGGGTGAAAGAAACATTGACAAATTTACTGGATTCGTTTCGAATTCTACCAGAATACTTTTATTTACTCTTTCACAATGCAATCCTGGTTCGTACAATACAATTTGTTCCCGACAATTCGTGCGCTGTTCTTGACGTAATAATTTCTCACGCGATACAATTTTCATTTCGTTATGACCCGATACGCGTACAATATTTTCTTCGATGCGATGCGGTCGTTCGCGGGAAAGAGGACAAGGACACCTCAGCTTAGAGCCAGCTGTTGGTGCCACGGGCAGGAATATTAGGACGGGCAAAAGTGCTTCAGCTTAGTGCCAGCTGTCGACACCCTGGATAAGGACGGAAGGATACCTTCGCCTACTGCGAGCAAAAGGTATCTCGGTAGGAAACAGGAACGATTCCTCAGCTTAGTGCCAGCTGTCAGAGTCGTATGGGTACACGTGCTGCCGTCTACTGCGGTCAGCGAACACGTGGCGGATACGGGAAGGTACGGGATCTCGTGAAAATACGGCGTCCTCACTGTGAAATCGATGAAACTATAGTTCTTAAAAGAACTGTTGGTTTTAAGCTCTGAGAAGAGCTGTTCGGCGTAAGCGATGAAATTTAGCTCTCAAAAGAGCTATTGGTTTAGAGTTCTGAAAAGAACTATTCGGTATAATTGATGAATCGGCGATGGAGCTCTTAAAAGAACTATTTTCCAACGTCGACTCCTTCTGGATACTGGTCACTGGAGACTGGTCACTGGACTGGTGTTGCTCGTACTGAGCGCTGGACGTAGACTGTGCTCTACGAGCTCGTGCGGTGGCTTATGTAGCCGCAGCGGGCCTCTCCCACTCCGCGGTGTTCGTTGCGCAAAAGCGGACTGCGCATCTCCCACTGCCTTGCGGCGTGCAGTGGGAGATTCTCGGTACTGGTGTGGTGGTAGGACTCTCTGGTTCCCCCACTCGGTTGGACGGTCGTTCGGATTTCTACGGGCGCGGGTTCGATCCCGGCTCGTATACCTATTTTATATATATTTTTCTTTCCCGAATAAATATAAAATAAAATAAATAGAAGTGTTCCCCAGTAGCGTCGCCGGCACCCGTGCATTATTTCACGGGCACCAACTAGCCATGGGGATTTTACTGTGCAAGTGCGACCTGGGTCGTCACAATATGTACGAAAATAATGACATGAAATAAATAACTGAAAACTAAATTTGACAATAAAACTTAAACTTAATGAAATAAAAATGAAAAACGAGAAGAAGTAAATAAAAATAAAAAGAAATAAATAAATAATTGACCTAATAGAAATAGGGAATTAATAACAAAAGAAAATAATTGAATAAGAATTCCATCTTTATTGAGTAAATCTTCTCCTCTTTCCATCACCTTCTTCCTTTCTCCACTTCCCTTACCAATCATAAAAAAGATCCCCATCCAAATCTCCATCACCCATCTCCCTCTCTAGAATGCCTGCCTCGTGGCGCCTTCGCATTCTCAATTTTTGAACGACTCGTATGAGAGGATCTCGCTGCAACTACAAAAAAAAAAAAAAAAAAAACACACACTGTTGAGTGAACGATAATAAATTATTTAATAATAAGTTTTTACACGACAAACGAATCAAAACTAAAGTATCTGATTGTATTAATTGTTGGAGGGTTTGAAGATAAATGAATGTCACTGCGTATTTTATTTTTTAATTTGAAATCACACACTAATTTTTTGCACACTTTATTTTTTTTGTGTATGTGATTATTTATTAAGTAAATTGTCATGAAAAGAAAATATTTGGAACACAATAGTAATTATAAATAATGTTGGTAACGTTGAAAAACTAAATAAAGTAAGAATAATAATAATATTGAGGTTGAACAAAAATTACAATAATGTGGTAAGATAATAATAGTGAGTTGACAAGAATTATATTATGTGTTGAGTTAATCATAAAATGAAACGAAATACTGAATTATATTGAGTAACAAAAAAAAAAAAGAACAAAGTCTGAATTATAATTTTTCACCACGTGCACTTACAAGAAAGATGGATGCACCGCGTGGTGAATTTACATTGCACAAAAGTATATGTAATTAGGATTTACGGATTTAATTTTTTTTCTCACTTGAGTCACAATACTTAGTTTGAGTCGACAAAAACCAATAATTGCCGAGCTTCACTTGAGTTCAATTAACGATTTTATACCTTTGTTGAATTAATAGTAAAGTGAACGAAAAAATGAAAAAGAACAACGTGCGCACACAAGGACGGTCGAGACAAGAAGGTAACGAGTCTACCTTGACCTAGGCACACTAGCCCAAAAATGAGTCAAAGCGCCACAAAAATTAGGCGGTCACTGTGACTATTGAGGTAGCATTACCGACGAACTGCAGTCAACGCATCTGCTGGATTCTGGATAATGCTGACCTCTATTGATTACTTGTTGAGTAATTTCAATAATACCATGATTATTGAACACACACACATGAGAAATTCGTTTTTTTTTTAATTTTTTTTCGCATGTCACACGAACGCAAATATTAATAATATTCAATAAAATACTTACTAGCATTAGGTACTCGAAACGAGAAACACCACTTCTTTTTATTGAAGGCACCATCTAATTTTTTTCCCTGATAACCTCGCACTCCGAAATTCAATTTCAAACTGAACTAAGAAACGATCACAAGCATCGCAAAGCCTATGGCCCATATCGCTAAAGGATCATATTGCATCTCTGCGTCGAAGAATTTCAGACGAAATGTTACAACTTAGTTGCAGCTATCGGACAAAGAACGGACACATGTATACAAACACTCACAAATCCGTCACACAAACACTAAATAAACACATTTCCATCTCAACCATCTACAAACTAATACATAAGTATTTACTCATGTCACACACTCCTCATTTTTTTTTCTTTCTCTTTCTTATTCCGTATAGCTATTCTTCCTTTATTCACACACATAACACAAACAGCTCTCAATTTCATTCTACAACCTTATGATTTCAAATTCTCTTCTGTATACACTCGACTCTTCTATGCCTCTTTAATTTGACCTTCAAATATACACTTTATCATAAAGTCTTTTAGGATAAGTATAAAATGTACAACATAGTCTGAGTTACCATCGCTATTTGAGTTTTTTTTTCTTTTTCGCGGGACGCTCGAGTCTTGGGGAAGGAGGTGTTAGGTCGCATGCGACCTTCCCGCTCTTTCCCACCCGTAATTCCTATCATTCATTCATAATTAGTTGCTCTGCTATCGCACCTCAGAATATGTTATTAACAGTTTAATTGTAATTATAAGTATTAGAATTTTCTTATGGTTAATAAGTCAATATTCTTATTTTCCGTGGGAAACACCTCTATCTTTCGTCCCACTGGGAAACTTGAGACCACGCTCAGCATTTCGTCGTCTTTTTCACTGCATCGCACGATATCTCAAAGACGCTGAGCTATGCGTCTCCTTGTGGAGACGCATCAACTTACATTATGAATCTTTTCATACTTTTTTATAACTACTATTAACAAAAGGCCATCTTGAGCTTCACTTCAATCAGTTAACATCTAAGTTGACAAACCGACTCGAAATTCATACACTAAGTTCTATAATAAATCATCGAAAGAAAATCAATAATACAGAAAATCGCAAACGTCAATAATCAGTTTCTTTAAAAGTTTACCTACTTCATTCGTCGAGTTGAAGTGACAAAAAAAAACTGTTCAAGGCTCAATTAGTTACTCAATAAAACAAATATAATAATCATAATTATTCAAGTTGCCTCACATAATAAATTACAAGTTAAAGGTGTTTATGTGTCTGTATCGTTTCGGATTCCAATCATTAATTCACCTATAACATCCTATACGCTTCAGCTGCGCATAGTGGCGGCGACAACGATCCCTTATTCTTAATAAATATTTTGAAACTAGTTATAAAGTCCGAAAATACATCCAGGACGTAACTATACATACATTATAATTTCTGTATTTACTTTAATTGTATAACTTTTATTATTTTAAACAGGATGATATGACATAGTGGAAATATATATTTCAACAATACTTATGATGTTTAATTCTCATGTGTAATTGTAAATGTGAACAAATTTGGTTGGACATAAGTCATACTGACTAATTACTAATTGATTAAAACTAACATTAGATGATGGGTAAACAAATAATTTTTTTCTATTATTTTTACATCTGACTTCATTCGGTCACGTGCATGATCCCACTGTAATATTGAAATATAACATTCGAATAATTAATACGCTTTCATTGATTATTGTAATTCATTCATAAATTACATGATATCATTTATCTATTGCAAATTATCTATATGAATGAAGCTCATTTCGTACATGAATTAATTATTTTTTCCTTATATATTCAACCAATGTAATAATTGATAACCATCAATCTCATTAAATATTGCATTGTCGACCGAAATTATAGACTGATATATTTTCTCACAATGCCCTATTTGTTATTGAACACCATGTAGGTTATCGAGTTTCTCATCATTACAAAAAAATATGATCAATGTCATATATTTCATTTGCATTGTCGCGTTATTTACCATTATTCTGTTCATTCGTGAATACATTAATTGTTAATATTGAAAAATTTTTTTTCGAACTCAATTGTGTTATTCACAATATCTTCGAAATTTCGTATTCATATGAATTTCGTGGAATTGTTCATTGTGAAATCTTTTATCCAATTTTGCATCAATAAACAATTCATCTATTACAATTTTTCAATCATTATGTTAACTATCGATATTTTGTTTGAGTAGGTCGACATAATTCAACCAATCTACCTGGCCAAATAGGGGTCTACATTAGATATATAGATATAGTCTTTATAGAAGTACTTGAATTTATTTGTTTATTACTGAGTGAATATTGTCAGCTTTCAAAGGAAAATTGTATTCAAAATTTTGTGAAAGTAACTTTATTCTTATCTTATTGATATTTACGACAATTTAATAATTATGTCGGGGTTTTCCTTAATATTTTAAGATCTAAATAACACTTTGTTGTCTCTTATACATAAAATAAATCTTGCATCCCATTATTTAGACGACCTCGCATCACGCCATATAATTGTAAGCCAATAAACAAATTGTCACTGCCTACTTTTCCCTCACCATCTCCAACACTTTGTTTTTAATTGTTTTTCTCAAAGGAACATCAATTGTTTTGAGAGTTAGTTCTCGCATGACCATCACCTTGATCGCACATTCTCAAATTGGAAATACTTATACATACAAAAATACAGCAATCATATTTTTGATATAGTGGAGTTACTCGCGATCTTTTACACTCATTTTAAACGATATTTTGGAATCTTGTAAACGTCCAGTGAACGCAACAATTTACCGAGTCCGAATAAAAATAGGTAAATACAAAAATTATTAAAAATTGAATAAATAAATGTCCAATTATTGAATGCATAATGATTGAATCATATATATATCTTATTATATATTACTATATAAGGGTGATTTATTTTTAGACGATGTTTTTTTTTCCGTGGTCAATGAAAATCTAATAATATATGGAAAATAAAAAATATTCCAGTTTGAAAAAAATTCTAAGTTAATTAGAGGTTTCGCTGTATCAAGAATTCAGTTTCCCATATGAATAAAACGAGAAAATTGTTTTTTTCGACTTCAAGTCGATTTTTTGATTATAAAAATTTGATTTCTGCAAAAAATGAATTCACAGCTTTCATAGAGTTTATTGTAAGATAATAAAATAATTAATGTCAGATCAATAAATTCCAGTTTAAAGAAAATTATTTGTCAATTATAATCAATTTTCAGCTAGTCGGAGAGCGTTTGCTCTAAATAATTTTTTTTAGCAAATTTAATACTCTATAAAAGCTGTGAATTCATTTTTTTCAAAAAAAAAAAAAAATTGAATTAACTTAGAATTTTTTTCAATAAATTTTCCATAAATTATCAGATTTTCATTGACCACAACACTTAAAAATGAAACACTCTAATATATATACATATAAGTAAAATAATGTGATAATTTCCTTTTCTTGCAGTCTACATTATATGTATATAAGTGAAATGATGTAATGATTTTCTTTTTTTGCAGTCTACGTACATTATGAGTGCTGCTGAGAATGAAGAAGAGTTTGACGTGGTGACCGCATTGAAAACAGATAATAGTGCCATGCGACAAGAAGTTAAATTTGCGAACCGATAATTAAATTTATTGAAAAAATACATTATGTCAATAAATAAAAATAATTTTCCAGCGGAACTTTTAATCGCACTCAATTCTTCAACTTCATCATCGCAGCAATCACCTGGTGATTTGTCACCACCAGTGCCATCGTCATTGCCACAACCATTGGCACCATCATCGGAGCAATTAATGAGTGGCTTGCAACCACCGTTGCCATCATCATTGCCACAACCATTGTCATCGTCATTGCAGCAATCATGTGGTAATTCACGACCACCATTGCCATCTTCATTCCCACAACCATTGGCACCATCATCGGAGCAACTAATGTGTGGCATGCAACCACCGTTGCCATCATCATTGTCACAACCATTGTCATCGTCATCGCAGCAATCATGTGGTGATTCACGACCACCATTGCCATCTTCATTGCCACCATCTTTGCCATCATCATCTACACCACCAGTGTCACAACCATGGCCTTATTCACGGTCACAGGTGCCGTTGCAAACAGATACTCAACGTAAGTTAATAAACAAATTAATTTTTTTCATAATATTATTGTGTAATAATAAAATAATCAAATTAAATTCTTAATTATGTAATTATCATATGGTATCTTATTTTTACAGCGAAACGATGGGCTCGAGGAAGCCGCAATCGAAGAGCTTCATATGAGGTGCGTAGAAATAATATACAGCGCGGCGGGCGTGGTGGTCGTGAAGGAAAGTCCATCACACAATATATGTATCTTTAAAAAAGATTATAACTTGCTTTATTTTAATATCAACTTAAATAATCTCTCTACAATCACTATTTCTATAATTTCGAAACTTTTAAATACTATGTACTCTATTTTAGTGATCAATTACTCATATAATCAATATTGTAATCATTACATCTCAACTTTTAAATCAATGTGTACTATATATATACTAGCAGACCCGGTCACGCGTTGCTGTGACTCTGTTACAGTGCGCCGGATCAATGTTGCACTAAACTTCCTAATGTAGTCAGATTAATATTCAATTATAAAACTGAAAACGTTTCAATCGGTTCAAGAATTAAAAAGTAATTGGTAAAAAATTTCGCAGAGTTGAAGTTAATGACAAACGAACTTAAATTTTTAATTTATATTTTATTACAAACTACTTCCTGAAAATATATAAAAATGGATATTTTTGAAAAACAAATAAATCATTACAATTTATAGTTCGAATTTATCTGAGTGCTAATTTATGTACAATATTTTTTGTCAGCCTGTCTTGTGCTGATACAAATAAATTTGAAGGTTGCCCCCCCCCCCCCCCCTACGTGAGCAGGCGAAATATAGTTGCCCATGAGAGAAACACGTATTTTCCAAATCCAATCTACAAATGGACATTGTTTGTCCTTGCGACTTATTTATGGTCATTGCAAAAGCCAAACGAATCGGAAATTGCAATCTTTTGAATGCTACTGATAATCTGACGGTATGATGGGAATACGTGGCAACAAAATGATCTCTCCTTTAAACTTTCTCGTCAAAATAATTGCCTCAAGAATGTTTCCTGTTCTTCTTCTGATGACCAAACGTGTACCGTTACATAATTTTGGTGGATTCAAATTACGTAGAAGAATAATCGGTGAACCAATCTTCAATCGAAGATTATGCGGTGGCATTCCTAATATATCTAACGAATTCAAAAACTCAGTTGGAAAATTCACGGCTTCATTTTCATCTGCAATAGTGTCTATTGATTTAAAAGACATCAAATCACCTGGCAACAACTGTTGTATCTGAAAGTTAATTTCGTCGACATCGACATTTTTTGCTGCCAAAATAGCATGATTACTGAGCCAATTATGACGTACGTAATTATTTGATATATCCGGAAACACACTCTCAATAAGTTATTTTTTTGAGTCTACAACAGTGCAGAATTCATCGGGAAATTTGATGTATTGTGTATCCTGATGTAATTCCATTACACCGTTCCCAATATCCAGCAATTTCTTAGAAAATACTTGCGCCGACGGATCATTCTGCAATCGTACTCGCATGTTTATGGTCGTTCGAAGTGTTTCGACATTGCGCCATAAAAACGATTGTTTTAAACATGTATTAATCTCATCGGCAAATGTAGTGCGAGGAATGACTGGTAATGTCTATCGGAAGTCACACGAGAGTAGTAGAACAATACCGCCGAAAAGTTTATCGTTGTGTTATAATTGTTATTATAGAGGCGCCGAATAAGTGCTGCCCTCATTAGTGCTTGAGGTCGAGATTGTAATTTTCGGCGCGTGCAACGTGCAACCAGCTGATGCACTTGTAAGTGCTGCTCCTGTTGCATGCGACGCCAAATATATGAATAATTCGCAAACAAACACCACATACAGCACAATTTTAAAAGTGACAATGAATGATAAATTTAAATGATTTGGTTATGTTTGTAAACATAAACACTTATGATGTCTAATTAATTGCAGCATAAATAAATCAAAACGCAACGCCATCTATTGGAGGATTACCCAACCCAGATAACCAAGTGTTATGCTGATTACTTAATTCATACCGCCATCTCTTAGAAAGTTATTGAACTTACAAAAAATTGCAAGTCATTGTCCTATAACAAACATTTATTTAATATTTGATAAATATTGTTGTTGAAAATCGAGATAAATACTATCCTATAGTTTAAGTTGGACCAAATTACACATACTAAGCCAAGTTTCATGAAAATCGGTTGAGTAGTTCCGGAGTCCATTTGTTTCAAACATCGTGACAGGAGATTTTTATATATAAGATATATTTGTCAATTGCTTGGAGGTAATGAATTATCTATCTATCATTTATCTACCTATCTCAAATACATTTAAAAAATTATAAAATAAAATTTCAAGTAAAAAGAAATAATAAATAAATAAAATGAAAAAAAAATAAAACAATGATTTTTTCAATTGATTTAATGAAATTTAGTATTAAGTTAAAAACATACATAAATTATATAGGTATATATGGTTTACGAAAAACAGCTAAAAAATTTTTATTCGGACTTATTTTACACGCAAAACCGTCTTTTCTAATTGCAATATATGTCCTCGTATTTAATACTGATTAAATTTTACATTCCATTTCTCTGTTTGGATCTTCAACAAGCTCGAAATGTGGACAAGCAGCCACAAATTGTACTGAATATGGCATCTCTGAATTTGCAATGATGAAACGCAACTATAGATATGGAAAAATAAGCAGGAAGAATTTGATGAAATTTTTTTTGATGTGTCAGCCAGTGAGCGAATTTTCGCACAAACGCGGATGAATGCATTTGTTAGTACACACTAACTAAACGAATTTGTTTTCAATTGTTCATTTGACATATGTGTACAGCTGTTTACAACTTCCGTACACTAGTGCATATGTTGCAGCCGGAAGTTAACATTCTATTTTTCTATCTATTACGTATACTCGGTTCAAAATGAAATTTCATTTCCACTAAGTGGTCCAATGTGGTGCCACCGGAGGTAAATACTGTGACGATTTTCATGGTCACGAGTGTTTTTTATAGGGCGCTCGCTGGGACGGGCGACGGACACAATTAACACTGACGGAATATAATGTGGAATATAGTAGAATAAACGAAAACCAGCAAAGTAAGTTAAGACAGAGTATGGAAAACATGTAGATATGGCATGGGCACACACTGAGATGGGAAAGAAAAATTATTACGATGATTCTAAGTCAATAGTAGAATGTACGTAATGTCCAGCGGCTCGCTGATCGAGACGTTTGGCGCGTAGTCGATAAAATTGTTATAATGAATGACCAAAGATGGCAGCACTTCCTGGGATGCAACCCAGCGAAGTGGTGAACAGCTGTACGACGGAAAGAGTCGTAAAACGAAAAGTACAATGAAAAGAGTCACTTAGAAATTGGTCGCTAGGACGATTAGACGTGTGCCCATTTTTGTGATAAAAAATTATAATAAAGTTAGTGAGATAAGGAGAAAAATTCTGTACAAGTTATTGAATTGTCGCTGTGGAAAAGAAGTAGTTGCTGAAAGAAAATTTGTACTCAGTAGTGTTATAGGGTGTCTTCTAGATACAAATTTAAATAATCGCGCTATAACATGGTATATTTGAGCTCAGTCGGTAAGGTAGAGCTCTACATGTCCGATCGTAGGGTTTATGTTATCGACAATATGGTTTCCCATACTATAGTATGATGTTTTTAATATGCTATAGTACTACATTCAAATAATAAATGAAATAGTTCCTATAGTACATTCGAATAATAGACAAAATGATTCCTATAGTATAATGTTTTCATACTATAGTACATTCTAAACAAAATGGATCCTATAGTATTGTATATTATCATTCGTGATCGATTTTTTACGAGGGAAACGTTATGGTTGATTCTCATGTATGACATATAATTTTTTTACATGGGGAACAATATGGCTGATTCTCATGTACTACATATATCGATCGACAGAATTCATGATCCACTAATACGCATGCGTTTATTTTAACGTAAAAATATTATGAACACATTTCAATAAAATGTTTGATGAATAACTATAATATTTATTCACACAACTATATTAAAAAGTGGTGGGGATGATTGTATAAAATGATCAAAATATTCAATCATAATATTCAGTGTTCTCAACAGAGCATCAAGGTACGCGCGCAAAATTCAAAATGGAGGTCATAGTGGATATGCAAGGATTCAAATGGAAAAACAATGAATTTATTGTTAAAGAGTTTGCAATGATACAACTTGATGAGAAAGATGATCATGGAACACGTATATTATTCAAACCACCATGCAAGTGGGATGATTTACCAAAACAATATAAAGCAACAAATTCTTGGCTGATACGCAATTACCATGGGATATTTTGGGATGATGGTGATATACCATATGAAAAATTGCGTGATATTCTGGAGATTATATTGAAGGATGTGGATTAGATCTATGTCAAAGGTGTTGAGAAGAAAGAATGGTTGCAAAATATAATTGGATATGCACAGAAAAAAATTATAAATATTGAAAAATGTTCATCATTGAAAAATGTGTATACTTCTGATTGTAATTATCATACATTTGAGAATTTCATAGGCTTCCATTGTGCTCATGAAAATGTTAAACAATTGAAAAGTTGGTTGGAAGAAAAAATAAATTAATAGAAAAATATTTTTTGACAAGAAAAATTTATTATAACTTTGAAAATTATTGAATAAAAAAATATTAACCAAAAGAATATGTTTTATAATTTAATCCTCATTATAATTATCCCCATATTATCCCCTTAAATTGCATGATTCCTATAGTATAATGTTTTCATACTATAGTACATTCTAAACAAAATGGATCCTATAGTACTGTATATTATCATTCGTGATCGATTTTTTACGAGGGAAACATTATGGTTGATTCTCATGTATGACATATAATTTTTTTACATGGGAAACAATATGGCTGATTCTCATGTACTACATATATCGATCGACAGAATTCATGATCCCCCATATATGCATACGTCTATTTTAACGTAAAAATATTATGAACACATTTCAATGAATGTTTGATAAATAATTTCACAACTACTTCAATCAATCGAAAAACGATGAGGGTGATAATAATAATAACATCTGATACATGTATGCCCCCCAAATCATTTACCGCTGTTATCCAATGACGATGTATCTATCAACCTTTTCTCCCACTCATCTATAACTATCATCCAATCACCTTAGTGTTGGAAATACCTCTTAGTTCATTCTTTCTATTATCCAATGATATTTGAGCATGATTTATTACTTTTTAACCGTTATTGTATCATTCCAACCGTCATTTTCAACTACGCAGTAAAATTTTTTGTCATGAACAAAGAATTAGTCATTTCAACTGTTATTTTATTTGCGTAGTAACTTTATGTTATGAAATATTAGAAGTAGGGATATTACTATAAAAGCATGAGATTTTTCCTCTGCATATTCATTTCATATTCAAGTATCAAAAAGATTTTATATCCAAGTGTCAAAAGATTTCAACATGGATGATTTACCTGTGCCATTAACATCAGAAGAAGTGATATTATTACAATCATTTCCACCACATAAATTGCGTTGGTCTGATATTATTTACAAACATTTCGGTGATCAAGCTCCAACGAATATTTTAAATTTTTTAAATGATACAATAAATTATCAAAATAATGTCTTACGCATTTTACATTTACGTGAACGTGAAATTATTGGAAACCTAAGAGAAGTTTGTTCAAAGTGCTTATACACACATGATGGTCTCAATATGATGGTTGGAATGTTCAAACAAATGTCGCAAAGTGTGAACGACTTAATGGTGAATATTTTTCATTTACAACGTGAATATGAAGCTGAAAAAGAAAACTCAAGTGTTTCATCAAATGAAATAGAAGATTCTACTATTGTCAAAGATTTGATTGATAATATAATAGATATGTCATCAAATGTATACCAAATATCGGAACAAACAAAACAATTCATCAACGATAGGAAAGAAGAATTTAATAACAATTTATAAAAATGTATGCAATCAAATAAAATCAACAAAAAATTGTATCAAATTTCGTTTTATTATTATTTACATAATTATTATTCTACCTATTGCATGACCATTTTTTAAACAATATCGTTATTAGATTTATATGTTGCATAATATTATTAGATTTACATAGAAGAAAATTATTAATATTGGAAAATGTCAATCAATGAAAAATATGTATACTTCTGATTGTAATTATTATACATTTGAGAATTTCATAGGCTTCCATTGTGCTCATGAAAATGTTAAACAATTGAAAAGTTGGTTGGAAGAAAAAAATAATTTATTAGAAAATGAAATATTAACCAAAAGAATATGTATTATAATTTACTTTGAACCTCATTATAATTATCCTAATAACCTCATATTATCCCTTAAATTGCTATTGCCATTATTTGCTATGGGTGCGAAAAAGGATTAACAGGTAGCATTGTTATGGCACGCGCCATTTCATTCAAATATAGATAACAAAGGAATCAGTAGCACCACCTTAAAATATACCTATATATATTGAAGGTAATAAGCGTGCGCATCATCCCTTATAATGCCCAATTCTTATTGGATATGGGTCCTTTAATAACCTCCCCACCCCGATGACGTCAATCAGTTTCTTCAAGACAAAGCATGAAGCTTTTCATATATTTCAAATAATTAAAGCAAACACGTGATTATTTTCAATATAATAAAAAGAAAAATATAACAAAAATCTATTGAAATAAATTTGGAAAAATAATAATTGTGGTGTAATAAGAACAGTAAAACGAATTAAAAAAATAATATGTAAGTATATATGAATTATTAATTTTTAAATGAAAAAAAAAAAAAAAAAAAAAATGTAAATAACCTAAATTAATTTTTTCATGTTTATACATATATTTTTTTTTTACAGAACAATGGAATCATTACCATATGCAACGTTCACTTTTCATATACCGATGGAATGGTTGATGGTTAATATATCTTATAACGATACAATTATTTATCTAATGAATATTGCTGATGAATACTTAAATACTCATGGAACCTATGAAGGGTTAGTTGTGAATATCGCTGGGGTGCAGGCGAGATTAGTAATAAACTTAATGGAAAGAGTCATATGGTTTAGGAGAATCAGGATCGAGGATGATCCTCGTCCACCAAACGTCCAATATTTTCCGAGAATAGCACCTCTTCATTTAGAGGACCTATGGGATTTTTCACCTCTCAACAACGACATCAACAATCACAACAGTAATAACAACAACGACAACAATGATAACAACAACGATAACAACAACGATAACAATGATACGGATGAGGTCAGCACTGATGATGATGATGATGATGGAAATAATGATGGAAATAATGCGGAAATGCAGGAATTTTTCTTGCAAAACTGGATAGCCGCTGATGGGTATGATAGCGGCTATATATCATATGAGGAAGATGATGATGATGATGATGTTGAGATGATTTTAATATAGCGCATATATTCATTTATATAATACTAAAATTATAATAAAATAGTCTTCTTTTATGAATTAAATTTCGTTTTATTATTTGTTTTACATATCCTTAATTATTTGTTCACAAAAAGTATCATTTTATATGCATGAATATTTTTTTCTTATACTAATTTTCTAACAATACCACTAATAGGTTTATATTCAACAATACGATCATGTAACATCAAACAATACGCTGTGGTTTGTGCAGGAAATTCATTAGTAGATTCAATTTCAATTCGTACATCTACTGGTCCTGATTTTAAATTTTCATTCTGTTTTGAACAATCAATCACTACAAGTGGTGCATGTGATACAAATTGAGCTTTTGTTAACATAGGATTTGATTCTTTACCATAGTATGATGATTGAAAATTTGTATACATTTCATATAATATAGCATATTGATTTTTATTAAAATCTAAATTTAAATTTCCATAAGGATAAGATTGTGAATTAAGAAATACTTTTACATCTCTCAATTTACAATGATCAAAATGACGAACATTTTTCCTTACATTATTTTTTCTAGCAGTTTGAAATCCTAGTATGATATAGCGTGGTTTTTCTAATTGTGTTGTAGTTTTAACAACCCAAACGTTTTTTGTAGATGTTGGAAGCAATGGATATTCATATAATTCCCATGCACGAAAACTCATTGAAATAGATGGATCTTTAGCTATGTAATTGAGCAATTGTATTTTTTGTGTGTCTGAGACTTTTACATATGGTATCATCCATTCAATTTTCTGAAGGGTGAGCTTCACATCTTCTACTACAGTTTGCACAATAGCATTTGAATCAGTATTCGCTCTCGTGAGAATTAATTCATGTTTAGCATTCACAATAACTTTCTGATAATCTTCAGCGAATCCCAACAATAAATTTAACGGAATAGATATATCAAAATATCCATTGGCATCAATTATTTTATCATTATCTTGAGTTAACCATCCAGCATTCTCTAAGAGATAATTCTGTCCTGAGCATAGGGAAACATATCCTTTCATAAGAGATGTTATACCAACATTTTTATTTCGATCAATTTCAACTGCATTCAATTCATAACGTATTTCCTCAAATAGATGACATATGGCAAGGTTTACTAGTGATGTAGTTGCGACTGCAGCATTCTCACCCTTAGTCAATCGTCCACAGATATGTAATGTGCTTTTGCTTGGTAATAAACATAAGTCTTGATGTTGTACAGCAATACGAATTTCATCATTGTTGTTGAATGTTGACGATGCATATGGTAGATGTGCATGAATTTCATAATGTGCAATAGATTCATCGAATACAATTGCTTTTTGAATATTTAAGATTTGCGCCATGGTATTATACATACAAAGCAAAAACAACACAGTTTTATTGTTTCCCACGTAGTTTCAATCCCAGATTTTTCAGCAGTTGAATATTTTGAGGTGTTAGCTGTTTGTGTGGTTCGTGATGACTGATTCTTTTTCGACATGTTGACTTGCTTTTATAACTCCCACCACTATGAACTATTGATGGTTGAATGACTGTATCATATACAATACCCATCACTTTATTGACTTTATGTGTAATCTAATAGTTATGATTTCACCGCGAAAGTTTACAAGTTCACCGTCTTGATCAACTATTCTTAGTTGTAATTGTTGTATTGACTGAACAGTGATTGGCATGTAAATGACATGTGATGGTACTTCAACGATCTTATATCCTGGTGGGACAGTTGGAAAAAATTCATGTATTGTATGTACACGATGACCATTAATATAAGCTCCGGTGGTGATATTACATTCAACACGAAGTGCATTGACTTTAAGTATTGTCACTGGCAAGTCAGACTTATGGATATTGCCTGCTTCAAGTATACGTGGCTCAAATCCCAACAATCGTCCAATAGAATCTTCAGGTATAAAATTTATAGAAACATTACTTTGAATCTCACAACACAATTCATTATTATTAGGTTTGAGTGTGAATTGTATGTTTGGTAATGCTTTCTGCACATAACTCTCAATATCTTCGATTTCATAGCTACCAGTTGGAATGATTGTTGGATTTTCACCTCCAATTATGTCAAATTTGTTGTTGGTCTCATCAACATTAGGAATTGAATTAAAAGTTAGCAATTCAATAAGTCCCAACATATATGTTTTATGTGGTGAAAGTTCAATTGATGGAAAATATTGAGTTTCCAATACCGAGGATCTCCCCGTTAGAGTTAATGTCAACGAATCATCCATGACTGATGTTAATTCACTATATCATCATGTTTTTATAGTTGCTGAGTTAAAAATTTCAAACATAGATGACCACATATTACAGTATTATAGTCTTGATATCTGTTATGATTATATTTCACCCTACCAACATCGAGATAATCCATTAATTCTTTAGGAGGTTGCAAATCACCGAAACTATCAAAGTATGTAACATCTTTATTCTTTTTCATATATGCCACCCAATGAGTTCCAGGTCCATTTTTATCATCAAGATTGATAATAGCTGATTCATTCTTCCATGGACCTGATTCTGGTAAATTATTTCTCATGAATATTCCACGAAAATATGGAATTTTCATAATTTTAGCATACTTCATGAGATCAGCATCGGTTAATGCTCGATGTGGTAGGTCTATAAGTTTTTTGTAGGATTCAAGTAAAGACCTAAACCTTTTTTATATGGTTTCAAATACATTCCTTTGCCTAAAGCAATAGATTCCATCGTTTCATTGTGACGTTTATTTTCTGTTAATTCACGTTTTGCTGCACTAGCATCATTCACAGCTTTAGCTATACCAGCAGCACCACCAGCTAGAGCACCAGCAGCACTTAAACCAGCAAAAATTGGTAGAAGAAATGGTAAAATACCTCCTGTTTTAATTGGTACTGGTAATATACGTGGTGGGGCACCCACTTTACTTTTACCACCAGCTTTTTTCACGGCAGCTCGTGCACCCTTCAATGCTGACTTAAAAATATCTGCATCTGAATGCATTGAATTTTTCGCTTCTTTCATAATTTCCTTGAAAGATATTGCAGGTTTTTTCTTCATAGATTTTTTCTTCATCTTTCTCCTCTTCATACCAGCACCGAGTTTAGATTTTATATTCATTATGTTTTTCACACCCCAAGCTACAGCCTTCTCACCAATATTTGCGTCTTTAGCAAGAATACGTGCTAATGCTTTTTTAGCTAATATTCTATCAGCTTTATTTCGTTCAATGATATTATCAGGATTTTGAGAGTATGCAATATCGTGATCTTTACATGCAGCATCAAGGGGATTAATCCCTGAATCACCACGTGCTAGCCTCTTTGATAACTTAGTGCCAGGACCACAATATTGATAGCCTGGGATATGTGCTTCGAAAGGTAGCTTATTAATGATATTGTTGATGAAACCTTTACCGCGAATGGAACGTGGTGCCATGTGAATACAATGATAGTCTTTAGATAACTAACTAAATTGTTCCATCATCACAGATATATAAGCAATTATCCATATATATTAACGTTTAGTTGTAATCATAATGGCGTGCGAGAAACAGTTATCCACAGTTAAGTTTAAGAAGCAGACAATAACATTACCTATTATGAATTTCGATAATGAAATTCCTCAACAAAATAATAAAGAGAAACGACATGGTGAATTATTACCAAATAGTATGCGAGCTATTTTTTGTGGTCCATCAAATTGTGGTAAAACGAATGCACTTCTAGCACTCATTACTCATCCTAATGGTTTGAGATTTGAAAATATTTATGTTTATTCAAAATCATTGAATCAACCAAAGTATAAATACTTGGAAAATATATTAAAACCTGTAGAGGGTGTTGAATATTTTCCATTTAGTGATCATGAGAAGGTAGTTACACCTGAAGAGGCACGACCAAATTCTATCATGATTTTTGATGATGTAGCTTGTGAGAAGCAAGATAATATTAGAGCTTTTTTCTGTATGGGACGACATAGAGATGTTGATTCATTTTATTTATGTCAAACGTATACACGTATACCAAAACATTTGATACGTGATAATGTAAATTTGATAGTACTATTCAAGCAGGATGAAATGAATCTCAAACATGTTTATGATGATCATGTTAATACTGATATGACATATAAAGAGTTCAGAGGTCTATGTTTATCATGTTGGAATGATGATAAATATAGTTTCATAGTTATTGACAAAGATAGTGACATTAATTCAGGAAGATATAGAAAAGGTTTTGACTGCTTTATAAGTAAATGAAATGTTCAAGATATTACAGTTCTATTATAGACTTAAATGCGTCGACATGGCGACTTCAAACATCGATACATTAACGCAAATAGTAAGAGCAAGTGATGCAATACGTTATAAGCATAGAATGATAAAGCATGGAAAAGAAATATCAGAACAGATTATGAAGGATGCTTTTAAACCTATTGTGAAACCATTGGAAAATTTAGTAACAACATCTAATCAGATGAAGCAAGAAATAAAAGATGAATTGGCTGATATCCGTATGAAGAATGAACCAGATCAATCGTTTGCAACTGCTATGAATTATGATGAAGAAGGAACATTATTTGATAATAATGATACTATTAAACGATTCGAACATGATGAAATTACATCTCAAAGTTCACCTTTAAAGCATGAAGATAATTTAACATTATATATGAAAATGCTTATGGGTAAACAGAGTAATAGTAAATTAGATGTTAGATTCGGTGTACGCAAGACAACTAATAATCAATTGAAAATTGGTGATAGCAATATTGAGTTCAATGATAATATTATAAGTGTTGGTAATGAACGTTTTCAACAAACTCCTGGATTAATTGAATTATTATTCACTAAATCACCAAATGAATCAATCATAAGTGATAAAGATAAAGAAAATTATATGAATATAATCAAATCAACAAATGCGCTCTATAAACGCTATGATCCTGATGGTAGTCTCATGATGGATAAGAGTTTGAAATATAAACAATATATTGAAAAAAATATAAAACAGAAATCTGGAAGAGCACTACCTTACTATAAAATAGCTGAAAGAAGAAGTAAACCTTTGGATTATGTATACTGGGATGATCCTAATGAACTTGTTGATCGCTTACGATTACTTTTAGCATCTCAATCTGCAGGCAACACAAATCATACAAATGAAATAATTTCGATTATTGAAGAACTACGTGAAGCAAAAATTATATATTAACAATGATTTCATAAAGTTCATCATTTATACCTCGATAGTTGAAGTAACAAGATGAGTGTTGATATATTTGGACGAAAGTTAGTGAAAAGTAATGCAAAATCAGATCGTGGACCTCCTGGTTATGGTTTCAAGATTACATCCGATGGACAATATGATATGGATGATAAAAGGCTATGTAACATTGCAGATCCTCTGCATGATAATGATGCTGTACCTATGAAGATTGTAAAAAGTTACATACGAAAAGAAATTGATGACTTGAATCAAACTTTATTCATTTTACGTAATGGAATTATTGAATGCAATGATCTTATAACAAATTATAAAATGAATATACGTAACACAGTCAATAGTTACCGTGAAAATATAGAAAAGGAACTATCTAAACAGATAAATCTCATTTCTAAACTAACTTCTGAACTAGCTGCAGTGAATGAAGCATGTAAAAATAATACCAAAACATTAAACGATTTCAGAACAAATATTATTGAAAATAATTTTAAGAAACTATTAGAATCTGTTAACAAATAATTATGATGAAAGCAGTGATAGTTGATGAATTACATAAACCTGCTCGTGTCAATTATAAACGTCGTCATGTTGAAATGAGAGGATTAGATGAAACATGGCAAGCTGATCTTGTTGATATGTCAGCTTATGCAAATAATGGTTTCAAATATCTGCTAACTGTAATTGATATTTTCTCAAAATACGCATGGGCAGTACCATTGAAAACAAAAAATGGGAAAGATGTTACAAAAGCAATGGAATCTATCATAAAAACTTCACGTAAACCTAAAAAATTACATGTTGATCGTGGTAAAGAATTTTATAATAAAGAATTTAAGATGCTCATGAAACATTACAATATTCAATTATATTCAACATTCACAAACTTGAAAGCTTCAATATGTGAACGTTTTAATCGTACACTTAAAAATAAAATGTGGAAACAATTCAGTCTTCAGGGGACATATAAATGGATTGATATTTTACCAAATCTCATAGATGAATATAATAATACAAAACATAGAACAATAAAGATGAAACCTAAGGATGTTACAAAGGAAAATGAAAAATTGT
Organism: Microctonus brassicae; assembly: GCA_918226075.1. Classification (NCBI taxonomy): domain Eukaryota; kingdom Metazoa; phylum Arthropoda; class Insecta; order Hymenoptera; family Braconidae; genus Microctonus; species Microctonus brassicae. The sequence continues at coordinate 154,287 of OW445486.1, read as the reverse complement.
TACTTCACACAGTATATAAATCTTATCAAATTGTTAAAAAGCAGCGATATAAGTTTAAAATTGGTGATAAGGTTCGAGTAAGCAAATATAAACATATATTTGAAAAAGGATATACACCAAATTGGACAACAGAAATATTCACCATCGACGATGTGAAAAATACTACTCCACCAACATATAAACTAATTGATATTCGTAATGAACCAATTATAGGTTGCTTTTATGAAGAACAGCTTAGTAAAGTAAAATATCCTGACGTTTATCTTATAGAGAAAGTATTACGAAAACAAGGAAATAAATGTTATGTAAAATGGTTAGGATTTGATAATTCACATAATAGTTGGATAAGTGAAAAGGATTTGTAATGAAATAAAATATTTTTAAATATATACATGTTTATTTATTTTTAAACCATATCATCACAATTATTTTGATTAACTAAATTCTTAAAACCCCATGGTAGAGTATCTGTTGTTTGATGACAAATTATTCTTTTATCATCTCCCCAACTTAAAGCTACTTTCCTTTGCGCTATTGTATTAACTTCATGTTTTTTACTTCTAATCAAATATTGATTTACAGATAAATTATGATGTTCAAATAGACATTGTTTATAATCATCGAATGTAATCTTTTTCAATGATGATACTTTAATACCTTTTGCCTTTTTATGATCATGATCATCATTCAATACTTTAAATGAATACAATTTTGCACGCAGTCCTATAAATTCAGTCATAATTCTTCCATTATTCTCATCTTTCATTAAACCTAATACTTTCTTATTCATTAATGGCATATTATAAATATTATTTTGTGAATAATCACTGGTATCAAACTTGTGAATATCTCGTTTCATGATTTCATAAACATCGGGTGTAATCAAATGATAGATGAGACTATCTGTATCCGTATACATTAATTTAGATTGTTGATTTGGAAACATTTTTTTAATATATTCATAATGAAAATCGTAAATATATATTTTTGATATATCTAAAATAGAATATCCTACGAATATCGGTTTATTAAACTTGACTTTAACACGATTCAACTCAATGATAACCATATTTTCATCGAAGATGGTGCAGCTATGAAAATTTGGTTTTGCGATAAGTGCTCGTGCACCACACCTTCCATCCCACTTTGTTACCAATTTCACTTCCTTATGCTTCCGTACATTCTCCATTGTTTTACCATACACTGAGTTGATCATCAATTTGAAGAATCCTTTCTGGAATTCATTTTTTGCTTTCTTTCTTAAATCTGTATTCAAATCTATGTATGGTTTCAACCAAGGTGATTGTTCAAATTTTAGGATTCTGTGAATCTTATGAATCTTCATACCCAAACTTAAACATTGTTTTAAATTTTTGTAATGAATTACATACTTTTCTTTGGGTAGAAGAGTTGTCATTAATTTTGAATATTTTCCTGTTGGTGGTATGAAGTGTTGAGGACACAATGGTAAATCACGATGCATATCATGAAGCTCTTCCGGATACATCATATCAACTTCAAATATATACCCGAATGATGAATCATTGGAAATGTTTATTATATCATTCTCATTTAATGCATTTTCAATCCATTCAAATCCACCAGAAGGTAAATAATCACTCATAGCTGCACCGTAAAGATTGTTGACGTCAAAATACATGAGGTATGATTGTTCTTCGTTTGCGTTGAATTCTTCACCCATATACTTATTATTTGCTCTAGCATAACGATTTGAACATTGAGCTACACCACCTCTTATACCTTTTTCAATAAATAGTAGCATTTCAGGATCTGTCAAAAGTTCTAATTTTATATTAGTGTATTTAAGCATCGCATCGAAAGCTAAACCTGGTGCTGTATAATAATGTAATGCATCTAGATTATACGTTGAGTAGCAGCTATGTCTAAAGTTTTCAAAAATATCTGCTAGAAGTAATACATCAGTCTTAAGGTAAAGATCTGAATACTCTCCCAATGTTTTAATCTTGAATTTATCCCAAATAGTTTTCGCATGTTCATAATTTTCCTCTGTTATTCCACAATCATTTAATTTTGAAAAAAATTTATCTTTTGTTGGCAATTCTTTCTCATCAAGTTTTATCCAGTTATCAATATATTCATAGGGGAAAATACCTTTTCTTGTAACTAATTTAAATTCATCATCAAGTTTATAATATTTGCGAGTTATTACTTTATCAGCATCATTTATATTCGATGATAATTTATCAATGCTGCTTGCCATGAATCTGTATGAGTCGATGAATCGTAGTGATATTTTGGTGTCTTTCACTTTTTTACTGAATGAAATATACTTTTCCTTATTTATAGGTAGCAAATATAATTCCCCTTCAAAATCTTTAGCTATTGATTTGATTATAAAATGTGAATCATATCCAGATAAATTGTGGAATACAACGGGGATGTAATGTGGAAGTTGATATTGCATATTACAACTTTCATGTGCTGCACCACGATACTCTCCAGTTAAATGACAATGATCTCGATGTTTTTTATCCGTTTCATTGAATAGCTGTTCACATATGTGGCACAATCTCGCGTTGTTATATTCATGCTTCTGCTGTGTTGTTAGTGCTTTCATAGGTTTTTTATGCTTGAAATATATTTGATTCACTTCAATTGCAAGTTTATACATTTCATTAGTAAACCATTTGATACAATCAGGATCTCTTTTTGATTCAAACTTTGATAATGAATCATTATATGAACAGTGTACATAATATGCAATGCTATGTGGTACATGTTTTTGAGATCCATCTGGGTTTGATTTCAAAATACACTCAAGATCAGCATAAACAGCAAATGGTACAGATTCTTTATATTTATAATTATTGAAGAATAAAAAATTTTCATTTTCCTTTGGAAAAATTACTCGAAGTGTCTTATTGATTGTTTTCTCGCGTCAAACTCGAATATGTTGAATATCTCTTTAAACGCGAGTGATGCACATTACTTACTAGCATGCATCTATTTAATTATTTGGAAGAGTTCACCCGTTTAGAGTAATGTGAAAAAATAGATCTCAATGTATGAACAAATATTTTAATTAATTAATGTAACTATTTTATTGATCACTTTTAACAATATTATTTAACTGGTTACAAACTTGAAATTTTCTTAAATTATATTGCCGGTAACTGCGGATATCTTTGGAACGTTTCGGTAAGGAAGTTAATGGTGAACTGAATGTACAAATTTTTCTAACTGATGTCTAGGAGACAACTCCAAAGGAAAATTGTACATGGTGAGGGAAATGTAGGCAGGACTAATTAAATGATTGGCTGACAATATGTGGCGTGATACAAGGTCATCGTACATAAATGATGCGAAAAACTATTTACTGTAAATTGATATAAATCTCTTTGGATATGAACTCATTAAGGGAAACCCCATCGTAATCCTCAAATTTACGTTAATAATAAATTAATATTGCTTGACAAATATGAAATGCAATTTTTCCTTCGAACTACCTCTATTCAATTTCAGCAAACAATAGTTGTAAATGTTCTGTTAGTATAATATATTATAGCCAGTATATTTTCACAAAATGCTTAAATACAATTCTCATTTGGGATAATGGACGTTAGGCAATAATAATTTTTATGATTCTATGAATCCTAATATGACAATAGGAAACTATATGAGACCAGATAGAGGATTTAGATATAATAATATATTGAAATAAAATGTCGATTCTTAACATACTCCCCCCGTTGAGAGTAATTAATTACGATCAATAATAAAAAAAAATTAACTAAATTGAAAACGACTCGAACTATTCAGTTAAACAGATAATGCTGATAAAGTCTTTAAAATATTTCGATTGGCAATGGTGCCAATTTTTTGACACTTCGTTTAAAAGTACTGTTAGCCGTCTTGACGGTGACCGTACGGATGATACCATCATCTCCTGGGTGGACCATGATGATTCTTCCCATGGGCCACGACATTGGTGGCGTGTGATCATCTCTCAGCAATACAATGGTTCCTAGCTGAATAGATTGCACATTCTTGTGCCATTTGCTTCTTGTAGTCAGCTCATTCAGATATTCGATTCGCCATCTAGCCCAGAAGTCTTGTTTGAGCTTCTGTAAGTGTTGCCATATGGATAATCGATTCGATGGTGTACCCTGTAAATCAATCTCGGGAATGTCCAACAATTTTTCGCCAAATAAAAAATGATTGGGAGTCAATACAAGAATATCATTTGGATCAGAGGAGATGGGAGTTAGTGGACGGGAGTTGAGAATAGCTTCAATTTCAATTGTCAAAGTATTGAATTCTTCATAGGTGAATAATAAGTTTAAGCCAGCTATGCGCTTGAAATGATATTTAAAAGATCGGACTGCTGCTTCCCACAATCCGCCAAAATGTGGAGACATAGGTGGTATGAAATGTCATTCTATCCCATGTGGCATCAGGAACTCCGCTATTTGTTTGTGATTATTTTCCATGTGAAGTTGAGAAATTATTTTTTTCAATTCATTTTGTGCTCCCACAAAAGTAGTACCATTGTCTGAATAAATATGTGCGCAAGTACCACGTCGAGATATGAATCGTCGCAAAGCAGCTATAAACGCTTCGGTTGTTAAATTGCTGACAACTTCTAAATGCACTGCTTTGATGGCTAAACATATAAACACCGCTACATACACCTTCATTGACACACGATTTTTGAATTTTTTTTGTTTTAAAATGAATGGGCCACAATAATCGATGCCCACATGAGTAAATGGTCTGGATTCATTTACTCGAGGTGTTGGCAAATTACCCATTAAATATTCGACTTTGGATGGATTGACCTTACAGCATTTGACACATGATTTTACTATCTTCCATACTTGACTGCGGCCATCGATAATCCAATATTTTCTACGTAATAAATATAAAGTAGTTTGCACGCCAGTGTGTCCATTGATTTGATGTTCTTGACGAATGATTAAGTCAGTAACATGATCATTTTTTGGCAATATAATTGGATGCTGTGCTGAAGAATTTAAATTGGAATTTTGCAATCGCCCTCCCACTCTCAATATTTGATCATGATCTATTATTGGATTAAGACTTTTCAATTTACTATTTGATTTCAAAGCGCGTTTACTCTTAATGTCTTGAATTTCTTCTTGAAAATGCATCTTTTGAAGCAAGCGAATAATTAATTTCATGCTATGTTGGAATTCGTGTACATTTATATATGGTGTAGTTGAACGCTTTAGCTTCATTCTTAAACAATATGCGATGATTCTTTGTAATTTTGCTATGGATGAATATTTTGACAAGATATCAAATGTGTTATTATGATGACTGATTGTAGTGAAACATTGTTCAGGTTTGATCTCAGGAACGTCAATAGATTTATTTATGAATGGTGGAGGCCAACTATCACTCGCAGACAGCCATTCTGGCCCGGACTTCCATTTTTTATTGTGTATAAGTTGGTCAGCAGTAACACCGCGAGAAATCAAATCAGCTGGATTGTCTTGTGAATGGACATGACGCCAATATTCAATTTTAGTGCTATTTTGAATATCTATGACTCGATTTGCCACGAATGTTTTTAATTTTTGTGGAGATGTATTGAGCCAATGGAGTACAATAGTGGAATCTGTCCACAAATATATATTTTCAAATTCGACCGGAATAATATTTTTGACAGTATTAAATAATGATGTTAATAATTTTGCGCCGCATAATTCTAATCGCGGTATCGTCATAGGTTTCAGTGGTGCGACTCGAGATTTTGCACAAATTAATTCAATTATTATTTTACCTTGCTGATCGACAGAGCGTGTATACAAACAGGCCCCATATGCCTTTTGACTCGCATCACAAAACCCATGGAGCTGAACATGATGATTGTCTACAAGTCTAATGTTTCGATTGAACTCCAAATTATTCAATATCTTTAATTGTTCTTGATAATTAATCCATTCTGTGTGAATGGAATTTGGTAGTGATTCATCCCACGATAAATCCAGAGACCACAATTGTTGAATCATTATTTTTGCAATTATGATAACTGGCGCGAGAAGCCCGAGAGGGTCAAATATCTTGGCAGTTTCAGATAAAATATGACGTTTCGTAATGGATGTAGGGTTAATTGTTGAATGTATGGTATATGTAAACACATCTTTCTTTGAATTCCAATAAACTCCTAATGTCTTTAGTGTGTCAGTGTCATTCAACGATAAATGCGTATTAATCTGATCCGCGGATAACCCATTCAATAATGCCATATGATTTGAAGCCCATTGTCGGATAGTTAATTGTCCACGTGATAACAATTTAGTGAGTTGCTGACGCAATTCAATACCCTCGGATATAGTTGATGAGCCCGATAATAAGTCATCCACATAAAAATCATTTTTTAAGACTTGAGCTGCCAACGGAAAATCATGCCCTTCATCCTCTGATAATTGATGTAATGTTTTTATGGCCATGAAAGGGGCGGATGTTACACCAAATGTGACGGTATTCAATGTATAATCTTGAATATTTCCATCGGCATTTCGCCATATGATGCGTTGATAATCTCTATCTTCAGGTCTTACTAGAAATTGTCGATACATTTTTTCTATGTCCCCGGTAATGACATATTTGTGCGTACGAAATTTAATTAAAATGGAAAATAAGTCTGCTTGTAATGTCGGTCCCGTCAATAAAATATCATTGAGCGATGCTCCTGAAGTTGTTTTCGCGGAGGCGTCAAAGACGACTCTGACCTTGGTGGTCGTACTACTCATTTTGATCACTGGATGGTGTGGTAAATAAAAACAATTGTCTGTATCTATTTTATTCACCGGCGACATGTGACCTAGATCAATATATTCTTGCAGGACTCTGTAATATTCGTCTTTCAATTTAACGTCACGAGCAAGTTTTTTATCTATTCCAGTTAACCGTTTTAACGCTAAACTTCTTGATTGCCCTAATGTATTTTTTTTATCAGTGAATGGAAGTGCCAGAATGTATCGTCCATTGGAATCTCTTCTTGTGTGTGTTTTATAGTGGATTATGGCAGCATCTTCTTCATGCTCAGATCTGTTTGTGTATTCATAATTTTCTATCTCCCAAAATTTAGCTAGATCGAATAATATCGGTGTAGATATATGAAATGTTTTATTTGCTGATGGATTGGAAACATTAGCGCTCCCCCCGATGATCCATCCCAATGTGGTTTTTTGCAAATATAATTCTTGTGCATAGTCACTTTGTAATTTAATCTGACCTACACTCAAAATGGATAATGCTACTCCAGTGCCTAATAATAATTGCACTGGGGCGGATTTATAAAATTCTGGATCAGCGAGTTTTATGTTATGTGGAATGTGGATGGAATTACGCGATATTGATTGTGTTGGAATTGTCTCTGCGATCATAGGCACTAATAAAAACGTCAATGTCTTTTGATAATTGCAAGTATTTGATTGAATTGTAGCCGTTGTAATATATTTCGACGTTGTGGACAACATATTTAATGCACCAATGGAAATTTTGTATGGAATTTTGCGGATGCCTAGTTGATCAGCAAATTGTTCAGTCATCAAATTAGCTGTAGAACATGTATCGATTAATGTACGACATTTTATTGGAATTTTCATCTTATTTAATATTTTCAGTTGTGCAGTAATGATCAAATTTTGCGTGTTCACATTATTCATAAATGTATGCTGGCGATTATGACCTTGTGACAATGTCATATCTAGTCATATATTTGCGTTCCCCGTCGGTGTATTATTAGAGACGTTTTTTGATTCATCAGAATGATTGGAAACATGTAATAAAGTGTTGTGTCTTCGGTTACATATGCGACAACTACTTGATTTACAATTTTGTACTACATGATTTGGAGATAAACAATTGAAGCAGAGTTTTAAATTATTAATTGCCTTGCGACGTGCTTCGGGATTCAGAGCGCGAAACTTATCACATTGATACAAGATATGTTCTTGGGTACAATACGTGCATTTAACCTTCTCGGCTGCTGATGCGTCGCGTGTTGTTGCATGATTTTGTGAATGCGTCGTTGCAAAGGCCTGATGCATATTTTTTGTTGACGGTCGTGTTGATTTATCAAATTTTTTATTTATATGTTCGTTTTGCTCTAAGTGACTGGAATGTATAGCACATTTAGCGCGTTTTTCTAAAAAATTTAATAATTTTGTGTGCGAGGGAATTTTGTCGTCTTCTAAACTCAATTCCCATTGCCAAACCGTTTGAGGGCCGACTTTCGATAATATCAAGTCTAATAACCAAAGATCCCATGACTTAATTTCAATTTTTGCATTCTCTAATGCTCGTAAATGTTGATTAAAGACATTTACTAAATTCGAAATGGCGATTGGAGTGTCTCTCGTTAACCGCGGATACTCGCGCAATGTTTTACAGTGTTGAATTAAATTTTTTCTCGTGCACTCAAATTTATTCTTCAATATCTCCATTGCGATTTCGTAATTTGTCCCTTTTGTTTCTAAAGATTGAATAGCCGCCGCGGCATCACCCTTCAATGAAGCTTTTAAATATTGTAATTTCTGAACGGACGGTAAATCTTCATTTTGATCGATGACCGAATGAAACATATCATAAAAAGATTCCCACTGATCGCTTGTACCGTCGAAGGTGGGTATAGTTAATGTTGGAAGCGTGACTGATCTTGGATGTCGTGCGATTGTTGTATTGAAAGGAGTATTTCCTATAGGAATAATTGGTGTATTCTGACGCACTGCTTTTCTATATCTGGCTACCGCGCGGTTATGTACATCAATGAGTTGGCTGCGTTTTGGTGTTTCATTATCGTCGAGATCTTCTAATTTATCTTGCACATCTTCGAATTTTTCGAAAGCTTTCTCCATAGTTTCGAATGTAATTTGTAGTAGGTCTAGATCGCGATTTTCTATGTTGACCTCCCATTGCTCTAATGCATTGGACAGCGTTGTGATCGTGGCTTGTATGTGGCCACGTTGTCGACGCAATTTTGAAATATCCGCCATATTTTAAGGAAAGGAAAGGAAATTTGTTTTAATTGACGATTTGTTGGACTTACCCTCGATTGAGTGGCACCTCTGGAACGTTGTCTGGTCTCCTGTGTTGACGTGCTGCAACTCGTGTCTCGTCTTGGATTGGATTGATTGTTGTGTAACGTGTCCCTTGCACTATGTTAATTGGCACAACATACACTTTTTCACACCGACACTGTTGTGTATTATTTATGTGGAAAATTGTTTTTCAATTCACTCTTACTCAATTGTTCACTTATATTTTGGAATTTTTGATTTATTAATTAAATCCGGCTCGAAGGACCATGTTTTCTCGCGTCAAACTCGAATATGTGGAATATCTCTTTAAACGCGAGTGATGCACATTACTTACTAGCATGCATCTATTTAATTATTTGGAAGAGTTCACCCGTTTAGAGTAATGTGAAAAAATAGATCTCAATGTATGAACAAATATTTTAATTAATTAATGTAACTATTTTATTGATCACTTTTAACAATATTATTTAACTGGTTACAAACTTGAAATTTTCTTAAATTATATTGCCGGTAACTGCGGATATCTTTGGAACGTTTCGGTAAGGAAGTTAATGGTGAACTGAATGTACAAATTTTTCTAACTGATGTCTAGGAGACAACTCCAAAGGAAAATTGTACATGGTGAGGGAAATGTAGGCAGGACTAATTAAATGATTGGCTGACAATATGTGGCGTGATACAAGGTCATCGTACATAAATGATGCGAAAAACTATTTACTGTAAATTGATATAAATCTCTTTGGATATGAACTCATTAAGGGAAACCCCATCGTAATCCTCAAATTTACGTTAATAATAAATTAATATTGCTTGACAAATATGAAATGCAATTTTTCCTTCGAACTACCTCTATTCAATTTCAGCAAACAATAGTTGTAAATGTTCTGTTAGTATAATATATTATAGCCAGTATATTTTCACAAAATGCTTAAATACAATTCTCATTTGGGATAATGGACGTTAGGCAATAATAATTTTTATGATTCTATGAATCCTAATATGACAATAGGAAACTATATGAGACCAGATAGAGGATTTAGATATAATAATATATTGAAATAAAATGTCGATTCTTAACATTGATGTTTTGACAATCTATTCTATGATTTTCATATGCATTGAGTGATTTGAAATGACATAAACATCTGTCACAAAGGTGGGTGCGTCTCCTTTTACTTATATGTCTTGATATTAATCGTGAAATGCTGCGTATCCATGTGAAATGATAAATTTTTTTATAATCATCATTATAACTTGTAATATTACTTCCAATCATTAATAAGTGGATTGTTGGTTCTAGACTATTCAAATTTTTACTTATATAATAAGGAACTATATCACTTTTTTCTTGATTTTCATCTTCAAAACCATATACATTGATTGATAAATTATTCATCACTTCAAATTTCGGTATTTGATCTAATGTCATTGGAAATCTAAGTCCCTCATATTTAAGATTTGCTTCACTATAATGAGGATATGAATATGTTATACATGGATTTATATTTGTTTGATTCCGAGCTGCTACAACACACCACAAGAAACAATATTCATCCTTGTTTTTAATGTTCACTACAGCTTTTTTCAATTGAATGTATCGTGGTAATTCTACAAATGTGGAAATACCACCACTCATTACCATATATTTATTGAAATTGACAACTAAGTTAATTATTTCATTCATCGACCAGCCAGAATCACGTTCTTCAAATTCATCAACTTTAACTGTTAAAATATCTATAATATTGTCTTTATACCACTCATTAATATCCGTTGATCTTAGTATAGGTACATTTTGTGTATTAAAATATTTAACTTCTTCAACTGTACAACCATTTTTCATGTTTTCAAATCTGCAGGCTAACACAACATTCACTTTGATATTATTTATTTCTTGCATTGTTTGTTTCACTTTTGTGATGAATGTTTCTTCTGCATCTTTCAAAAATGCTTTCAAATCTATATGTTTAATGTTCGTAATCATACCCGTTTTAATTCTTCCGTTGAAAACTGATTGCAAATCATTCCATTGTATATTATTTTCATTAATATTAATATTACCACCAATTATATTATATTTTTTTCTATGTAATTTATTGAACTTAACAATCAATGATTGCAACTGTGAAATACATGTTAACACTTGCACTTTATCTCTACGCGTTTTACACTTTTTCAAAATCTTATTCAATAATTGCAAATTTTTTGCACCAATTCTTCTCCATCTATTCGCATAATTAAAACTTTCTAGATGATTATTTAAGTTCAAATATAATTTAAATCCATCTTGGAGACTTTCAATTAAATCGTTAAATTGTTTTTTCATTTTGATTGCTATATTGATGAATACTTTATGCTTTGAAGTTTTTTTAAATTAATTTAATATTCCAAATGTGCATGCTTTTATAATGTTAGGAAAAATGAAGAGTGGGGAGCTAAACAAAGAACTTTCATCGGTTTTTCTTAATACTTAGAAAATGTAATGACCTCTAAATATTATAGAACAAAGAAATTCTAACCGTTTTTTATCTTGAAAGAGTGGGGAGAACTTATAATCTGAAAGAATAACATGATGATGTCATCTTTTGTTTATATTTGAAAGATAAGTGATCTCTTAATACTGTAGAACAAAGAAATTCTAACCGTTTTTTTATCTTGAAAGAGTGGGGAGAACTTATAATCTGAAAGAATAACATGATGATGTCATCTTTTGTTTATATTTGAAAGATAAGTGATCTCTAAATACTGCAGAACAAAGAAATTCTAACCGTTTTTTTATCTTGAAAGAGTGGGGAGAACTTATAATCTGAAAGAATAACATGATGATGTCATCTTTTGTTTATATTTGAAAGATAAGTGATCTCTAAATACTGTAGAACAAAGAAATTCTAACGGTTTTTTTCTTTGAAAGAGTTGGGGAACCAATAATCTAAAAGAATAACATGTTCAAACTTGTTTGAATCAATCACAAAGCATCATTTTTGATAACGTCATCGTTGAAACATGTTCAAACTTGTTTAAATCAATCAGAAAGTAGAATAACGTCATCTCTGAAACTTGTTTAAACCAATCATGATCACTTCCCACTCTTACCTTTATGATATGAGAGTGGGGTGGAAGTTATAAAAAATATGAAAATTTATTCATTCTCAACATTTCATCTGTGAGTGATATCAAGATAACATACATCTCAAATATTTTTTAAAAATGGATTTTTCTAAATTAAATGAAGTTTGCCGAGCTGAATATTTTCTACCAACGAAGTCATGGAAAAAACTAGAAGTTGATACTAAATATAAAGTAACTGAAATGCGAACTATCAAAACAAAATTTGGTGAAAGCATTGTTGTAACATTGAATGATGAATTCACTGTTTTTCTACCATCGAGGACTGTAAAACTTCTATTGAAAGAACGAGATCAATATAAATTATTAATAGACGCAGCAACAAATGGAACTCTCACTATTCATTATATTGGTGGACAGTACAATGAATTTGAATTCATAAATATTAAATAAAAGACATTATTTTAAATAAAAACTAATAAATTAATCATTATTTGAATATGATTGTATGTTAAATTTTATCTATAAATAAAAAAATAAAAATTAATTTATAATGTATTCATTTTATTATATAACCTAACATCAAAAAATATTTTATTATTTATATAATTCAAAAACTTATTTTAAAAAAATTTATTTCAAACACATTTTAATTATTTGTTAATTTATTTTATTTTATATTTTAATTTATATTATTAACATCATTATCATCATCATCATCATCATCATCATCATCATCATCATCATCATCATCTTCCTCATATGATACATAATCACTATCATACCCAGCAGCTATCCAGTTTTGTAAGAAAAATTCATGCATTTCTGCATGATTTCCATCATCAACATCATCATCATCATCATCAGTACTAGCCTCATCCGTATCATCATCATCATCATTATCGTTGTCATTATTATTATCATCGTTATTGTGATGAATAAATCGCCATTGTTCCTCTAAATGAGATGGTGCTAGGCGAGGGTAGTAGTTGACGGTTGGAGGACGTTTATCATCCTCAATCCTAATCCTTCTGAACCAGTAAATTTTTCGTAGGTCATCTATCACTAAAAATGCAGTGATATTATTTTTTGTGGAGACAAACCCATCGTAATTGAGGTGTACATCTGCATAAAACTCCATCTCATCATACAACTTTTCGATCAAATTTGTATATATATTATTGGATAACCATTCACATGGTATGTGCATATGGTATTTTATATACGCCATTTTTCTGTGAAGGAAAAAAGAAAATATATTTATACATCCGGGTAAAAAAATATTAAATAAAATTATATAATGTCTTATGTGTATGGTTTTCATGTAAGATTTTGAAAAAAGAATTTTGTTTAAGAATATTCCATGCTCACACAATAATATACGAGACTAGAAATAAATTTTTAGGATACTTAAAAGAAAATTTCATTATACTTACATTTTTTGTTGAAATTATCCACTATTTTCAATCGCTTTTTCAAACTTACTATTATTTTTTGTTTATTTGTTTATTTGTTTATTTGTAATAAAAACTTTCTATATATTCTTATCACTTTTTTCTATATATATTTTTAATAACTGGAAAATTGTGTATCACTCAATTGATGGCTGCGAACATTAATGAGAAGTAAGAAAAGCTTTTGTCTTGAAGAAAATGATTGACGTCATCGGGGTGGGGAGGTCATCAAAGGATCCATATCCAATAAGAATTGGGCATTATAAGGGATGATGCGCGCTCATCCTGTAACGTCTCTAATATATATGTATATTTTAAGGTGGTGCTACTGATTCCTTTGTTATCTATATTTGAATGAAATGGTGCGTGCTATAACAATGCTACCTGTGAACCTTTTTCGCACCCATAGCAAATAATGGAAATAGCAATTTAAGGGGATAATATGGGGATAATTATAATGAGGTTTAAATTATAAAACATATTCTTTTGGTTAATATTTTTTTATTCAATAATTTTCGAAGTTATAATAAATTTTTCTTGTCAAAAAATATTTTTCTATTAATTTATTTTTTCTTCCAACCAACTTTTCAATTGTTTAACATTTTCATGAGCACAATGGAAGCCTATGAAATTCTCAAATGTATGATAATTACAATCAGAAGTATACACATTTTTCAATGATGAACATTTTTCAATATTTATAATTTTTTTCTGTGTATATCCAATTATATTGTGCAACCATTCTTTCTTCTCAACACCTTTGACATAGATATAATCCACATCCTTCAATATAATCTCCAGAATATCACGCAATTTTTCATATGGTATATCACCATCATCCCAAAATATCCCATGGTAATTGCGTATCAGCGAAGAATTTGTTGCTTTATATTGTTTTGGTAAATCATCCCACTTGCATGGTGGTTTGAATAATATACGTGTTCCATGATCATCTTTCTTATCAAGTTGTATCATTGCAAACTCTTTAACAATAAATTCATTGTTTTTCCATTTGAATCCTTGCATATCCACTATGACCTCCATTTTGAATTTTGCGCGCGTACCTTGATGCTCTCTTGAGAACACTGAATATTATGATTGAATATTTTGATCATTTTATACAGTCATCCCCACCACTTTTTAATATAGTTGTGTGAATAAATATTATAGTTATTCATCAAACATTTTATTGAAATGTGTTCATAATATTTTTACGTTAAAATAAACGCATGCGTATTAGTGGATCATGAATTCTGTCGATCGATATATGTAGTACATGAGAATCAGCCATTTTGTTCCCCATGTAAAAAAATTATATGTCATACATGAGAATCAACCATAATGTTTCCCTCGTAAAAAATCGATCACGAATGATAATATACAATACTATAGGATCCATTTTGTTTAGAATGTACTATAGTATGAAAACATTATACTATAGGAATCATTTTGTCTATTATTCGAATGTACTATAGGAACTATTTCATTTATTATTTGAATGTAGTACTATAGCATATTAAAAACATCATACTATAGTATGGGAAACCATATTGTCGATAACATAAACCCTACGATCGGACATGTAGAGCTCTACCTTACCGACTGAGCTCAAATATACCATGTTATAGCGCGATTATTTAAATTTGTATCTAGAAGACACCCTATAACACTACTGTACTCTGGAAATTACTATCCGTAAGTCCCTATTATATTATATTCTTGTCTTTCGCCACGTGCCACTCGCCTTGCTCAGCGGGCGTCCATCTTGTTACACAAAGCGCCAATTTCTCGGTCACGCATTTAGTTAATAAATTATTGAGAAGTTGTCGAAGTTAAATAAGATTATTAAAAGTTAATTTAGTTGAAAGGCATTGAACCCAGATCTGCCGTAGACTGGATGATAACCGAACCCAGCCGAAAAAGGGCAAATTACATTATCTTTTTGTTGAAATACGTACACTAATTATTTAATCTTATTATTTTATTTTCATTCACTCAATAATAACTATTCTTTATTTTTCTTTGTCAAATATTATTTGAACTATATTTTGTTCTATAAAATAAAAATTACTATTTTTATATCATCATAATAGTGGATGAAACGATTTCTTTCGTGGTCGTTGACCAACCATATCCTACCATTATTATTAATAATTAAGTAGGTACACGAAAGTGGCATCCCTTGTGAGCTGCCGTTGAGATTCAAAGGTAATTATTATAAATGAATCATTTGTGCGTGGTGCCTAGAACACGCCACGTCACAATACCTAAAGTAGATAACTGAATCACCGAGTCGTCGCACGCGCACTTGCGTGATCCCTAATATATATTATATATTACATATTTGTTATACATTGTATATTATATATTATATATGGACTTACTATGTATTATATAATATACAATGTATAACAAATATGTAATATATAATATATAATATATAATAAGTCTATACATGTATATGTATAACCTTATATTGTGTACTTGGTAAACAAATGACTGATATCAAATCTTTTCGTAAAGTAATTTTTTCAAAGTAACTTTTTCATATAAACTTTTTGCAAAGTAAATTTTGTAATTCAATTTTTTTGCCACACATGAACTTGGCGCCTTTTTTTTCTTTTTTTTTTAAAAAAGTTTGTCCTTTTTTGATATCACTTCTTTTTTTACTACAAGTACAATAAATAAAATTGAAACTTTTGAAGATAATCGATATTTTCTGATTTATACTTAATAAACATATAGAAAATGAATATAATTCATCTATATGAAAATCTATAAAAGATGACATCACTATATATGTGAAATTTTATTATATATAACTATGCTTCGTCGGTAACTCATCATCTTCAAAAATTTTCAGATTAATATTGGGACTGACCGCTAGAGTGGAGAAATAATAATAATAATGATAGTAGTATGCTTCTTAATATTAATTCCTATTAGTGTTAAAGTTGACCACTGGAGTAGAGAAGAAATAATAGTTTGGTCATGACCGAGAAGGATGAACATATAACGCTAATGTATATTAGAGAAGGACTTTCCAAAATGGAATTAGAAAAAGACGAACACATAGGCCGTAAAGCGAGAAAGAACAGGACACTAGGGGACACTTCGATTCAAATAGAGAGAGACAAGCTTATGTAACCATAAAAATATTGAATAAGGACAACGAACAGTCGACGACGACCAAGACTGAATTTTTCATCATGAAAATCGACTGTTTTCAACTTTAACTTAATATATCTTCCATTATACGGCATGTAGGAGAAAAAAAATCAGTTTTATCATATAATTCGGACATGAGCTCTCGATTGCGCCCATTATTTTTCCGCTAAATTTAGTGCATATATGAGATCTCATCATAGTGGTCTCTTGAAACTCGGATATTCGCGTAAAGATACACGGTACGTGTATCTCGCTCCGCAGTGACCTTGGCGCGAGACACTACCGTTTCTCTTGACAGAATATGGCAAAAGAAAGAATAAAGCAAGAATCAAATCGATGTTGCGGACTTTAGCGTTTTAGATCGTGAAACGACGAAAAATACACAAAACGAATGACGTCATTGAATATTCATGTAACTCAGAATCTCGAACCAATGTTTGAAATATTTTTGTGTATGTGCATACAGAATACGGCAAAATAGACAATGAAGCAAGGATTAAATCGATGTTGCGTAAATTGAACGTTTTAGATCGTGAAACGACGAAAAAAAATTTGAACGAATGACATCATCGAGTATTCATGTAACTCAAAATCTTGAATGAATGTTAGAAATATTTTTGTGTGTCTACATACAGAATTCGGCGAAAGGGAGTATAAAGCGAGAATCAAATCGATGTTTCGAAAATTGAGCATTTTAGATCGTGAAACGACGAAAAATATATGGAAAGAATGACGTCATCCAATATCCATGTAACTCAAAATCTTGAAAGAATGTTTGGAATATTTTTGTTTATGTACATAAACAAATAAAAAAAACTTTTTTGAAAAAAAAGAACAAAAAGGCGCCAAGTTCATGTGTGACGAAAAATTGAATTGCAAAAATTACTTCAAAAAAATTACTTCACAAAAAGATTTGATATCAATCATTATTGCCAAGTACACAATATAAGGTTTATATATACTTACTTACTATGTAATTATAATAGTTATCTATGTTCATAACAGAAAACACACCCCCAGACAGCAAAAAAAATTGCAGCAATATTAGTTTGCAATATTAAATCTTGCAGGGAATATTGCTATGTCCGCCTCTTTGTAACTTGCAGGAATATTGTGGGAATATTACACCCAATATTGCACGGATATTGCACCAATATTGCACTGATTTTGCAGCAATATTGCACGGATATTGCAGGGATTTTGAAGGGATATTGCACCAATATTGCGATCAGTGTTGCATGGATATTGCAGGGATATTGCAGCAATATTGCAAGTGTTGCATGGGTATTGCATGGATATTGCAGGGATATTGTAGGAATATTTAATATTGTCTTAAGTCTTTATAATTGATTCGACACATCAAATGTAATTGCATAATGTATATTTATTTTAATTTTCTTAATTCTCACTTCCATATTTTGTTAATTTATTTCATATACCAATATTTAAACAAATTTATATAATCAAAAAATAAAATTAAAGATTAATATATCGTCCCCTTTCTGGGTATATCTCGTAACTACAAAATCGTAATTTTTCAGGAATCAATAAAAACAGTATTTGATATCGAAAATACATAAATAATAATAAAAAATATCAAATTCAGACGGTATTTTCGTGTCAATTTATGAAGATAAACGAAAGTTTCATGATTGCCATTGGCAATCAAGAGCTCATGATGATTTTATGTGAATACGAGTTTTTGTTATATAAATTCTGGTAATAATTTAAAAAAAATTTTTTTACTCTAAGATCTTGATTCTGACAGAAGACGAGCTATACCCAGAAAGGGGACTGAAAATGATTTTTTGACACATCGGTTTCACTTTAGTTAAATTCAATCACTATTCAATCACTTACATTTGATATACTGTTTTAGAGTAATTAGACGTACAATGAGTTCTCAAAATTATTTCAAGTTATTTTTATTCATGTGTGGCAAAAAAAATTGAAATGCAAAAATTACTTTGGAAAATTTATTTTGAAAAAATTACTTTGCAAAAAGTTTATCTGAAAAAGGTACTTCCAAAAAATTACTTTGCAAAAAGTTTATCTGAAAAAGTTACTTTGAAAAAATTACTTTACAAAATGTTACTTTGAAAAAATTACTTTGCAAAAAGTTAATTTGAAAAAGTTACTTTGAGAAAATTATTTTGCAAGAAGTTAATCTGAAAAAAGTTCTTTCAAAAAATTACTTTCAAACAATGACTTTGCAAAAAGTTTATCTGAAAAAGTTACTTTGAAAAAATTACTTTACAAAAAGATTTGATATCAGTCATTTGTTTGCCAAGTACACAATATAAGGTTATACATAAACATATATAGACTTACTATGTATTATATATTATATATTATATATGGACTTACTATGTATTATATATGTATTATATATTATATATTATATGTTATATATTATATTATATATTACATATTTGTTATACATTATATATTATATAATATTATATATATATATTATATATTACATATTTGTTATACATTATATATTATATTATATTATTTATATATACACTTATTTATATATACACTTACTATGTAATTGTATTAGCTATCTATATTTATAACAGAATACACATCAATGATAGGTGTCATTGATTGCCATTTCCAAGAAACCTCAACATCACCTATTGTAATCAATCAATAGTTATATATGTCAAAATTTTTTTGACAATATCCCACTTTTAATAGGCTGCACCATTTTTGTACTCGTCTGTTTTGTACTCGTCTACTGAAGTGCCCCCATTCGGGTGACGGCGGTTTCTTGAAATAATCCACTAGTGCTGAAGTCGATGTATGCGCCAACTTGCGGATAAATTATTAAACGATATGTGAAGGTCGATAAGAAAGAAAATAATTTCGACAATTACAGTTACCATAAAATTTTATCGTGTACTCATTTGGAAATTATTTTATTTCCGCATGTAATAGTCTGACATCTGGTGGACAATATAGAAAAATGAAATACGCCATGAACAATTAATAATAATAATAATAATAATAATAATAATAATAATAATAATAATAATAATAAATATAATTTATCTTTTTTTGCATTTGCCATACATGTAGTAGGGATGATATAACAACAATGATAATTTAAATGATGAGTAAATATAATGCGGCGATATAATTTTTGTATGACTCCCTTTGTAATAATTATTATTCGAATAGTAATAATTATTTAATAATTAATTATTATTCTATATTGATATTGTACTAAATTATTTCATATTATATAATGATATTAAATTAAATAAGACTAAATAATAAATAAATATATATATTAAATAAATAATAATAATCGTGAACTAATAATTATTATTATAATTATTTAATTTATATTTGTTTCAAATTCATATCAACTACCTTTTTAGTTGAATAAATAAATAATATAATAAATATTGTATAATAAATAAGTTTATAAATGATAAAAATATATTATCGCAAATATATATGTTATTAAAATATAACATTACAATGTATGTATATTTTTGTTTTATTTGTGTTTATGAAAATAAAAAAAAATAAATATACCAAATTTTTTTATAATATAGATAATTGAATAATCCATATTATTAATTATTATAGTATTTCGAAATAGATGAAGTAAAATTATTATCTTCAATGTTGAATATATACTACATATTTATTTGTTTATAATTATTATATATACTGCTTCGTCATTATATATTGTAACCAATATTATAAACTTGAAAAAATACAAATAAATAAATAAATAAATAAATGAATGAAACATTTAATTGAATTGTCATTTAATATTTATCTCCTCTAAAAAATTTATAAAACAGAATAATTTTATTATTTTTTCATATATCTTTAGTAAACTTTTACATATCATAATGAATATTATATATACTCAGTACATAAATAAATCCTCACAATAGATTTAATTCTCAATCATTTGTTTACACCCTCAGTAGCAACAACAAATAAATAAACAATTAATTCAAAACTTTGCATAATAGAAATGGAATTCATAAATAAATTTATATTATTCACAATCATATATCTAATAATTATTAAAAAAATTCTTCAAAAATTATTGACTATAAAATATTTATATAATTATGCAAAGAAAAAATCGAATGATAAGAAAATTGATCATATTCATCTGTATAAGATATAAAACTGCTGTTACTTCATCAGTATTTATTAACAATAAAAAAATAAACACACTACATAACAATTCTCTTTATATAATTAATTTTGAAAAAAATACAATTATGATTTTTATTATTTTTATCTCGAATTATCCATTATTTATTATTTGTTTACCTACAAATTTTTATTTGGATTAATGCATATGTTTCGTACCATAAATTTCTGTATTAATTACGCATATATGCAATAATTTCCAATGTAATCCAGATTTACACTCATTTCGAAAATTGATCTCAGTGAAGTAATTATAAATTAATCTGTAAGAAAGAGCATGGTTTTTTAATCATTGCTGTGACCTCAAAAAGATTACATGTATAACTATTATATACAGACCATTTGTCTATAGTTCTGTGTACAGTGAAATATCTGCATATCAGATTTATATTTGTTATTGTAATTAAACAAATGATTTTTGGATTATTGACTGACTGTTATTTTGTCTAATGAAATAAAAAAAATTTATATATTTTTTGATTAAAATTTTATAAAATGAGTTTTCAAATTGCGGTGAAGCTATATAAGCACTATAAATATATACATATGTATAATTATAATAATATAATAATTTTTAATTATTAATACAATATATACACATATATATTTAGGGATAGGTAATGGTATCAGAAAGTAGGTGGTTTCAAAGTCTTTTGCCCTTCCCCAATCACACCTCGAATTTCTTATAGGCACCCCCACCACACATGTTCGCAAGCAATGGCATCTTGGGTGCAATAAACGAAACAATGACGTACACTATAATTCCTACGCAAATTAAATTAAAGTCCAGGACCACATGTTCCGTTCGCCTCGCCGTTCACTCACAATAGTCAAGAGGCCATATGAACTGAGGATAGAGTTTATTTTTTTCAGCTTTATATAATTATATAAATAAAAAATCGAACGATAAGAAAATTGGTTAAATTAACCTGTAAAAAATATAAAATGGTTATTTTTTCGTCAATATATATTAACTTTAAAGGTAAACACATTACATAACAATTCACTTTACATGTCTATACACATGTATTTTCACGTATTTTAATATTACAAAAATTTTTATATAATAAAATATACAAAAGATATATATATATATAGATATATACTTTAATTTTTTGTTTTTATTTCTCAGATATTGACACTTCATATATCTATTACGTATCATTTGTTTACAAATTTATTTATACGGGAATATTTATAAAAAATGTCCTCAACACATCTTCAGTACATACAGATCTTTTTTTTTTTGTTTCATTGTCACTAATACATAGTAAATATAGGATACATGTTAAGCATTAGAGACATTTGAAAGATAATGTATATATATATAGATAAAAGCAGGGAAAATAAATCCGATGAATATACCTGCGCATTGAAAACAATACTTATTCCCATTATTTATATTATATTCTGTTGGGCTACGTAATTATATGTATTTATACATCTCACAAATATTACGTGTTAGTTGATAAATAATAGACAAATGTTTTTTTGGATGTTATGAAATATATTTTCAAAATATTTAGTTGCATGTAACCAAATGATATAATTACGGGTCGAATAAACAAAATTCAATTTTATATAATTCATCTATTGAATAATAAACAAATGAATTTATTATCAACAATAAAGATATAAAAAATATTTATATATATTGTTAGGTCCCAAGCGACCTTTTCCTCTCTCCCCGCAATCGTCAACCTCTCTTTTATCATATTTTTGTCGTTCGCTATTGCGCACAATATTTCTCGCATGAGAGTAATATGGCTGCATACTTTTATACGCGCCAGCATTTAAATTTAATACGAAGCATCGCATCTCGGATTATGTTAACGTTTTATCCATATCAATATTATATTATTCTATATGATTCATTTTATAACGACATCGACTAAGTTAATTATTTAAGACTTAAATATATATCTGTGGGAACACTCTTCTTTTATTCTTCTCATACGATATTCAATGCTATCTTTCACTTTGCACAAAGATTCTAAGAAACTTCTTTTATTCAAACCTAAAACACTATCATATTGTGCTAACGCAACTGCATGCGACCAAGAGAACGCGTTAAAATTGCTGACAAAACGAAATTTACCTAAAGACTCTTCTCATCGCTAAAAAGACAGTTCTCGTTCAGACCTCAAAGTGTCGACTTCAATTCTAATACCGGACTTCAAATCAAGCACATGTTCAAGTATCAATACAAATCCAAGTTTTATTCTATCTCTGAATCTTTATTCCTATAATTTCTCTACATCAAGTCGCGCTTTCGAGAGCTCTAATTCACACTTAACAATTAATCAATTTATAATCGACATCGCATTCTTGTATTATCAAATAAGTGAAATAGTGCATAAGTGAGTGAAGTGGAATTTATATGAACAGTTATTGGAGACTCTATTAGTTAATTAATCATCGAATATTATAATCATAAATAATCAGTTCTTCTCATTCAATAAATACAAAATTAAGTGTAATTGTGTTTCCAAACTCATTCTAATACAAAGCACTATTTAACCTATACCATCTCCTCGTTGCACCTCAGCTACGCATAGTAGTGGCAGGCAACGATCCCCTACCTTTAATAAAAATATTTTAACATACGTCCAATACCAACCAGGACGTAACATATAAAATTGGTGGCAGCGGTGGGATCGCTTGCCTGAAGTGCATCGAGATTACAAGAACAATTACATCAATACAAACAAATTCGTTTCACTCATTAATCATTTGAAAAACTAGTGAAAAAAAAAATTTTTTTACCAACATTGCGAGAAATCCATATTTGTGAGAAAGAAAAAATAATAAATCTGTGGAAAAATATAATGAAATTGTGGAAAAATAATAAATTTTCAATAAAACAAAATCAATAAGTTAGTGAAAAAGTTAATAAAGCAGTGAAAAATTCGAAAAATACAATAACAATAACAACAACAATAACATCATCATCATTTGTACTAACAAATAATCAACGATAAATTCATTATCGATTCATCACTTGAAAAAAAATTCTAAATATTCAAACATCGGAACATCGTCAACGGCGCCTGTAAAATCATTTAAGTTGAGAATCACCAACAACGTCACCGGAGCCTTCTTCACATATATTCGCAGCGACGCAGCAACTACAAGACCAGCAAAATATTTCTTCAATAGTCTTATATAATTCATAATTTAGTGAGTCGTAAATATTTCTTTCACTTTTTACTCAATCTTCATCTCTATTCTTTTTTTTTTCTCTTCATTACATTTTCAATTTCATTATATCACACACATTACAATTCGTCTTACTAAATTTCCGGAAAATTTTTTTTTTAACTATCACAAAAAATCGTTTAAAATATTAATTTCAAAATGGCTGATAACGAAAACACATCCGCACAACCGCCAGCCGGTGCTAGCAATAACGACAAGCCACTTTTTGAGATTCCGGCTACAACAACATTAGCAGACGTAGTACAATTGATTCGCGAAACATATCACGCCACAAATATTCGCCAAGATAAAATGGAGAAACAAATGGCAGCTTTCAATGACAAAATTAATCGCCCTAAGCGACGGTCAAGTTCTATATCGTCATCTGCATCCGATGCACCAGATCATGATATTTTGCGTACAAATAATCATCCGCGACAAACACCAACACGAACATCAAGGTTGCCAACACCTACTCCACGAATAAAAACACCAACCGCACAAATTCCATCACCGTTTCCACAAACATTCACACCTCTCTTACAATCACGAAATTTGGTTCAGCTACCTAGACCTAGAGTTGCAAGTGATACCGATCGACGTATTACACCATCATTAAGTCCAAAAGATTATTTACAATCTATTCCATATTTTGACGGTACTCCCACGGGCTATGACGCAAGTGAATTTATTGTGCACAGCAAAAATGCATTAGCTTATATTCCACAGTACAGAGAATATGAAATTTTAGCACTATTGACGGGTAGATTGAAAGGCGAAGCATTACGGCGTGCAAGCAAAGCAAAATTGCGCACAGTTCAAGACTTGATAAATTTTATTAATGAAAACTTTGATATACCAAAAACATATTTCTCTCTTAGAAGCCAAATCCTCAAATTAGAACAAGGAGCAAATGAAAGTATGAATACTTACATTGCTCGAGCACAAGAATTATTAACCGATTGTACTGAACGACTATCACAATCAAACGTGCCTAACAAAGAATCAGCTAGACAAACCTTGAATGACGATTTGACCAACGGTTTTGTCCACGGAATACAAAGAAAATATTTGAGACTATTTACAACTAAAACTTTTCCAAATTTCACGGCAGCTCGCGCCGAAGCTCGTAGAGCAGAGGAAGAATTGGCCGAGTTTCCCCAATTAGATAACCCAGCCGCTATTAAAAGAGACGGTTTTTTATTACAAACTACAAACGACTCTAATGATAATAAAAATATCGATGACAATAATGACAGACCTAAATGTACATTTTGTCAAAAACCGGGACATACAAACGACATTTGTTATAAGCGCAAAGCTCAAGAAAATAGTCAAAATTCAGCATACCAACGAAATTCAAATATCACAAATTCTAACAATTTTAATATTCAAACATGTAATTACTGTCAAAAGCCAGGTCACACGACTGACATTTGTTTCAAACGCATAGCACACACAAATAACCAAAATTTTACCCCACAACAAAATCCAAATATTATAAATCCTATTAATTCCAATATCAAAATATGCAATTATTGTCAAAAACCGGGACATACAATCAACGTTTGTTACAAACGCAAGACTCAAGAAAATATTCAAAATTCAGCTCACCAACAATTTTCAAACTTTACAAACCGCAACAATTTCAATATTCAAATATGTAATTATTGCCAAAAACCAGGACACACGATCGATGCCTGCTTTAAACGCAGAGCTCAAGAAAACAACCAAAATTCACCATATCAACAAAATCCAAATATGACAAATTTCAATAATGCTGATATCCGAACATGTAACTATTGCAAAAAACCTGGACACCTAATTAATGATTGCCGTAAACGAGCCTATTACAATAATATACGATTCGCCAATGGCTTTACAAACACAAACAATTACCAGAATCCGGGAAACGCGAGTGCGCCCCGACTGTTTGGCGCAACAACGGGGATCAATCACAGCGCGCCAACACAAGCCCAGTTAGACACTCAACCGGATACACAAGAAATGACACCTCAAAATCAAACATATTAAACATTAACGAGATACAAATTTTAAGCGCCGAATGTAAAATTGCTAATACAGCATCTCATTTTTCACCGTCAATTTTCATAAAAAATAATAGAATTAAATATGATCCAGCCTGTTTTCTTATCGACACTGGATCTCAATTAAATCTCATTAAACTTGATTGCTTAAAAAATACATTCAACGTAGACAGAAACATTAGATACGAACTAAACGGCGTTTCGAAAATCGACAAACCAACGACACTAGGAAAAATTGACTTAATAATAAATAATACAATAAATGAGTTTCATATAATACCAACAGAGTTTCCATTAAATTACGCAGGAATAATCGGCACCGAATTCATGCAGAAAAACAACGCTAAAATCGACTATGAAAATAAATCAATCACTGCCAATAATATCATTTATCCTTTCCATCATACTGAACGCATTTTACTACCAGCAAGACAAAAAACATTAATGATGATTCGACTTTTAGATAACAAATTAAATGAAGGTTACATTGATCAAATAAATATGCCAGACGGAATTTTCGCGGGAAAATCAGTAGTTTCAAATCAAAATGGTAAAGCTTACATTTTCGCTATTAATACACGGGAAGACGACGTGACTGTAGACGTTCCAGTTTTACCATTATATCCTTTCGAGACCAGTGACGATGAAGGAGAAAATCAAATCAAAAACAAAACATTTGACAATCAAGCAAAATTTCGTGTAGATAAGGTAATAAACACTCTCGATCTCGACCATTTAAATATCGAAGAAAAATCAGCAGTGCATAAATTAATTACTGAATACGCAGACTTGTTTCATTTACCGGGAGAATTACTTCGTTCCACAAACTCTATAACTCATCGTATCATCACTACTGACGACATTCCGGTCAACACCAGACAATACCGTTATCCACCATTACAAAAAGACGAAATCGACAGACAAATAAATGACTTATTAAAAATGGAAATAATACAACCATCAGCTTCACCATATAATTCACCTTTATGGATAGTCCCGAAAAAACCAGATGATCAAGGTAATAAAAAGTGGAGATTAGTAATAGACTATCGCAAAATTAATGATAAAACAGTCGGAGATGCTTATCCACTACCGCTCATCAACGACATCCTTGATCAACTAGGTGACGCAAAATATTTTTCAATATTCGATCTCGCTTCAGGTTTCCATCAAATAGAAATGAATGACAGTGATAAAGAGAAAACAGCTTTTACAACGCCACATGGTCATTATGAATTTAATAGAATGCCATTTGGTCTCAAAAACGCACCTGCAACATTTCAAAGATTAATGGATTTGGTATTACGTGGATTACAGGGAAATGAATTATTCGTTTATTTAGATGATATCGTCATTTATGCTCGTTCCATCGAAGAACATAATATTAAATTTAAAAAACTTGCTCATAAACTGAGACATGCCAATTTAACATTACAAACTGAAAAATGTCAATTTTTAAGGACAGAAGTTAAATATTTAGGACATATTATTAGTCACGACGGTGTAAAACCCGATCCTGAAAAATTAAAAGCTGTCAAAAAGTTTCCAATTCCTAGAACACAAAAAAATGTCAAAGAATTCTTAGGACTCGCTGGTTATTACAGACGATTCATAAAAAATTTCGCTGAAATTGCTAAACCACTATCTGATTTGACAAGTAAAAATGTTGATTTCGAATGGCAATTTAAACATCAATCCTCTTTTGAAACATTACGTGACAAATTATGCGAATCACCTATTTTAATTTATCCAGATTTCAATAAGCCATTTGTTGTGACCACTGACGCATCAGGTTACGCAGTCGGTGCTGTTTTATCTCAAGGCGAAGTAGGTGAAGATTTACCAGTAGCGTATGCATCCAGGGTAATGAATAAAGCTGAACAAAATTATCAAACTACTGAAAAAGAAATGCTCGCTGTAATATTCGCATTAAAAACTTTTAGACCTTATTTATATGGCAAACAATTTACATTAATCACAGATCATAGACCTCTTGTTTGGGTTAGTAATTTTAATGACCCATCATCACGTGTAATGAGATGGCGAGAACGCGTTAGAGAATTCGATTTTAAAATTCAATATAAAGCTGGAAAAATAAATACAAACGCTGACGCTCTATCACGCAATCCAGTAGTCGACGCTGAACCACGAGAAATATATATGGTTAATGTCGCATGGAAATCAAGTACGGAATCAAATACTGAAAACTGGGAAGGCTGGCCTTCCCATACACAAAACACTTATCTCAAACCCTTAGAACATTTAAATACTCTAGTAGATACAATTCACGAACCCCCGGAGGGTATGGAAAATACAAAACGACAAAAAATAGCAGATAATTCAAATACAAATATCGCAGGAATCAAAGAAAATACTAATATCGCAGAAATCAAAGAAAATAAAAATACAAATATCATAGAAAATACAAATATCGCAGGAATCAAAGAAAATACTAATATCACAGAAATCAAAGAAAATAAAAATACAAATATCATAGAAAATACAAATGTCGCAGAAATCAAAGAAAATAAAAATACAAATATCATAGAAAAAATAATCAAGCGCGGTCCAGGTAGACCACGGAAAAAACCACTCAATGAACTTCCAGAGAAAAAATTAATAAAACGAAAACGAGGCAGGCCTCGCAAGAAACGCATACACAAACCTCACACTAATCTACAGAACATTGTACTAACGTTTGATTCCACTGATTCAACCACGGACAAATATAATTTAATAAGAAAAAAGCCGCGTATAAAAAGCGACAGCGAAGACACAGACAATGATAAATATGATACGTCTGACTCTGAAACATCTATATACTCAGTAGAAATGGGTATCAATCCACGTATATTACATGAAATGCATTCACACAAATCTCGTAATAAAACAAACACAACTTCCGACTCAGAAACATCAATATATTCAGTAGAAATGACAACTAACCCACGTACATTACATCAAATGAAATTATATAAAGATCACGATAAATTAAATGCAACTTCTGACTCTGACGACACTCCACACCACATTGAAAAAATAAAAAATGAAACAAGAAAGAAAAATCAAACTAAACAGATTGAAGATTCTCATGCAAAATTAGACCGTATCGATAATGCAGCGGACAAAATTAAAATTCATACATTACACCATTCGCCACCATATTCGTCGGATAAAAATATTAGAAAGAAAATTAAAATAACAATAAGCGAATCTGAAGAAGAATCAACAGGACTTGAATCGGACAACGATGACAAATATACATTAGCACATAATATTCCTTTACCATCGTCACATACATCATCAAGAACAGAAACAGCTAGTGAAAATGGGAATAATAATAGAGAAAAACCTCAGCAAATAACAAGTGAAACTCAAAGTTTGCCCGCAATAAATACAGTTGATGACAATAATCGCATTTCCGATATTAACAATCAAATTCTACAAATAAAAAATTCTTCAGATTCAGAAGGAGAAATTAATAATTTAATTATTGCAACAGCCGAAATACATCCAGAAATAAACGAAGATAATATACTACGACAATCACCTCACCATAACGAACGTAGAATAAAAAGAAAACGCAATTGTAATAAGAGTAGCAGTGGGTCAGTGACTCAATCAGCTGACGCGAACATTCCAAATCATCGACCTAAGAAGATAACCAAAAGAAATCCAATACAATGCGACTCTCTAACACAACTTGATGAAATAATTATTGCTAACACCCAATCAACGGAGACTCAGGACACACACGCTTCACGTTCGCCAGTGGTATCTCAAATAAATTATGACGAGATAACTGTTGCAAATATATCGCCAATAGAAGTAAATGATACACAAGTTCCATTATCACCTATTCCACCAACACAAGTAAAACAACATCAAAATATACCAACACAAGAGCGACCAATTATCAGAGATAACATTCAAATTTTTTCAAACATTATTGAAATTGCTGACAACTTAGACATGAGAAAAGATAACTACATTTGTTTTTTGGAAACAGACGGAGCTCCTATAGATGACGTAGGACGAAAATTGATACAAAATGGTCTTATACCACCTTCATCTGATCAAGTAAAATATCAAATTTCAGAAATTATTGTAAATTTCACTAAAAGTAAAATCGTCTTTGGTATAATTATAGGAAGAAAAAATTCGAAACTTATAATGGAAAACGAATTAAATAATGCTATAAAAAATTTAGTAAATAAATTAAAAGAATTAAACGTAAAATCAGCAAGCATATCACAAGGTTTGAGTGTGTTTGACATCAACCTTTGGCGTAAAATAAAAAGCGCATTGAGACTCACATTAATAGGCAGTAATATTAAAATAGCAATCTGTAGAGAAGAAATTACAATACCAAATCCAAATCAAATTCAAAATATTATTAAAGAGAATCACGAAACTCCATTCGCAGGTCATAAAGGAGTAACTAAAACTTTCAATAGAATACGACAAAATTATTTTTGGAAAAAAATGAAAACTGATATCGAAAATTATATAAGAAAATGTGAAAGTTGTCAAAAGAAAAAATTAGTTCGCATCAAAACGAAGCAACCAATGGTTTTAACTGATACCTCTATCAACGTATTTGATAAAGTGGCATTAGACATAGTTGGACCACTAGAACTATTAGAAAACGGAAATAAATACATCTTAACTATGCAAGATGATCTCTCGAAATACTGTCTAGCGGCGCCCATGAAACACATTACTGCCGAATGCGTAGCGAAAACATTCGTCGATAATTTTATTACTCGTTATGGCTGCCCCAAAGCAATATTAACAGACCAAGGGACGGGATTCACAAGCTCTTTAATGCGTAATATGGCAAAATTATTTAAAATTAAACAAATTAAAACAACATCATTTCACCCACAATCGAACGGAGCACTTGAGCGTAGTCATCAGGTGTTAACAGACTATTTAAAACATTACGTCAGTAAAGGCGATTGGGACCAGTGGTTACAACACGCAATGTTCGCATACAATACCAGTAAACATGAAGCTACAAATTACACTCCACATGAAGTAGTGTTTGGAAAACCAGCACTTTTGCCTTCAGAACTCAAAACGACAGATCGACTAGGTACATACGACGACTACGTTTACGATTTAGCTTCCAGACTCACAGAAATACGAAACATCGCCAGAACAAATCAAGAAAAAGCTAAAGAAATCTCAAAAGCATATTACGATAGAAAAATAAATACAGTACCATTTCAAGTTGGACAGTACGTATACATATTAAAAAATATTAAAAGAGGAAAATTTGACGACAATTACATTGGACCATATCTCATAACTGCTATTTTTCCAGACAAACAAAATATTGAAATTCAAAAAACATCAAAAACTAAGAAAATAATACACTGTAACCAAGCTAAAATCGCACACGTTTCTGACAACAGCTCTGAAATTGAATCTTCTAATTAAAAAAAATAATAACTCCTTATATATACACTTCACTTTACACCTAACAGAAAACATATGCAATACAAGTCACAGACTTTTTCATTAAAACTTCAGCCGACCAACCATAGATTTTATATTCCTATTTCAGATCACGAAAATGGATTTGCTCAAATACACTCTCATTTTCATATGCATCACCCAATATATGCAACTGAACAACGCAATAATAGCATATGACTGCGGAGCACCGGGTATGAATATGACAACGTTTTCTTTGAATAAGATACAAGAATGCAACGTACCTATTCCTGATCCGATCACTACGACAACAACAATACAATTACTACAAACAGCTGAGTATGCAACAGTACATGTATATCAATGTAAAATAGAAATCCATCGTACTGTATATCACTGTGGTATGCACTCGCATATCTCTATAGTCTCGAATGGTGACATAGAATATATTATGGAAACATCTCAAACGATTTGCGACGACATGCATAAAACCCATTCTTTTAGACTCAATGAACAATATCACACTAATTTGGATGCAAACACGACAACAACTAGACCTATGCAACTCGCTGGAAAAGTAGACAATTCAGGAAATTGTAAGGGAGGCTCTTATTCAGATCATTACGGAAATTGGGATGACGTGGTAGTAATTGGACAAATATTCATTACACTACTAGACTATTACGCAAACATTAAACTAGAAACAAACGACTTAATACTGAGATCCGGACAACGCTGTGAATATCACACAGGAAAATGCTTAGATTTAAATAACGGTAACACATATTGGAACCTAGTAGAATTTTCAAAATGTAACTTAGACGGATTTTCTTTAATTTATCAAGGCCCAGCGGACAAAACTCGTGATAAATCAGCAACAAACTACAATCAAGAAATTTATTCTCTAACTTCAGACCAATATACATTTGCACTACCAAGTAAAGGTACAATTGAAATTTGCGGTTACACATTAATTAAAACTGACAGCCCAAGATTATACATTTATGACACTACTCATACTAGCCCACTCACGAAAAAATTAGGATTAACATTGAAAAATATTGACTTATTCACATACATTAATTCTAAATTCGTTTATCTAGCATATCATATGAAAAACCAAATCATAAATTTATACAACGACGTTATCATGCAACAATGCGTATTAGAGCGTAAGGTATTAAGTAACACACTCGCAATAGCATCCGTTGCTCCAGCGGAATTTGCATACCACCTATTAAAAGGGCCAGGTTATATTGCACATATCGCTGGAGAAGTAGTTCGTGTGGCAAAGTGCGTCCCGACCGAAGTAAAAATTAGAAAAGTGAATGAATGCTTTCAAGAACTACCGGTATTCAGAGGTAACGAAACAATGTTCCTCAAACCTACAACTCACATATTAGTACACACGGGGACTCAAATAGAATGTAATAGCATGCTTATCCCGATGTTCAACGTGAACAACGCCTGGATCCAAGCAATGCCACTCATCGCACCAGCCACACAACCGGAAGAAATCGCGCCAATAACAACTAACTCATGGAAATTTACTGACCCAGGTAATCTTATGGATACCGGCGTATACGCTACTGACGATTTAAAACGCCTCAGTGAGATCATAATGTTTCCCGTAGAACAACCCGCAATACTACACACTATAGCGAGAGGTGCCACAGGGCATGAAAATATTCATCAAGGTATAAATTTAGAGAACATGATAACATTTGAAAAAATTCAAAATAAATTCGAAGAAGCCTTAAGCACAGCCTCAAAAATTATTTACTCAATAGGCCACGGATCAACTTTTGCATTTGGAATATATATAATTTGTAAAATCATTAAATTAATCATTGATACAGCCATACATGGAATAGCATTACATACAGTCTTTGGATGGAGCTTTATGTTGATCGGTGCTGTTTGGGATTCAGTCACACACCTTTTACTACATATGCACAGACACAAAAAAGAAAAGAAACAAACGCATCACGGAGACATTGAATTAGGCGACATACAAACAAAAAACGATCAAACCCCCATTTTTCAAGATATTAGTGAAGATGAATTGCAAGAAAACGAACTGAAACCGCACCTTTCGTCACGTTGCTATTTAAACAGAGAGATGTCGAAAAGCATAATCTCTCTCGCACCAGACAATAAGAATATACAACACCTACGAACTATCTTAACGGTTAAAGAAACAGACGAATAAATGCAAAAATATGAATAAATATCACAATCCCTACGACAAAAATATTTTTTTTTACTTTTTCTTAATCTCACAATAAAATACCGAAATCTTAATAAAACTAAGCAAATATCACTCAACGACAAATAGCTAAACCTCTCTCTCGCACTCATACGATAATTTATCGGCAGTCTGTTTTGTTCGGATATTCGTAACTACGCTCGAAGCCCCAGAGTAGACCCATATTCTTCTCCTCCGCTTTGTGCCGCTGTCCGCAGACCCATAGCTAACACACAGACCGTCACAACACACACACAGTACTAATACATACCTGCCGAACAAAATTCTAAAACGCTATAGATATACTAAAGCGTACAAATCATCATCTGTTTTAACTACTTTGAAATAAATAAGTAAATTAAAATAAATGAATAAATAAGTAAAATAAAAAATAAATAAATAAATAAGTAAAATGAAAATAAATAAATAAATAAGTAAAACAAAAATAAATAAATGAATAAGTAAAATAATAAATAAATAAATACATAAGTAAAATAAAAATAAATAAATAAATAAATGAGTAAAAATAATAATAAAGTAAACATAAGAAAAATCATCTGAAAAAAAAAAAAAAAAAAAAAAAAAAAAAAACAAATGATGCGTGAAGTCCCAACGCGCAGATGAAGTGAAACTTCACATAATAAAATATAAAAACAAAGATTATATATTTTAAATGATTTCATATTTTTAATTATTTTTTTTACAGTAATACATTTTCATGCAAACTTTATTATAAATAGTCATTTTTCACAATCATTCATTAAATTGAATTATTATTCTCGACGGACAGATCATTCATATCAATTATATTAATGATTGGATTATGATAACTAAAATAAGATATATAATGTTTAATATCGATTTTAGGGGTATTCCTTGCAAAAACTGCATCAATAGTAGTGTTGCGTAACTTACGCAATAACTCAATTTTGAAATAGTTTGAGATGTCAGCACTCATCAATCACAGTCATGGACGTCAAGGCATGACTGGATAGTGCTGCCATCAAAGAACTAAATCATACATGTATAGATATACTCGCGCTCTAGCGTAGCTTCTCAACCAGCCATGAGGAGGATGCTTCTCGAACTTTCGATGTGTGCGCACGTGCCGAATAAATTTCAATCAGTTATAATTAATAATTCTGTTGTAACTCATTACAAATATAGTAAAAGGTGTTCAAACGTGGTATTAACATACGTCCGATTCATTGCCACTAACGTTTTATGCACTCATAATAGTTATTGCTCAATTAAATAATCTTTTAGTTTAACTCAATTTTGTATTGTACTCTTTGTAACACTCATTCATGTGTATAGCAGCCATATTGGCCACGTGCAAACTTAGTTGTATAAATTACGTCTTACTTTTATTTTTTATTCACTCAATCAAACTCTTTTTTTTGTAATTTAATTTAAGAAATCATAAGGTGAAGTGATTATATGAAGTTCATTGTTTTTGTTTCATTCAATAATTTTTTGTAATAAGTTATTTAATTTCATTAAATATTCACACATTGAAAATACTAAATCAAAAGAAAACAATTACGTGTGTAAATGCAATTCAAAAACAGTAAAAACAGCTTGATTTAATTGATAGCTCCTTTAACCAATTTTTTTCAGTGACCAACGGATCCAGATTAAGTATTTTTTATTTTTTTTTGAAACATTACTCAACATTTTTTGGTCCTTCGAGCCGGATTGTTGGTCAGGAAACGCTCAAACAACATTACAAATTGGTTAAAATCGTGTATAACTCAATTAATTTTCGTGTGACTCATTATTAAGTTCATTTCTCGGTAAACTCTGTGTGAAACTCAAGTGTAATTAGACTCAGTGTTAGCATTGTGTACCCAACAGCACAGTGGCAATTCATTTTTTTGATTAAATTAATTTTTGAACTCGCGAACGCGTGCGCACACTGGTCAACTCAAAGTGTTATTCAAGTGTATCATTCAAGATGAGTAATTCACAAGAAGAAAAAATAAAAAGTTTAGACTCTGATGGTGATGTTGAAATTAATCCATCTGCATCGCTAGTTACACCTGCAGTCATTCATCCGCCGCCTACTCAAACAACAACTGAAACAACTCACGTGGCTGACGATACAGATGCAATTGAATCAATAGATCAACTCAATATCATTGAAATTAAATCAACAAATCCAAGATCACGCTCAAAATCACCTGCTCAACGGAATTATACTCAATCGCCAGAAGTTGAATGTCGCATTTTAACTCAAATGAGCACAGCAAAATTAATCACCGACATGCATTTTGATCTGGAAAATACTCACGAGACATCTCTTACTGCTGCTCAAATTTCCGCATCATTAGAATCATTGAAAACATTGTGGAATAGGTTCTCAAAGGAACATGATGACATTCCACGTGGATGCGATTACAATTTCTTGAAGCATCCATATATAAAAAATAAAGTATATGATCAAACATGTGCTCAATATATGTACACTCAAGCTCGACTCAACGAAATGCTGTTTAATCTCACCAGTATAAATGCTCAAACATACTCAGCTCAGACTCACCCGCCAGCTCATCGAGTATCTACTGCACACTTGCCAAAACTCTCACTACAAACATTCGATGGAAATTATTCAAAATGGAAGCCATTCAAAGACATGTTTACCGCACTTATTATTCAAAACAGTGCATTGTCTGATGTAGAAAGACTACATTATTTGAAATCATCACTCAAAGGCGATGCAGAACAATTTGTGTCACATGTCTCAATTGATTCTGATTCGTTCACTTCAACCTGGCAAAATATCGTTCAGCGCTTTGAAAATAAGCGTGTTTTAATTGCAACTCACATGGATTCAATACTCAACATTCCCACATGTACTCGAACAGCATCAGCATTGAATAAACTCATCATCACAGTCAATCAAGCGCTTGATGCATTGAAGAAATTGGGCTCACCAGTGGACTCGTGGGATCAATTCATTGTACACATTCTTACAATGAAACTGGATAGTAAAACACGAGAAAATTGGCAACTTCATCTAGGCTCACAGACTCAATATCCAACTCTAGAACAATTCACCTGTTATCTCACAGATACTGCAAGAGCGTTAGAACAAATTGAATCATCGACGATATCACGTACTCAACCAACTCAACCTAAGCCAAACTCAACCGCAAAAGCTCATGTTGCTACTTCTTCAACAAAACCCACTCAATTTAACTCACAATATCCTTGTGACCATTGTCAAGGTCAACATTATATTGTGTCGTGTGCCAAATTTAGAGAGCTAACTCCACGACAACGAATGGTGTTTGTGAAGCAACAACGTCTGTGCTTTAATTGTATGGGGCACCACTCAGTAGCAGCATGTAGAAGCACTAAAAGATGTACTTATTGCTCATCCAATCATCACTCAATGCTTCATGTCAATGACAATTCAACCAGTTCAACTCAACCAACGCAATCAACAACCACAATCAACTCACCATCAACATCATCATCACAAGCTCCTGCTCAATGACTATCTGATAATCATGACTCAACTCAAGAGGCTCAACAACAACAGAGGACTCATCCTGTTCACTCGTGTCACAGTTCAACTCAACCAAGACGTCCGTCAGTGCTACTGGCAACAAGTAAAGCTAATCTCATCACCCCTTTAGGGTCAACTCAGGTACGTTTACTCATTGATAATGGCTCTGAACTCTCTTTCATCTCTGAAAATACTGTCTCTTCAAATAACTTATCTCGACATTACTCGCCAATCAATGTGATGGGAATTGGAGAAGCCAACTCAATCCAAACCAAGGGGCAAACGGAAATTACTCTGCAATCAATTTATTCTCAATTCACCATTTCTATCAATGTACTCATTCTCAAGCAGCTCACGTCTTGGTTGCCTACATTTAGCTCAACAGAAGATCACTCTTGGCCGCATTTATCTGGTCTCCAGCTAGCTGATCCAGATTTTCTCATTTCTCGACCAATTGATATACTCATAGGTGCTGATTATTACGGGTCAATCATTAAGCCGGAAATACGTTCGTATTTGCCAAACACTCCTATTGCTCATCGTACTGAATTCGGTTGGATAGTGTTGGGACCAATTGACTCAAGTACATATAGATCAACAACTTCAAATAAAGTTGTAATCGACTCAACTCAAAATCTTCGCGATATTCTCACTAAATTTTGGGAACAGGAAGAAGTTCCAGTCAACTCTAGCCCTAAACTCACTTCTGCAGAACAGGAATGTGAAGCTCATTTTCTATCAACTCATACTCGTGACAGTACAGGGCGATATATAGTTAGAATTCCTCTTAACGATTCTCCAACTCAACTCGGTGATTCACTCACAACTGCAAGACGTTGTCTTCACCGTTTGCAACATAGATTAAATCAAGACTCTATATACTCAGATTTGTATGGTGAATTTTTGAAAGAATACAAAGAGCTCAATCACATGCAACAAGCTTCGTTTAATTCAACAGATAGTTCAACTCAGTATTATCTTCCCCATCATGGTGTACTCAGATTAGATAGCTCAACCACAAAACTCAGGGTCGTTTTCAATGGCTCCAGCTCAACTAGCTCAGGTCGATCTCTTAATGATATTATGCATATTGGCGCAAAATTACAACGCGATATTGCTGATGTTTTACTCTGGACGAGACGACACAAATACATTTTCGCTACAGATATTACGAAAATGTATAGGCAAATCAAAATACACCCTGATGATTGGGACCTACAGAGAATTCTGTGGGTAGATGAACACTCAAATGTTATTCCATATCAACTCACGACAGTTACATATGGTACAAGAGCAGCGCCATATCTAGCTGTTCGTACTATGTTGCAATTAACTCAAGATGAAGGTTCTCGTTTTCCACTCGCTATTGATCCACTCACAAAGGGTCGTTATGCAGATGATATTTTTGGTGGCTCTAATCACACCGATTCACTCATTGAAATTGCTCAACAAGTAACTCAACTATGTTTATCTGGTGGCTTTCCATTAGCTAAATGGAAAAGCAACTCACTCAAGTTATTAAACTCAGTCTCACCCTCAAGCTCACAAGAAGATACACTCTCTTTTCAAGACTGCAGTGCTAAAATACTCGGCCTGTATTGGTATCCGCATCAAGATGTATTCAAATTTAACTCTAAGCCATCACATTCAGGGTCAAAACTCACGAAGCGGATAATATTGTCAGAAACAGCTCAATTATATGATCCACTCGGGTTTCTAGCTCCACTCGTTATTCGAGCAAAACTCATTATCCAAGAATTATGGTTAAACAAACTCAATTGGGATGATAAACTTTCAACATCATTGTGCACCAAATGGATTGAATTCAAAAAAGAGCTCACTTGCATTAATGATTTATCTATTCCAAGATGGTTGTATCTAGAACCCAACTCATTAGTCGAAATTCATGGTTTCTCTGACGCTTCTCAACTCGCAATGGCTGCAGTAGTCTATTTAAAAATTCACTCACCAGAATCAGGCACTCACATCTCTCTTGTATGCTCAAAAACAAAAGTTGCTCCACTCAAAAAGCTCACAATTCCGCGTCTTGAACTCACAGCTGCTCATTTATTAGCAAAACTCGTAAAATATGTACAAAATACATTAGAATTGACTCAAGTGCCTGTTTTCTTATGGACTGATTCTTCAGTTACTCTCTCTTGGATTCAAACTCATCCATCACGCTGGAAGGAATATGTTAGGAATAGAGTGTCGTCAATACAAGATCTGACTCCTCATTGTACATGGAGATTTGTTCCTGGCAAGTCTAACCCAGCTGATTGTGCTTCACGTGGGTTAAATATATCCCAGCTCATAAAGCACCAACTGTGGTGGTCAGGCCCACCATGGTTGCTCAATACTCAAGAAAGTTGGCCGACTCAAGTAATCGCAGATGATTCGCAAGTACAAATTGAACAGCGTCCGGGCCTATCACTCAATGTGGTTTCTAAAATCGGCGAATATCATTGGGACATAATTCACAAGTATTCAACGCTCACTTGTCTACTCAGAATCACCGCAATTTGTTATAGATTCATACTTCGACTCAAAAGAATACCACATGCTTCATTGTCTTACCCATTGAAGACTCAAGACATTGAAAATTCGCGAATCTTCTGGATCAAAGCCACTCAAGCAGCATATTACTCTCATGAAATAAATGTACTCTCATCTAACTCGTCTCTACCGAATTCTCATCCATTCTCTCGTTTAACTTCTTTTATTGACACTCAAGGAATTATTCGAGTTGGTGGACGACTCGCGAGATCAACTCTAGACCCTGAAACAAAGCATCCAGCAATTTTGCCTCGTCACTCCAAATTCTCAGAACTACTCATTCAGGATGCACACATTCGTACTCTTCATGGTGGCACTCAACTTACTCTGAACTATTTGAGAAGCTCGTACTGGATAATTGGTGGTAGAGCTCCAGTACGATCATTCATCTTGCGCTGCGTTAAGTGTGCTCGTCATCGCGGTGTGCGAGCACAACAACTCATGGGACAATTACCTCCTTCAAGGGTCACTCCTTCAAGACCATTCTACTCAACAGGTGTGGACTACGCGGGTCCACTCACAATAAAAGCATGGCGTGGTCGTGGTGCAAAGTGCCACAAAGGATGGCTCTGTGTATTCGTCTGCATGGTCTCATCTGCTGTCCATTTGGAAGTAGCATGTGACAACTCAACAGAAGGATTTATTGCTGCGTTCAGACGGTTCACTGGACGCAGAGGCATTTGCCATACTCTATTTAGTGATTGTGGCACTAATTTTCTCGGGGCAGATGCTTCACTCAAACGACTATTCTCTAAAGGTACTCAAGAATATGCTCATCTCTCTCAACTATTCACCAATGATGGAACTACTTGGAAGTTCAATCCACCAGCAGCACCACATATGGGAGGCAAATGGGAAGCTGCTGTGAAATCAGTTAAATTCCATTTACACCGAGTAATTGGAGAAACTCTTCTCACACTTGACGAGCTCAACACTCTACTCATCCAAATAGAAGCAGTATTAAACTCACGTCCTTTAGAACAACTCAGTGAAGACCCAGATGATCTCTCTGTACTTACTCCAGGTCATTTTTTAATAGGAGAGGCTATTAAAACAATTCCTGAACCATCACTCACGGATTTGGCTTGCTCTAGACTTTCTCGTTGGCAACTCATTCAACAAATGTTTCAATCTTTTTGGTCTACTTGGTCTTCTCAATATTTACAACGCATGAACTCTATCTCTAAGTGGCGACATTCATCAAACTCTATTAATGTTGGTTCGTTAGTCTTAATTACAGATGAGCGATTTCCTCCATCGAGATGGCCACTCGCCAGAGTAACTCACCTACACCCAGGAAAAGACGGACTCACTCGTGTTGTAACACTCAAAACGGCAACGACCACACTCACTCGTCCAATTGCCAAGCTCACACTGCTGCCAGTACCTGCTCAACACTCATCAAGAGAAGATAATCAGGACCACTGTTCCTGATGGGGGCCAGAATGTTGCGTAACTTACGCAATAACTCAATTTTGAAATAGTTTGAGATGTCAGCACTCATCAATCACAGTCATGGACGTCAAGGCATGACTGGATAGTGCTGCCATCAAAGAACTAAATCATACATGTATAGATATACTCGCGCTCTAGCGTAGCTTCTCAACCAGCCATGAGGAGGATGCTTCTCGAACTTTCGATGTGTGCGCACGTGCCGAATAAATTTCAATCAGTTATAATTAATAATTTTGTTGTAACTCATTACAAATATAGTAAAAGGTGTTCAAACGTGGTATTAACATACGTCCGATTCATTGCCACTAACGTTTTATGCACTCATAATAGTTATTGCTCAATTAAATAATCTTTTAGTTTAACTCAATTTTGTATTGTACTCTTTGTAACACTCATTCATGTGTATAGCAGCCATATTGGCCACGTGCAAACTTAGTTGTATAAATTACGTCTTACTTTTATTTTTTATTCACTCAATCAAACTCTTTTTTTTGTAATTTAATTTAAGAAATCATAAGGTGAAGTGATTATATGAAGTTCATTGTTTTTGTTTCATTCAATAATTTTTTGTAATAAGTTATTTAATTTCATTAAATATTCACACATTGAAAATACTAAATCAAAAGAAAACAATTACGTGTGTGAATGCAATTCAAAAACAGTAAAAACAGCTTGATTTAATTGATAGCTCCTTTAACCAATTTTTTTCAGTGACCAACGGATCCAGATTAAGTATTTTTTATTTTTTTTTGAAACATTACTCAACAAGTAGTACCCCCTTTAGTTGTTGGATCATTTCTACCATTTATCATTTCCAATGAAAATTGTTCGTTGAGGAATTTTATTAATGGTTCTGCTTCTGGCAACGAAAAGTTAACATTGAAATCTCCCGCGAGAATGACCGGCAGTTTGCTATAATCTACAGAATCTCCAATAAAATTTGCCAGAGCATGTGAATCTGCAGTTGTTAACGGCAATAATGATTTGCCGATAAATGATTTGATATCTATCATTGAAGCATTTGGTGATATATAAATAGATATTAAAATTATTTTAGGACTATTATTACATCTGGTGTTGATTGTACACTCTACTGCACATAAGTCTCCAATTCTTGATAACGTTGATATCGTCTCATCAGCATTACTGGAGTAAGGAGCCTTAATTTCTGAATGTGGAGTGATAAAACAATGATTGTCATTTCCATTGCGATAAATGGCAACACCAGAATTTCTTAACTCACTGCGTTGAAATCTTGAAATGAAATCGAAATGAGGTATTGATACCGGAGGTTCATTATCATTCATGAACGTTTCTGATAACATTAAAATATTTATGTTTTCAAAAACTCTATCTATAAAATCATTCGCGTGGGCATGAAGACTCTGGCAATTGAATGATATGATTGATAAACCTTTTCTCAAGCTAATATAATCAAATAATTGTTTATCCAAAGTGACAATTCGATTTTCACGTAATTTTGTCATTTAATATCGCAAAACGTCGCACGAGTGGTTGTTACTACATTTTGCATGATAAAATTTTTTATGTTAGTTAACAGGAAAATATATATAAACCATCAATAGAAACGGCTCTCGACATTGCAACATAAACTAACTGTTGAGATTGCATTTTTTCATAATAATAAACAACTTCATTGAAAGTGCCACCTTGCGATTTATGAATCGTTAATGCACAAGCTGGTGCTAGTGGAAAATGATTTCTTTTTGCTGATATACTTCTTTGTCTATTAAGATAAATGATAGCGTTTCGTCGACGAATCGGAACGGCGAGAGGATTGATGTTGTTCGCTATAGTGAATGAACGTGATATCATACGAGTCTTTATCCCAGTTTTTTCAGAATTTGGGAATATTAACCATACTCGAGTAACTTGTCCATTGTCGTTTTTCTCGACGTGGTTCAATTTTCCCATGGCGCCATTAGCTAATCCATCAGCAACAGCGATGTTTGTCGTTATAATGTAATATTGCCCAATGACGAGTGTTAAACGTTGTAGCAGCCCACCAGTGTCAGCTGACAATTTCTTCTTTTCTAGTGCTCTACGTGCACTCTCTAGTTGTTCATTATTTTCACAACCGGAGATGAAGTCTACAGCTTCAGATAAAATCTGATCTTGGTGATTCTCTAAAATTTCCTGATTATATTTTTCAACTGTTTGATTGGAATATGCCAGACGTATTCCATGAGGGCATAATTCATTAGCTTCTTCTTCTGTCACAAATCTTGATTCTACCAACGCGAGTTCTTCGTCATCCAAATAATCTCCATTTCCTATTTTCGTTAGAATAGTCGAAAATACAACATTCGATTGACGCATGATTTGTGATAGTTCATGAAGTTTGAAAGAACGCCAAGTTTTTGAACCAATATAATGTTTCAATTGTTTAAAAATTGGTGTGGCTTTTACAGGTGAAAGCTGTCTCAAATCTCCAACTAATATGACGTCCAGCCCCCCAAAAAGTGTAT
Source organism: Microctonus brassicae (assembly GCA_918226075.1). Classification (NCBI taxonomy): domain Eukaryota; kingdom Metazoa; phylum Arthropoda; class Insecta; order Hymenoptera; family Braconidae; genus Microctonus; species Microctonus brassicae. The sequence continues at coordinate 110,402 of OW445486.1, read as the reverse complement.
CGAATTTACCTGTTATCAATTTCAACCTCCTGTCAATTCGTTCTAAGAGTTCCGATCCTACCATACTAACTTCATCAATTAAAATTAAACGAATGTGTTGAAATAGCGATCTGAATTGTTGTAATGCTTCCGAATTCAAACCATGATCTCCTTTGGTGGATAATGACAGAGCAGTGTAAATGGTGGTACCGTCGATCGCTACTGCAGCTTTTCCAGTTGATGCACAGGTGATGTATGCGTTGCAATGTGCATTGGTGGTTGTATATTTATTGTAAATTTCCATGATAAGACGAATTACAAAAGTTTTTCCACATCCAGCTGGGCCTGTCAGGAATAACAACAATGGCTGAAGTTGATCTGATGTTAAATGATGAATAACTTGTAATAGAATCGATCGTTGGTCAATATTGGTCAATCTCATGAGTTTACAAAATTCTTCATTTGGCATTATATTTTCTCTTCGCTTCGCAATCGCTTGTAGTCTGCTCAAAGTTGCTAAGCGAAGGTCATCGTTGATGTTTGAATCGGGATCTGCATACATGTCATTAAACGGTGATGGCTCCGGGACCGCTTCTAGAACATTTTGATTGTTTTGTTGCATCAGATTTTCTTCTTCACGATACAATTGTTCACATAATTTCATGGTTTGTTCGATGTTGATGTTGGACTCGAATTCTTTGCGACGTTCTGAGATTACATTCTCATAGTCAGCATAAATTTGAAGAAACTTCGACTCAGAAAGAAATTCTATCTCTTCGTTGCGGAAAGGAATGTGCAACAAAACCATTTCTCTTCTATATTCTTCGAATTGAGTTGTCATATTATAATTTATGTATCTTATAATATGTTGAATAGATAATTTCTTGTATTCGTTGTTAGTGTTACATTTGTATCGCGCACAAAATAAAGCAAGAGTGAGATTATTTAATTCTTCGGGTCGTTGCTCATATTTCTCGATAATATTATCCTTCCAAATATCAGTAGACTCTTCATTTAGCTCTGCCAATTCCTTACGTGTTTTTTTTAACCTTTGCCGATCTGTAGGCCATGATGTTGGGATGAATATTACTGATTTAGATGCTTGTGACATCGGTTTACGGAGCAACCACCAAGCTGCTTCTTGGCTTGAAATTTCCACTGAATTCAATAAATCGACACTCATTTTCCTAGTGATTTCAACCACTCGTAAATCCGGATATTTTTCGGTTATATCAATGATTTCTTTTTGTAAATTACTGATCCCACGATTTGATTTATTAACGTAGTCCACTACATACATCGCACAAGAATATTCGTCTTATATAAACTGCAAATCCATATTCGATTTCAAAATATTGAATATAAATGGATTGAATGGATTATGCCATTTCTCTGATGGTTCTCGTTTTAAAAAAATACGTGGTCGATTGATTCCGGCCGAAATTATTTTATAATAATGTTCATCTGAATTTATGTTATTGCCTTAATAGAAGTCATCAATATTATTCTAATCAGTGATTTCATATTGAAATTTAATTTTTTTGTAATGTTCGACGTAATTGGCGATATTCGGCTCTTCTTTATTCATCGGAACAAGTATTTGAGTCGATCTAGAAGGCAAAAAAGGTGCTTCAAATCGACATTTTTGAGGTTGGTTACCTCTCACCTTTTTATAACACGTAAATGTGTGTTTATGAGTTTGTAATTTTATATTATTCGATGCTTCCGATGTGGATACTGCAATTAAAGTATCGATCATAGAAATCGCGTATTCTTTGTCTTCGGCCAATGGATTGTTCGGTGCGTTTTCCAACCATAGTAAAATATGGGCGTGAGGACTTCCGCGATATTGAAATTCGATTCGTTTAAAAAAGTCTTTCACTTTATATTTTCCAAATGGACAAGACTCTCTGTTTTGTAAAAGAGCTATTAACGTGTTCACCAATTTATCGAAATATATAGCACATGTGACAGCGTCCTCGTTGATGAGTGTACTTTTTTGTAACCAATGTAATTCAATAGCTTCATCTTCAGAGACAATTTTTCCATTCTTCATTCTCTGAAGCAGTTGCAATAGTAGGATCCATCCGATTTCGTTTGCGCTCATTGTGAGGAAAAGTGTGGGCTTACCTAATTGCCGAATCATAGCAAAAAGATCTTTTTTGCGCTGTGACCAATAATATACAGAATTGGGTATCGATTTCAAGAAGGCTAGATTAGTCTCAAGGCAATTATTGATATATTGTTCTGATTGATTTTGTTGTTCCATCACTCTTGTATCACTGCCTATAAATTTGAAGGCGATAGTTAAAGATGAAGCAACACGAAGTCTCATATTTTTCGCAGCCATGTACAGCAAATGACGAGGAGTAACCCCTCGTCGATCTGTTCGTCTTATTTCACTAGTTGCCATTTGAAAAGGTGTAATTACTAGTCCATCTCGGTATTCTCTCATGTGACTTAGATATATACCTGGAAATGATAATTCCTCTGCGTATTGATCAAATAACAGACTTTTCGGAAGTTGATTTTCTCCAGGTGCAAGTTGTAAATATTTATCTTCGTCCCATAACAGCGTTTGTTGCTGAGCAATAAGACTATCTTCAATTGTAATCTCTTCACTTATTTCATCATTTGGTATTTCTTCATCGGTTACATGCGCATTCAAAAATGATTTATCAATTTCGATATCCTCGTAAAGTGGGGTATCCTTAAGGTAGTTTAACCATGCTCGGACTGTCCTTTTATTAACTAAGCCTTGAATGTAACTTGATTTGTGAATTTTCCGTTTTTTTATATGTATAATAATATCATGATCATCATTTATATTACGTGGCAAACGTTTAACCATCGTATACACATTTACAGGCACATTTATTATCTGTCCATATATACCGTATTGACCGTGAAGATGTCTTAAACGTTTTATTTGCATAAACGGTATTCGAGGTGAAATTATTCGCTCTGTTATTGTATATTTTTTGAAGTTAGATTATTTTTATCGTGATTTTGTTTAAATATGCCGTGGTGTTGTAAATAAATTCGAGGTGTTATCTGTAAACTTGTATGGTAGTGTGAGAGGTGTTCAGACAAGAAGATTATTAATAAAAGAATTGATTTTACCTCAGGTGATGTGTGTGTGTGTGTACAATAATTGTATGTATTGATGGTGTTGATGTAGACTTCTCAAACAATTGATGTGGTTCTGGATGTGTTCAATTAATGATGTGCACTGATGATAGTTTTCTGATGATTGTTGTGAATATCCAGGATTTCCAATTGTATTAATTGGTTATAAATGTTGGAGTATTCACTGATGTTGTTCACAATATTATAATCCCTTGATTATATTAATCACTTGAGATGTCTTGATATGTGAATCTGTGCTGAAGTTGTCTGGTGTAGTTTTAGGTTAAACAGAGATGTTGTCGGTTGGTGTATTCTAATACGAATGAAAGCACCTGGCAACAAGTGGCACCACGAGGCACGCTTCTAGAAGTTTCTAGAATGCACTAGATCCATTCTAGAGGAAGTGTGAGGTTAGCGCCACTTCATTGGTACTGACGATGAAACATGGCGCACTGAATTGAGGTGATTGGTTAATGGTGGCGCGGCTGATTCAAATTAAAGATTTTATGCGTTGAATTCGCAACAGTTATGATATCTAAAACTGGTAGATTCTCTAGCATTGGTGGATATTTGAAACCATTGTAAGTTGCATAAGTTAGTATTTTTTTTTCTTCAACGATTGAAGACATGTTGCACACAATTTCAGATTTTCTTTTGGAACATTTGGTAAAATTGTATCCAGAATTTGGTGATCAATATTCGATAAAAATGAGGTTAAATCATGTTGAAACCATAATCTATCACATACTGAGCAAGCAATTCCGAAATTATTTTCTGTAAATTTTATTCTAATATAATCATGTCCCTTCTGATGTTGATCAAATCGAGAGTATGAGAGTTGTGAATTATTTGTAGTATAATCAATGGAGGTATTAGTGATATTTTCATTCAAATTCTCGCTAAAACTTTCGTCGACAGTCATAGATAATGCCGTCCTCATCGCTGATTTTCTTTTTTCTTTCTCACGTGCTCTATAATCACGTTGATATTCTGCTGCTGTTTTTTTTTTAATTTGAATTTATAGAATCGGCATGTGTACTCGCAGTTATTGATGAATTAATTATCATCGATGAATGTAGAGTTGTAGATTCTCCAAATGAAGTTGATGGACCAGCAGTTGTCAAATCATCTAGAAGTCTATCTCGTTTCGCTTTCTTACGTGCACGGTATTCTCCTTGATATTCTGCATTTGTTTTCCTCTTTTTAGATGCATTTGTTCCTGCAATGTTGCTTGCATAATTATTAATATCTGCTGAAGATTTTGTGACTGTAGATGGATCGTCAGTCATTGTATTCAGCAATTATTGATAACAATGTATATAATTTTATTTCAAATGTTATTCAAACGGAATATACCCAAGAGATAGATGAATTTACAATCATATGTATCTTAATATAATCCTGAATTCACAGCGTGTTCTGTGAGATTATTTTCGCTCAATTTGATTTTTGTTCTGGCGCACAGCAGCCAATTTATTGAGGCGTTCTACAGCCTTTTTTTCAGGCGCTCAGCAGCCTTTTCTTTATGGCGCACAGCAGCCAATTTTTTGAGGCGCTCTGCAGCCTTTTCTTTATGGCGCACAGCAGCTTCAATAAAAAAAAAATAAAAAATAATAAAAAAAAATAATAAAAAAAATATGAAAATTAAATACAAATACTTACCCTTCTGGCTCGCATCCACTGTGATGTGATGGTTGATTCACGAATACCTTTATAATATAAACATTTATATATCAACTCATCTTCAACGTTACACGACTAATTAAATTTATCATAAGTCTCTAGGGATATGTTATCGGAAGTAGAGGGGATCATAAAAATTTATTATTATCTTTGATACAATATTCTAAAATTAGTTAATGGATACCGGGTAAAAAATTCATTCGAAATTCGTATTAAAATTTTTTTTTATTCAAATTCTAATCTAATATGATGTTGATTCATTAGATTCTTCATGTTACTCGATTTGGCTCCTATACTATGTTGAATACTCATAATTAAAATATTTTCAAATTGACGTTTCATGTATCAATATTTATATTGGATTTAAAATGAGATATTATTCATTATTTGCAAAATTATCATTTTCAACATATTTTTTATGGTGTAGATATTGTTGATGAAAAAGTATAAAAATTCTTAATTTTTGTTAACGCATATGTAGTTTTTCATTTATTCATTAATTCATTCATTCATTCAAGCGACTCTATTCAATATGTTTTATATTCGTTTGAGCGAGTTTAAAAATTTCTAAGTAATCCACATAGGTCAATGTAGTAAAATTTGAATATCATTTTCAACTGTCTCTTATTTTATATGCAATCTAAATTAAACATATATTTTAATTTTTTGAAAGTGTTCGAAATTTCATTGTTAATTCGAGTTATATATGTTGTTTCAGACATAAGTTTTTCTATATAAACTACTTATTTATTCATATAAAAATGATCTACCTTGAGATAATTAACTCGATTTGTCTTCTTTTGAATCTCCTCGTGCACTAAATTTTGAGTAGTCCACACACTCACACAATCACTGTAAAATAATTGATTTATTATATAAATATTACTTTAAAATTTTTTCAAAATTATATCATATTTATTATTTATGCAGGAATGATTTAATTATATCTTAAATTGAATAAATGGATTTATTTTTTCTTTTGTAACCCTTTGAAAATTTTTGAGAATTTGCACACTCACACAATTACTGTGAAAGAATTAAAATAAAATTCTTATTTCAAAGGAAAATATTAAATTATATAACACTAATGTTCGAATAGAAATGATTCTATTTTATATATCTTGGAATAATTAGTTATATTTATTAATATTTACCTGAGATCTTTCATAACTTCGAAATTATTAAGCACAACCACTACGAAAAAATATTATGATGTTATTGCTTGTTTTAAAATATATAAAGAATAAAATTCACTAGAATAATTTGTTGCAATAAATGTCATCTTTACATATATTTCTGAATATCAAATCTCAAACACGTCATTATATATATATATATATTTGTAAATTATTCATGATCCACACCTATTATATTTAATTTATCATACACGTCATATAAAATCAGTATAATCTTCGACAATGAATATATTTATGTCCAAATGTCAATATATATATATATATATATATATATATATATATATATATATATATATATATATAAATATATATATATATTCATTATCGAAGATTATACTGATTTTATATGACGTGTATGATGAATTAAATATAATAGGTGTGGATTATGAATAATTTACAAATGATTAATATATGATTTTATATTTTCAGCAAACATGAATGAAGAATTACAAACTGAAATAAAGAAGCTAGAGATGATGCGATTATTTTTTAATAATTTAAAAAATCAAGGTTTCATGAATTTTATGCAGCAGGCGAATTATTCAATGCCTGGTCCAATTTCTAATCCACCACCAATACCATCATTTTCACAAGCACCACCAACACCAACATTTCCACAAGCACCACCAACACCATCATTTCCACAAGCACCACCACCACCATCATTTCCACAAGCACCACCATCAACACCACAAGCATCACCACCACCATCATTTCCACAAGCACCACCAACATTATCATTTCCACAAGCACCACCACCACCATCAACACCACAAGCATCACCACCACCATCAATACCACATGCACCACCACCACCATCATTTCCACAAGCACCACGACCACCATCAATACCATCAGCATCAGTACCATTTTTTTCAGCTAAACGATGGGCACGAGGCCCGAGAAAACAAAAAACAAATGGTCCCTATTGGAATAATGATCGGCGCGGAAGACGGGGTGGTCGGGGCGGGCGTGGTGGGGGCGACAGAGGAAGAAATTCTCAATATTTCGTTTTAAATAATAATTATTATTAATTTGAATTGATTATTTTTGTGTTTCTATTTTTTGTTTATTGATTTGTAAATAAAATATAATAAATTAAATTTATTTGTTTATATCTATCTATCTATCTATCTATCTATCTATCTATCTATCTATCTATCTATCTATCTATCTATCTATCTTGTGATTTTGTGACGTCACAATATATATATATATATGTGTGTGTGTGTGTGTGTGTATGTGTGTGTGTGTCTGTGTGTGTGTGTGTGTGTGTGTGTGTGTGTGTGTGTGTGTGTTTTGTGACGTCATATATATAGATATGTGTGTATTTTGTGACGTCACAAATTCAACGTTTAATGCTCCCAAATTCGATTAAGAAGTTCCACTTCAAAATGTAACATTTCAATGTACTAACTGTGAAGGCATAGGGAACATTGCTGTCGATCATGCGTGGGAAATTTTGCTACTGCGCATGCATCGAGTATACATTCCCTCTTTATAGTAGATTTTTACTTTAAATCTATCCTACCTGAGACAGGCATCTATGACGCATGCGCACTAGTGAAATTTAGGCTGTTTATGTAATTTCATCATGGAATTTGAAAGATTGCTACTGCGCATGCGTACTAATTATTGCTACTGCGCATGCGCACTACATATCGCTACTGCGCATGCGCACTAAATATTGCTACTGCGCATGCGCCAAATACCCATTGTTGAATATTTAACGCTTTTCATTCCCGAAGTCGATTAAGAAGTTTCACTTCAAAAATGGTACTGATGCTGATGGTATTGATGGTGGTCGTGGTGCTTGTGGAAATGATGGTGGTGGTGGTGCATGTGGTATTGATGGTGGTGGTGATGCTTGTGGTGTTGATGGTGGTGGTGGTGCTTGTGGAAATGATAATGATGGTGGTGCTTGTGGAAATGATGGTGGTGGTGGTGCTTGTGGAAATGATGGTGTTGGTGGTGCTTGTGGAAATGTTGGTGTTGGTGGTGCTTGTGAAAATGATGGTATTGGTGGTGGATTAGAAATTGGACCAGGCATTGAATAATTCGCCTGCTGCATAAAATTCATGAAACCTTGATTTTTTAAATTATTAAAAAATAATCGCATCATCTCTAGCTTCTTTATTTCAGTTTGTAATTCTTCATTCATGTTTGCTGAAAATATAAAATCATATATTAATCATTTGTAAATTATTCATAATCCACACCTATTATATTTAATTCATCATACACGTCATATAAAATCAGTATAATCTTCGATAATGAATATATATATATATTTATATATATATATATATATATATATATATATATTGACATTTGGACATAAATATATTCATTGTCGAAGATTATACTGATTTTATATGACGTGTATGATAAATTAAATATAATAGGTGTGGATCATGAATAATTTACATATATATATATATATATAACAATGACACTAGGTATTAAATACAAATAAATTAAGACTAAAATCATTTAAAGTAATTAAACTTACTTTTCTATCCTTGATGAGGAAAAATGACACCATACGTCAAATGAACAAATATACAAATGATGAGAACTGTGTATATATATATATATATAATGACGTGTTTGAGATTTGATATTCAGAAATATATGTAAAGATGACATTTATTGCAACAAATTATTCTAGTGAATTTTATTCTTTATATATTTTAAAACAAGCAATAACATCATAATATTTTTTCGTAGTGGTTGTGCTTAATAATTTCGAAGTTATGAAAGATCTCAGGTAAATATTAATAAATATAACTAATTATTCCAAGATATATAAAATAGAATCATTTCTATTCGAACATTAGTGTTATATAATTTAATATTTTCGTTTGAAATAAGAATTTTATTTTAATTCTTTCACAGTAATTGTGTGAGTGTGCAAATTGTCAAAAATTTTCAAAGGGTTACAAAAGAAAAAATAAATCCATTTATTCAATTTAAGATATAATTAAATCATTCCTGCATAAATAATAAATATGATATAATTTTGAAAAAATTTTAAAGTAATATTTATACAATAAATCAATTATTTTACAGTGATTGTGTGAGTGTGTGGACTACTCAAAATTTAGTGCACGAGGAGATTCAAAAGAAGACAAATCGAGTTAATTATCTCAAGGTAGATCATTTTTATATGAATAAATAAGTAGTTTATATAGAAAAACTTATGTCTGAAACAACATATATAACTCGAATCAACAATGAAATTTCGAACACTTTCAAAAAATTAAAATATATGTTTAATTTAGATTGCATATAAAATAAGAGACAGTTGAAAATGATATTCAAATTTTACTACATTGACCTATGTGGATTACTTAGAAATTTTTAAACTCGCTCAAACGAATATAAAACATATTGAATAGAGTCGCTTGAATGAATGAATGAATTAATGAATAAATGAAAAACTACATATGCGTTAACAAAAATTAAGAATTTTTATACTTTTTCATCAACAATATCTACACCATAAAAAATATGTTGAAAATGATAATTTTGCAAATAATGAATAATATCTCATTTTAAATCCAATATAAATATTGATACATGAAACGTCAATTTGAAAATATTTTAATTATGAGTATTCAACATAGTATAGGAGCCAAATCGAGTAACATGAAGAATCTAATGAATCAACATCATATTAGATTAGAATTTGAATAAAAAAAAATTTTAATACGAATTTCGAATGAATTTTTTACCCGGTATCCATTAACTAATTTTAGAATATTGTATCAAAGATAATAATAAATTTTTATGATCCCCTCTACTTCCGATAACATATCCCTAGAGACTTATGATAAATTTAATTAGTCGTGTAACGTTGAAGATGAGTTGATATATAAATGTTTATATTATAAAGGTATTCGTGAATCAACCATCACATCACAGTGGATGCGAGCCAGAAGGGTAAGTATTTGTATTTAATTTTCATATTTTTTTTATTATTTTTTTTTATTATTTTTTATTTTTTTTTTATTGAAGCTGCTGTGCGCCATAAAGAAAAGGCTGCAGAGCGCCTCAAAAAATTGGCTGCTGTGCGCCATAAAGAAAAGGCTGCTGAGCGCCTGAAAAAAAGGCTGTAGAACGCCTCAATAAATTGGCTGCTGTGCGCCAGAACAAAAATCAAATTGAGCGAGAATAATCTCATAGAACACGCTGTGAATTCAGGATTATATTAAGATACATATGATTGTAAATTCATCTATCTCTTGGGTATATTCCGTTTGAATAACATTTGAAATAAAATTATATACATTGTCATCAATAATTGCTGAATACAATGACTCACGATCCATCTACAGTCACAAAATCTTCAGCAGATATTAATAATTATGCAAGCAACATTGCAGGAACAAATGCATCTAAAAAGAGAGAAACAAATGCAGAATATCAAGGAGAATACCGTGCACGTAAGAAAGCGAAACGAGATAGACTTCTAGATGATTTGGCAACTGCTGGTCCATCAACTTCATTTGGAGAATCTACAACTCTACATTCATCGATGATAATTAATTCATCAATAACTGCGAGTACACATGCCGATTCTATAAATTCAAATAAAAAAAAAACAGCAGCAGAATATCAACGTGATTATAGAGCACGTGAGAAAGAAAAAAGAAAATCAGCGATGAGAACGGCATTATCTATGATTGTCGACGAAAGTTTTAGCGAGAATTTGAATGAAAATATCACTAATACCTCCATTGATTATACTACAAATAATCCACAACTCTCATACTCTCGATTTGATCAACATCAGAAGGGACATGATTATATTAGAATAAAATTTACAGAAAATAATTTCGGAATTGCTTGCTCAGTATGTGATAGATTATGGTTTCAACATGATTTAACCTCATTTTTATCGAATATTGATCACCAAATTCTGGATACAATTTTACCAAATGTTCCAAAAGAAAATCTGAAATTGTGTGCAACATGTCTTCAATCGTTGAAGAAAAAAAAATACTAACTTATGCAACTTACAATGGTTTCAAATATCCACCAATGCTAGAGAATCTACCAGTTTTAGATATCATAACTGTTGCGAATTCAACGCATAAAATCTTTAATTTGAATCAGCCGCGCCACCATTAACCAATCACCTCAATTCAGTGCGCCATGTTTCATCGTCAGTACCAATGAAGTGGCGCTAACCTCACACTTCCTCTAGAATGGATCTAGTGCATTCTAGAAACTTCTAGAAGCGTGCCTCGTGGTGTCACTTGTTGCCAGGTGCTTTCATTCGTATTAGAATACACCAACCGACAACATCTCTGTTTAACCTAAAACTACACCAGACAACTTCAGCACAGATTCACATATCAAGACATCTCAAGTGATTAATATAATCAAGGGATTATAATATTGTGAACAACATCAGTGAATACTCCAACATTTATAACCAATTAATACAATTGGAAATCCTGGATATTCACAACAATCATCAGAAAACTATCATCAGTGCACATCATTAATTGAACACATCCAGAACCACATCAATTGTTTGAGAAGTCTACATCAACACCATCAATACATACAATTATTGTACACACACACACACATCACCTGAGGTAAAATCAATTCTTTTATTAATAATCTTCTTGTCTGAACACCTCTCACACTACCATACAAGTTTACAGATAACACCTCGAATTTATTTACAACACCACGGCATATTTAAACAAAATCACGATAAAAATAATCTAACTTCAAAAAATATACAATAACAGGAGGTTCTCGTGTGAGCGTCTAGCGGTTGGGTTGTGGGATTGGAGTGTGCGTGAAGAATTTGAGTGTTTGCAAGGAATGAAGTGTAACTGAGGAGGAGACTGCAAAAAATCGGAAGGTGGCAGTAGTGCTGAGTGTTTTGTATAAAAAAGCAAGCAGTATAGCGCAACACAAAGTAACAGAGAAGCTAAAAAGAGTAGTTGGTAGTCATTGAGGTTATGATGAGTGCGATGGAGAGGGGAAGTGCGGAGAAAAGGGAGAGAGCTGTGCTGGCGGCAGGCGACAAAAGTTATGGGAAAGAAATAGGAAAAAGAGGCAGAGGGCGCCCAAAGAAAGAAGAAATGCCGATAAAGGAGGGCACATTAGGAAAATTTATAGTGAGGAGAAGCGAAATGTCACTAGCAACTGCAGTGAAAAAGACTGACAGTGCCACCGTGAGGCATAACAGGACAACTCCTAAAGACAACAAGGGAAGCAATTCATTTGTAAAACGCAATATGGACGAAGCACACGAAAGTGTTGTGAATGAGTCTGAGATTGTTATAGACATAAATAAAAGTAAAAATAAACGTGCAGAGGAAGGTGAAAAAGAAATCGAGGACATGGATGAAAGGGACGGAAAGGAGAGTGGAGAGAAGAGGGCGGTTGATAAGGAGAATGGAGAAATGGAAATAATAGTAGAAGCGAGCAGAAAGGGAAAGGGTGGAAGCAACGAGGGCAGCGAAGTGAGAGAGACGACCGATGACGACGCAAGCATGCGGACTGTGGAACAAAACAGAGATAGTGAAGGGAGAGTAGATGAAGAAGGACGTAAACATAAACTACATGATGAGAATAATGGAGGCGAAGGCAAGTGTGTGACAGGGGAAGCGAGAGAAAGTGATGAAGAGGCACCGGAGATCGTCGTACATCGTGCTGAGGTGCATAGTGAAAGGGAAGGCGAGCAAGCCGGGGACAATTGGGAAAACAAATGCGATTTATGGTGGAATGAGAGACGCGGAGAGCTAGAGAAGATGAAAGAGGATTTAAGAATGGAATGGAAGGAGAATTTGGCAAAGGTGGAAAGCAGAAGTGTGATAATGGAAAGAATAATCGCTACGTTGTTCACGGGTAATGAGGAGGGGGGAAAGCGAAGGATGGAAGGCAAGTTGAGATGCAAGTCATGTGAAAAAGCAGAGAAAGAGAGGGAGAGGGAGAGGAGTGTATTCGAAGAAGAGAGGCGAGAGTGGGAGAGAGAAAAGGCGACGCTGAGATATCGCATCTTCGGCCTCGAGCAAAACCGCCGAGAGTTACAGGAGGCATTAATACATGGAAAGAATGACAAAGAGGAAGTGGGGGCTAACTATAGTACGTCTCAAAAGGAACGCAGAATTAATAACATTAGGCAAGGGTTAGATGGCGCGAGGTACGAGGAGAGCGGACAAGGGGCGCGGTTGTGCGAGGGGAGCGTGATGACAGCTGGCAGAGGCAGAGGCAGAGGGACGAGAGTGGACAAAGAGGACAGAGTGGGGGCACTGCGAGAAGACAGTGCTGCGGAGAGAGGGGCAGGCGAAGAGCGCAGAAAAGAGAGCACGGAAGCGAATACACACGAGGGGAGAGTGGGAGAAGGGAAAGTTAATAATGGGAGGAACAGGCGGCATGATGAGGATGGAGAGGAGGTACAGCCAAAAAAATTGAGTGACACAGAGCTACTCAAAGAATTGAAGGAAAGGGAATGGAGAAAAAAGAATATTTGCATCAGATCGAGTAGAGCGGGAATAAATATGAGAAGCGCATTGAGGAAGGTGGAAGAGATGGCAGGAATTAACTGGGACAACACGATTGAAAGGTCCTGGGAGGTCAGCGGAGAAATGACCAGAATAAGACTGAGGGGCATGGGAGACAAGGTGGAGCTTATGAGAAAGAAGGGGAAAATGAAAGGCTCTGACGTGTGGATAGATGATGACCTCACGGTGAGAGAGCTGGAGGTTCAAAAGTGGTTGAGGCGTGAAGCTGAAAAGGAGATTAGAGAAGGGAGACAGGCAAAAGTTGCATATATGAAAATAGAACGTGAAGGGGTCTGGTGGCGCTGGAACGAAAGAGAGGGTAAATTGGAGAAGTTTTTTCTGCGGAGAGGAAGCTATTAAATGGAGAGATGTTGAGGAGGAGAGCGGCAGGAAGGAGAATGGGAAATGTGTCAGTGTGGATCGGAATGAAGGTGTGAGTGTTGTAATGTGGAATGTAGCAGGGGTTAAAAATGTAAGAGAGGCATGGTCTTATTTAGAAAATTTCGACATTATTGTACTACAAGAAACATGGGTTGAGAAAAAAAATGAAAAGAAAGAGACTGATTTGTTAAGTAAGAAGTATAGATGGAAGTTAAAAGAGGCTGAGAGAGAGTATGGGGGGGATAACAAGCCAAAGAAGGGAAGAGCCAAAGGGGGGCAATTGGTGGGAATCAGAAACGAAATATGTAATGAATGGGTTATGGAGGAATGGAAGTATGATTTTATTATAAAAGGCTGTTATAATAATAAGAATAATAATAATGGTAATATTAAGAGTAAGATTGGTTGTAATAGAGTAACAGATAAATATGTTTATGATAAAGAAAATATATGTTTTGTAACGCTGTATAACAACGACAATATTAAAAGAGTTGAAAATTACCTGACATGTTGTATGGATGACATTGTGTGCATGTATGATTTGATTTTTATTATAGGAGATATGAACGCAAGGACGGGAGAAGAGGTCGGCGCTGAGATTGGGGATGGTATGTCAAATGTATGTAACAGGATATCGCAGGACAACGTTGTAAATGAGGAGGGAAAAAATTTAATTAAAATGTGTAAAAAATTGGGTCTATGCATATTAAACGGGAGGGTAAATGGGGATAAAGAGGGTAGAATTACGTTTATAGGAGGAAAAAATGAGCATACGGGATCAGTGCTGGATTTAGTGCTTGCGATGGAGAGAGGCACGGGGTGGGGTGAGGTAAGAATGAAGGTGGAGGAGAGGACTGAATCGGATCACCTACCAGTCGGACTGTGGGTGGGAGAGAGAGAGGAGGGGAAGGTGGAGAGAGGGGTAGGGGAACCGATAAGAAAAGCGGTGCAAGAGCGGGAGCGAATTGGACTGAGATGGAAGGAGGAGTTAAAAGACAGCTTCACTGCGAGAATAAGAGATGCGTTGGGAGGAGGGGAGAGGTGTGATTGGGACAACATAAAAAAGGCTATAACAACGACCGCTGAGGAGGTCGGCATGAGTAAAGAAGCACGGAAGGGCGATGAAGGGAGGCAAATGATGAAACCACGATGGTGGAATAGGAAGTGCGCCAGAAGGAAGAAAGAGAGAAGGGAGAGCACCAAGAAATTTATAAAAGCAAGAAGTGTTGAGAACAAGAGAGAGATGAGTGAGGCAAAGAAAAATTTGAAGAAAGCAGTGAGGGAAGCAAAAGAGAGTTGGAATAGCGAAAGATGGGAGGAGATTAACGAAGCAAAGAGCATGAGCGAGTGGTAGAGGGGTATTAGAGGGTTCAGAGGATTCAAAAGAGTGAGGCCAGACGATAAAATAACCGAGGAGGAATGGATCAAGCACTTTGAATCTCTATTAAGCAAGAAGGAAAAGAGGGGAGGGGAGGGAATGAACTGTGATACAAATGAACAGTCATACGAAGTGAGTGAGAGAGTGGATGAGGAAGGGAGTGATGTGGATTGCCCGACCCTTGATTCAAGTTTCAGTGAGGAGGAGGTCACAGATGGACTCAAGAGCCTAGCAAATGGTAAGGCTCCAGGAGAGGACGGTATTGCTGGTGAATTTGTGAAGACAACAGGGTTGGAGAGGGTCAAAGAATTTACGAAGGTGTTCAACAAGATATGGAAGGGTGGGAGTATACCAGAGGGGTGGGAAAGCGCGATCATTGTACCCATACACAAAAATGGAAGTAATAAAGATGCAAGAAATTACAGAGGTATCTCATTATTGGATATGGGTTATAAAGTGCTCACGGCAATGATGGCGAGAAGGCTGGGTAAGTGGGCAGAAGAAAATGATATATTGAAAGAGAGTCAGGCAGGTTTTAGGGTGGGCAGAGGTACGAGGGAGCATATTTTCACGCTCAACGCCCTCGCAAGTAATGTGTTGGCAAGAAGGAAGGGTAGAATGTATGTTGCATTTGTGGACTTTAAAGCCGCTTTTGACACAGTGGACAGGGAACGCATGATTGAGAAGCTGCGGAACGCTGGGGTGATGGGAAGGATGTTGAGGATGATAGCGAGAATATACCAAAAAACTATGGCAAAGGTGAGGGTTGGGAATGGATTCACAAGAGAGTTCGAGACAGATATTGGTGTGAGACAGGGATGTGCGCTGAGTGCGATTATCTTTTGCATCTTCATTGATGATATAGATAAAGAGTGGGAAGAGCGGAAAATTGGGGGGGTGTGTATAGGTGGAAGGAGAATATGTGCGCTGAAGTACGCGGATGACATTACCGTAGTGAGTGATGACGCAGGGGAACTGAGAAGGATGTTAAGGGGGCTGGAGAAATACGTTATGGTGAACAAGCTGGAAGTGAACACGGACAAAATGAAGATAATGGTTTTCAGGAAGGGAGGCAAGTTAAGAGAAAGTGAAAAATGGAAGTTCAGGGATAAAGACATAGAGGTGGTGAATAAATTCAAATACCTGGGATATTGGTTCTCGCCCAAAGTCAGTGAAAAAACGCAATGTGAAGAGACCGTGGGCAAAGCCAGGATGGCCACAAACGCTGTATGGGGGTTGATGAAGAGAGCAGGGAGAGACAGATGGAGTGAAAGGAGGAAATTGTTTGATACTATTGTTAAAGCTGGTGTGATGTATGGAGTAGAGGTTTGAGGGTGGGGTAGCAACGATTTAATGGAGAAGGTGTACGGGAGATACGTAAAGATGGCTGCTGGGTTGGCGAGAAATACGCCAGGTTATATATGGAGAAGGGAGCTGGGGATGGTGCGAATGAGTTGGGTGATAAAGGAATGGCTGTGGAGATATGTGAGAAAGGTGTATGGGATGGAGGAAGGGAGATGGCCGAAGGTATGTCTGAGAGAGGAGGTGAGAAACATACTAAATAATAGGCCTACGGACTGGGGCAAGAAGGTATACAAGTCGGCAAGAGAGATGGGGATAGTGCGGGTGTTTGAAGAAATGTGGAATGGCGCTGAAGCAGGCGAAATCAGGAGAATCACTGAGGAAGGGCTGAGGAGACTTAAAAAGAAGTACGAAGAAGAAGATGATGCGAGAATACAGTTGTCTACGTATAATCCGTTGTATGAAGAAATTTGTGCAGAGGGGAGTGGAAACAAATATTGGGAGATGAGGGGAAGGACTGGTAGGGAGAAGGAGATCTGGTGTAGAATAAGATGTGAAAATGTTGGTAAAGATGGCAAGAAAGGTTGGGCCGATGAAAATTGTAGGATGTGCAGGAGAGAGGTGGAGAGTTTTACGCACATATTGAGTTGTGAAAAGCTGGCAGGAAACCTTAAAAGAGAAACCCTCGTAGAGACCATAAGAGAGAAGATTGGCGGTGGTGCGGAGGAGGAAAAAAGTGAGAGGTTGAAAGTACTGTTGAGAGGTGAATGTGATAGAGACATCTGTGAGTATGTCGAGAGTGTGCAAGCGATACTGGCGGGTGAGGGTTGTGACACTATTGGGAGGGAGGCGTGTTGCGATGAGAGAGTGAGCGAAGAGTATGTTGGCACGAAATGAATGAGTGAAAGTATATTTTTTTTGTATTGTGAGCGCAAGAGTACAATTGTAATGAGTGCAAAGTTGTGACGTTATTTGTAAAATGAGCAGATTAGCTCGGAACAAATTAATAAATTTATTTATTATTTATACAATAACAGAGCGAATAATTTCACCTCGAATACCGTTTATGCAAATAAAACGTTTAAGACATCTTCACGGTCAATACGGTATATATGGACAGATAATAAATGTGCCTGTAAATGTGTATACGATGGTCAAACGTTTGCCACGTAATATAAATGATGATCATGATATTATTATACATATAAAAAAACGGAAAATTCACAAATCAAGTTACATTCAAGGCTTAGTTAATAAAAGGACAGTCCGAGCATGGTTAAACTACCTTAAGGATACCCCACTTTACCAGGATATCGAAATTGATAAATCATTTTTGAATGCGCATGTAACCGATGAAGAAATACCAAATGACGAAATAAGTGAAGAGATTACAATTGAAGATAGTCTTATTGCTCAGCAACAAACGCTGTTATGGGACGAAGATAAATATTTACAACTTGCACCTGGAGAAAATCAACTTCCGAAAAGTCTGTTATTTGATCAATACGCAGAGGATTTATCATTTCCAGGTATATATCTAAGTCACATGAGAGAATACCGAGATGGACTAGTAATTACACCTTTTCAAATGGCAACTAGTGAAATAAGACGAACAGATCGACGAGGGGTTACTCCTCGTCATTTGCTGTACATGGCTGCGAAAAATATGAGACTTCGTGTTGCTTCATCTTTAACTATCGCCTTCAAATTTATAGGCAGTGATACAAGAGTGATGAAACAACAAAATCAATCAGAACAATATATCAACAATTGCCTTGAGACTAATCTAGCCTTCTTGAAATCGATACCCAATTCTGTATATTATTGGTCACAGCGCAAAAAAGATCTTTTTGCTATGATTCGGCAATTAGGTAAGCCCACACTTTTCCTCACAATGAGCGCAAACGAAATCGGATGGATCCTACTATTGCAACTGCTTCAGAGAATGAAGAATGGAAAAATTGTCTCTGAAGATGAAGCTATTGAATTACATTGGTTACAAAAAAGTACACTCATCAACGAGGACGCTGTCACATGTGCTATATATTTCGATAAATTGGTGAACACGTTAATAGCTCTTTTACAAAACAGAGAGTCTTGTCCATTTGGAAAATATAAAGTGAAAGACTTTTTTAAACGAATCGAATTTCAATATCGCGGAAGTCCTCACGCCCATATTTTACTATGGTTGGAAAACGCACCGAACAATCCATTGGCCGAAGACAAAGAATACGCGATTTCTATGATCGATACTTTAATTGCAGTATCCACATCGGAAGCATCGAATAATATAAAATTACAAACTCATAAACACACATTTACGTGTTATAAAAAGGTGAGAGGTAACCAACCTCAAAAATGTCGATTTGAAGCACCTTTTTTGCCTTCTAGATCGACTCAAATACTTGTTCCGATGAATAAAGAAGAGCCGAATATCGCCAATTACGTCGAACATTACAAAAAAATTAAATTTCAATATGAAATCACTGATTAGAATAATATTGATGACTTCTATTAAGGCAATAACATAAATTCAGATGAACATTATTATAAAATAATTTCGGCCGGAATCAATCGACCACGTATTTTTTTAAAACGAGAACCATCAGAGAAATGGCATAATCCATTCAATCCATTTATATTCAATATTTTGAAATCGAATATGGATTTGCAGTTTATATAAGACGAATATTCTTGTGCGATGTATGTAGTGGACTACGTTAATAAATCAAATCGTGGGATCAGTAATTTACAAAAAGAAATCATTGATATAACCGAAAAATATCCGGATTTTGGAGTGGTTGAAATCACTAGGAAAATGAGTGTCGATTTATTGAATTCAGTGGAAATTTCAAGCCAAGAAGCAGCTTGGTGGTTGCTCCGTAAACCGATGTCACAAGCATCTAAATCAGTAATATTCATCCCAACATCATGGCCTACAGATCGGCAAAGATTAAAAAAAACACGTAAGGAATTGGCAGAGCTAAATGACGAGTCTACTGATATTTGGGAGGATAATATTATCGAGAAATATGAGCAACGACCCGAAGAATTAAATAATCTCACTCTTGCTTTATTTTGTACGCGATACAAATGTAACACTTACAACGAATAAAAGAAATTATCTATTCAACATATTATAAGATACATAAATTATAATATGACAACTCAATTCGAAGAATATAGAAGAGAAATGGTTTTGTTGCACATTCCTTTCCGCAACGAAGAAATAGAATTTCTTTCTGAGTCGAAATTTCTTCAAATTTATACTGACTATGAGAATGTCATCTCAGAACGTCGCAAAGAATTCGAGTCCAACATCAACATCGAAGAAACCATGAAATTATGTGAACAATTGTATCGTGAAGAAGAAAATCTGATGCAACAAAACAATCAAAATGTTCTAGAGGCGGTCCCGGAGCCATCACCGTTTAATGACATGTATGCAGATCCCGACTCAAACATCAACGATGACCTTCGCTTAGCAACTTTGAGCAGACTACAAGCGATTGCGAAGAGAAGAGAAAATATAATGCCAAATGAAGAATTTTGTAAACTCATGAGATTGACCAATATTGATCAACGATCGATTCTACTACAAGTTATTCATCATTTAACACCAGAACAACTTCAGCCATTGTTGTTATTCCTGACAGGCCCAGCTGGATGTGGAAAAACTTTTGTAATTCGTCTTATCATGGAAATTTACAATAAATATGCAACCACCAATGCACATTGCAACGCATACCTCACCTGTGCATCAACTGGAAAAGCTGCAGTAGCAATCGACGGTACCACCATTTACACATTCGTTTAATTTTAATTGATGAAGTTAGTATGGTAGGAGCGGAACTCTTAGAACGAATTGACAGGAGGTTGAAATTGATAACAGGTAAATTCGATACACTTTTTGGGGGGCTGGACGTCATATTAGTTGGAGATTTGAGACAGCTTTCACCTGTAAAAGCCACACCAATTTTTAAACAATTGAAACATTATATTGGTTCAAAAACTTGGCGTTCTTTCAAACTTCATGAACTATCACAAATCATGCGTCAATCGAATGTTGTATTTTCGACTATTCTAACGAAAATAGGAAATGGAGATTATTTGGATGACGAAGAACTCGCGTTGGTAGAATCAAGATTTGTGACAGAAGAAGAAGCTAATGAATTATGCCCTCATGGAATACGTCTGGCATATTCCAATCAAACAGTTGAAAAATATAATCAGGAAATTTTAGAGAATCACCAAGATCAGATTTTATCTGAAGCTGTAGACTTCATCTCCGGTTGTGAAAATAATGAACAACTAGAGAGTGCACGTAGAGCACTAGAAAAGAAGAAATTGTCAGCTGACACTGGTGGGCTGCTACAACGTTTAACACTCGTCATTGGGCAATATTACATTATAACGACAAACATCGCTGTTGCTGATGGATTAGCTAATGGCGCCATGGGAAAATTGAACCACGTCGAGAAAAACGACAATGGACAAGTTACTCGAGTATGGTTAATATTCCCAAATTCTGAAAAAACTGGGATAAAGACTCGTATGATATCACGTTCATTCACTATAGCGAACAACATCAATCCTCTCGCCGTTCCGATTCGTCGACGAAACGCTATCATTTATCTTAATAGACAAAGAAGTATATCAGCAAAAAGAAATCATTTTCCACTAGCACCAGCTTGTGCATTAACGATTCATAAATCGCAAGGTGGCACTTTCAATGAAGTTGTTTATTATTATGAAAAAATGCAATCTCAACAGTTAGTTTATGTTGCAATGTCGAGAGCCGTTTCTATTGATGGTTTATATATATTTTCCTGTTAACTAACATAAAAAATTTTATCATGCAAAATGTAGTAACAACCACTCGTGCGACGTTTTGCGATATTAAATGACAAAATTACGTGAAAATCGAATTGTCACTTTGGATAAACAATTATTTGATTATATTAGCTTGAGAAAAGGTTTATCAATCATATCATTCAATTGCCAGAGTCTTCATGCCCACGCGAATGATTTTATAGATAGAGTTTTTGAAAACATAAATATTTTAATGTTATCAGAAACGTTCATGAATGATAATGAACCTCCGGTATCAATACCTCATTTCGATTTCATTTCAAGATTTCAACGCAGTGAGATAAGAAATTCTGGTGTTGCCATTTATCGCAATGGAAATGACAATCATTGTTTTATCACTCCACATTCAGAAATTAAGGCTCCTTACTCCAGTAATGCTGATGAGACGATATCAACGTTATCAAGAATTGGAGACTTATGTGCAGTAGAGTGTACAATCAACACCAGATGTAATAATAGTCCTAAAATAATTTTAATATCTATTTATATATCACCAAATGCTACAATGATAGATATCAAATCATTTATCGGCAAATCATTATTGCCGTTAACAACTGCAGATTCACATGCTCTGGCAAATTTTATTGGAGATTCTGTAGATTATAGCAAACTGCCGGTCATTCTCGCGGGAGATTTCAATGTTAACTTTTCGTTGCCAGAAGCAGAACCATTAATAAAATTCCTCAACGAACAATTTTCATTGGAAATGATAAATGGTAGAAATGATCCAACAACTAAAGGGGGTACTACTATTGATGCAGTTTTTGCAAGGAATACCCCTAAAATCGATATTAAACATCATATATCTTATTTTAGTTATCATAATCCAATCATTAATATAATTGATATGAATGATCTGTCCGTCGAGAATAATAATTCAATTTAATGAATGATTGTGAAAAATGACTATTTATAATAAAGTTTGCATGAAAATGTATTACTGTAAAAAAAATAATTAAAAATATGAAATCATTTAAAATATATAATCTTTGTTTTTATATTTTATTATGTGAAGTTTCACTTCATCTGCACGTAGGGACTTCACGCATCATTTGTTTATTTTCAGCTAAACGATGGGCACGAGGCCCGAGAAAACAAAAAACAAATGGTCCCTATCGGAATAATGATCGGCGCGGAAGACGGGGTGGTCGGGGCGGGCGTGGTGGGGGCGACAGAGGAAGAAATTCTCAATATTTCGTTTTAAATAATAATTATTATTAATTTGAATTGATTATTTTTGTGTTTCTATTTTTTGTTTATTGATTTGTAAATAAAATATAATAAATTAAATTTATTTGTTTATATCTATCTATCTATCTATCTATCTATCTATCTATCTATCTATCTTGTGATTTTGTGACGTCACAATATATATATATATATATATATATATATATATATATATATATATATATATATATATATATATATGTGTGTGTGTGTGTGTGTGTGTGTGTGTGTGTGTGTGTGTGTGTGTGTGTGTGTTTTGTGACGTCATATATATAGATATGTGTGTATTTTGTGACGTCACAAATTCAACGTTTAATGCTCCCAAATTCGATTAAGAAGTTCCACTTCAAAATGTAACATTTCAATGTACTAACTGTGAAGGCATAGGGAACATTGCTGTCGATCATGCGTGGGAAATTTTGCTACTGCGCATGCATCGAGTATACATTCCCTCTTTATAGTAGATTTTTACTTTAAATCTATCCTACCTGAGACAGGCATCTATGACGCATGCGCACTAGTGAAATTTAGGCTGTTTATGTAATTTCATCATGGAATTTGAAAGATTGCTACTGCGCATGCGTACTAATTATTGCTACTGCGCATGCGCACTACATATCGCTACTGCGCATGCGCACTAAATATTGCTACTGCGCATGCGCCAAATACCCATTGTCGAATATTTAACGCTTTTCATTCCCGAAGTCGATTAAGAAGTTTCACTTCAAAAAAAAAAAAAAAAAATGAGGTAGCGGTTCCTCACATTTACGAAAGTAGTAATGCACAGTATCTGAAAACTAAATTTCACAATAAGATTTGAACAAGTAAATAAAAGATAGGTAAATAATTAACTAAACTAAATAGAAATAGGGAATTAATAACAACACATGTTTGTATAATATTTTCGTTTTTATTATATCGAATTATCTCCTCCTTTTTCCATCACCTTCTTCCTCCCCCTTCCTCTTTCTTCCTCTCTCCTCTTCCCTCACCCCTCTATACACAAAATTCCACTCATAGAGGTGATGTATTGCCCCTGCCACATCCCATATGGGATCTCCCCAGTTTTCAATGGGGTGGTCCTCACCCCACCGTCCCAAATGCATCCACTGGATGCCCGCCCAATCAAAGTACAAATCGCCATCCAAACTCCCGTCACCCAGCTCCCTCTCCAGGATACCCGCTTCACGGCGCCTCCGCATTCTCAATTTCCGCATTAGCCGTATTAGAGGATCTCGTTCCAACTAAAGGAAAAAATAAAGAACACACACACATGAGACATACGTTTTTTTTGGGCTTTTTTTTTTTCGCATATCACAAACATTAATAAAATTCGATAAAACACTTACTAGCATTAAATATTCAAAACGGAAACACCTTTCTTTGGAGACATTTTTTTTTCGTTCAACGATTACTACGTCGCACACCGAAATTCAATTTCAATCTGAGCTAAGAAATGACCTCAAGCATCGCAAAGCCTATGGTCCGTATCGCTAAGGGATCATATTACATCCCTACCTCGATGAATTTCAGACCAAATATTACAACTTAGTTGCAGCTATCGGACAATGACTGGACACATGTATACAAACACTCACAAATTTGTCGCATTGATACCACACAAACGCATTTTTCATCTCAACCAACTACAAACCAATACATAAGTAACTAGTTATGTCTCACACTATCTCAGCTATTTCTTTCTTTATTTCATGTAGCTATAATACATTCGTCACTTTCACACACACACACAAACATATTTTTATTTCAGCCTCGAAGCTTATATTTCTTTCTCTAATATATAAATTAGAAATAAGTTAACATAAGAGAAGGCAAGAAAATTTTATACATCGAAATTTTTAATAACAAAAAAAAATATATTAATGTCAAAAATTTATAATTTTAAGTTTGTCAAATATAGCAATATTGCATGATAATTAAGTCACGCAGTAATGTATTTTTATTGTAAACTATCTTTTAAATTTTTTTTTTCTTTCCTTTCTTTCAAAAAAATTATATTATTCTTTTTTATTAAATAACTAATTAATCGACAAAACCTAAGAATACCTATCATAATTAAATATGAAATTTGCATTTCTTCTACATAAAAAATCATATAAAAAAAAAAAAAAAAAAATATATTATTCAGTATATTAATTTACTTTTTTATACATTGTAGCATTTAAATGTAAAATATACTCCGACATGCGACGCTCATTCAATTTTATCGGAAATTCTCTGTTTATGTTATTGTTTCATCTCTATTTTTCTTTCTCTTTCTTCGCGGGACGCTCGAGTCTTAAGGAGGGGCGTGTTAGGTCCCAAGCGACCTTTTCCTCTCTCCCCGCAACCGTCAACCTCTCTTTTATCATATTTTTGTCGTTCGCTATTGCGCACAATATTTCTCGCATGAGAGTAATATGGCTGCATACTTTTATACGCGCCAGCATTTAAATTTAATACGAAGCATCGCATCTCGGATTATGTTAACGTTTTATCCATATCAATATTATATTATTCTATATGATTCATTTTATAACGACATCGACTAAGTTAATTATTTAAGACTTAAATATATATCTGTGGGAACACTCTTCTTTTATTCTTCTCATACGATATTCAATGCTATCTTTCACTTTGCACAAAGATTCTAAGAAACTTCTTTTATTCAAACCTAAAACACTATCATATTGTGCTAACGCAACTGCATGCGACCAAGAGAACGCGTTAAAATTGCTGACAAAACGAAATTTACCTAAAGACTCTTCTCATCGCTAAAAAGACAGTTCTCGTTCAGACCTCAAAGTGTCGACTTCAATTCTAATACCGGACTTCAAATCAAGCACATGTTCAAGTATCAATACAAATCCAAGTTTTATTCTATCTCTGAATCTTTATTCCTATAATTTCTCTACATCAAGTCGCGCTTTCGAGAGCTCTAATTCACACTTAACAATTAATCAATTTATAATCGACATCGCATTCTTGTATTATCAAATAAGTGAAATAGTGCATAAGTGAGTGAAGTGGAATTTATATGAACAGTTATTGGAGACTCTATTAGTTAATTAATCATCGAATATTATAATCATAAATAATCAGTTCTTCTCATTCAATAAATACAAAATTAAGTGTAATTGTGTTTCCAAACTCATTCTAATACAAAGCACTATTTAACCTATACCATCTCCTCGTTGCACCTCAGCTACGCATAGTAGTGGCAGGCAACGATCCCCTACCTTTAATAAAAATATTTTAACATACGTCCAATACCAACCAGGACGTAACAATATATGTGAAAAAACATTTTTTATAATAATAAACAAATTTGAATGTGTGCCAAATACAGTTGGATAAATTTAGTTGAATAAATAAATAATATAATAAATATTGTATGATAAATAAGTTTATAAATGATAAATATATATTATCGCAAATATATATGTTATTAAAATATAACATTGCAATGTATGTATATTTTCGTTTTATTTGTGTTTATGAAAATAAAAAAAAATAAATATACCATATTTTTTTATAATATAGATAATTGAATAATCCATATTATTAATTATTATAGTATTTCGAAATAGATGAAGTAAAATTATTATCTTCAATGTCGAATATATACTACATATTTATTTGTTTATAATTATTATATATACTGCTTCGTCATTATATATTGTAACCAACATTATAAACTTGAAAAAATACAAATAAATAAATAAATAAATAAATAAATGAATGAAACATTTAATTGAATTGTCATTTAATATTTATCTCCTCTAAAAAATTTATAAAACTGAATAATTTTATTATTTTTTCGTATCTTTAGTAAACTTTTACATATCATAATGAATATTATATACTCAGTACATGAATAAAGCCTCACAATAGATTTAATTCTCAATCATTTGTTTACACCCTCAGTAGCAACAACAAATAAATAAACAATTAATTCAAAACTGTGCATAATAGAAATGAAATTCATAAATAAATTTATATTATTCACAATCATATATCTAATAATTATTAAAAAAATTCTTCAAAAATTATTGACTATAAAATATTTATATAATTATGCAAAGAAAAAATCGAATGATAAGAAAATTGATCATATTCATCTGTATAAGATATAAAACTGCTATTACTTCGTCAATATTTATTAACAATTAAAAATAAACACACTACATAACAATTCTCTT
Source organism: Microctonus brassicae (assembly GCA_918226075.1). Lineage (NCBI taxonomy): Eukaryota > Metazoa > Arthropoda > Insecta > Hymenoptera > Braconidae > Microctonus > Microctonus brassicae. The sequence goes on along the minus strand of OW445486.1, from coordinate 83,515 downwards.
TATATATTTATTTGTTTATATATTGTTAGGTCCCAAGTGACCTTTACCCTCATTTCTGACGTAACGCGCCCGCGCTCTGTCGCAGCGCGCTTATTTCAAATAAATACTCTTGCATCTCGAAACATGTTCTTATTTTAGTAATTAATCGATTCATTTATTGTATTGAATATTCTTTATATAATATAACATTTCATTTACTTTATGTAATAGTAGCTTTTACTTTAGAAATATCTATTTTTAACTGAGTATGAATACCAATGTTACATGAGAACTTCCCGTCAAAATCGCTTCTCGATGAAACAGAAGAAATTAAAACCATGAATAACTTTCTCACACTAAAATGCTTATTTCACATAACGAATAAAATTTGAAACTTAACTAAAACTTTCATTAATTCGACTCCACGATTTTTCCAAGAAATATTGTTAACTAAAATCAGCAAATTGTAAGATATCCCTACCTATTGAACTGTTCGACCAATAAGAGTCACCCTTTCGTCACTTCCAACGAATTGTTAAATTGTTAACGTAAATTCAACCAATAGAAAATAACGTTTCAAACTGCTGACAGAAATATTCAAAGCTAAGTGAAAACTTGTCTATAAAAACTGAATACGGAACAAATCTCATCAGTTCACTTTCTACATCTTTTACGACGATTACGAGTTCAAGCAAATCATCAACTAAACCAAGTTAGAAAATACTAAGTCGACAAATCAAATAGCCTGTGTGGCAAATCAAGTAGCCTTTGTGGCATTCAGTAGCCTTTGTGGCATTCAGTAGCCTTTGTGGCAATCAAATAGCCTGTGTGGCATCTTTAAGTTTTAAGTAATAAAGATAATCGACAATCAAGTTTTCAATGAAATAACATCTTAGAATCAATTAAATTCAGAATCGTCAAGTGAACTCAAAGAAGAATTAAATAGACAATAAATCTGAAAGTGTAAATTATCTGTAACAGTTTGAGTGAACATATTAATAAATATCAATTAAAATTATAATTGTTCTCCAATAAAATCATAATCATCTCTAATTCACTTCATAACATCCTTACGCTTCAGCTACGCATAGTAGTGGCAGGCAACGATCCTCTACCAAAATAAAAATATTTCTGTTTTTAAAACCCACGTCCAACAACACCTACGACGTAACAATATATTTGACTTCTTCAAATGTTATTTTCACATGAACTTTTTCCCAAGTAAGAAAGAAAAAAAAAAGAGAAATGTGTAAAAAAAAAAAGGGTTGAGAGAGGAAAAAGGAAAAAAAAGAAATGTAATAGTGAATGGGGATGGATGAGAGAGTGCAGAGAGGATTGCAAAGCCCTGAAAAGGAATGCAAGGAAAAATTTTATTATAATAACATTACAATTATTTATATTTTTGTTTTATTTGTGTTTATGAAAACATTCTAAAATGAATAAATCTTATTTTTTCAGAATATAGGTAATTGAATTGTTCATATTATCAAAAATACCCAAATTATTCAATTTATTAATATACTAAATATTCATTTGTTTAAATTATTATATGTAGTTATATTTCGTCAATATATATTGTAACCTAAATAATAACCATCTAAAAATACATAAACAAATTAATAAATATGAGTGAAACATTGAAATAAAATATCATTTAATTTTTCTCCTCTTGAAAAATTTATTTACAGAATTGAAAAAAATAATTTTATTATTTCTTCGTATATTTATATAATTATATAAATCAAAAATCGAACTATAAGAAAATTGATTAAATTAACCTGTAAAAAATATAAAATTGTTATTTTTTCGTCAATATATATTAACTTTAAAGATAAACACACTATATACGCATAACAATTCCCTTTACATGTCTATATATTTTCATATATTTTTATATTACAAAAATTTTAATGTAATAAAAAATACAAAAGATATATTTTTATTTTTTTTACTTTTCATCACTTAGTGATAAGAAAGTATTGCTTTCGTACGATTTGAAAACGCCAAAATAACGCTTGTAATCGCATTTTTCAGCAATAATAATTGGAATGACGGATAAAAAAACTTAATATTAATGTTCAATGAATTGCCTCATTGTATAATATAAAAAAAAATTTCATGTTTTTGAAGGTCACGTACATGAAAAACGTGTTTTTTCGATGCCCGATGGACGAATATTTTATATATATAGTGGGAGTATCTTGAAAACTACTGGACCAAATAAATCGAAAATTTATAGGGAGTTAATTATTATCGAGCTAACAATAAATTGTTATGTTAAATTTTGTTTCGACTTTCCGTTCGCCGTAAAAAACAAATATACACGTTTTCGAAAAAAATATGTATATTTTATATAATTTGTGACGAAAAATAAACAAGCCACGTGATCTCAGGAGTGGCTGGACCAAAAGATCTGAAATTTTGTATATAGCATTTGGATATCGGGGGGGTTATAAATGGTGACGTCATAATTCGATATGACTTCCGGTTTGACCGGAAATAACAAATACGTGTTTTTCGTCGCAGTAACAAATGCAATAACATAGAAGCCACGTGATTTCAGGAGTGGCTTGATAAAAAAGTCTGACATTTTGGACATAGCATAAGAATGTTCGGCGGATCATAAGTTGCTATGGCTCATTTCAATCGGATGTTTATATCGTGAAAAAATGACATTTATATATATTGTGGGAAAATTACATATAAAAGTACGTATATTGCATTCGTCACCGATGTCAACAAACCTTGCTAGAGTTTTACATTTCCGAGAATCCCTATGAATGAAAATTCAAATAAAATATAAAAATAATTCTCACTGTTCATTTCCAAATGAATAAACGAATTAATAAATAAATATATGAATCGATAAATAAATAAATAAATAAATAAACAAATAAGTAAATAAATAAAAGTTAGCATTGATAAACATTAAAAAAATTTTTTAAATGTTATTTTTCATTTTTTTTTTTTTCATTTTTTTCAAATTTATATTCGTATAAATAAATGATTGATTACTTGAGAATTTCATACCGATTTTTCGTGACATGAATGATAAGCGAATAAATAAATGAATAAATAATTAAATAAACAAATAAATAAACAAATAAATAAATTAATGAATAAATAAATAAATAAATACATAAATAAATAAATAAATAAATAAATAAATGGGTGAATAAATTTCCATCAACAAGTTATGAATAAATAAATAAATTTATTAACAAAGTAATTGATTGACTACTCAATTGAATATTGGATTTCAAACAGTATATGTTGTTATGCCGTGATTGAAAACACTTTTAATCCTTTTATGAGATTAAGATATTGATAGTTTATTTAATTTTATTTCCAATACAGTTAATTTTAATATTATTATTATTACACTTATTCACTATTCTCAATCAGTAAACTTTTCTTATGTTTTATTTCAACGGTTACCAATCCTCAGATTGGCATGTGTATTCTCCTGTGTTCTAGCTACGACTGCTCTTTTAATTACTGAGATGCATAAAAGTGCATCACCATGAGTATTCCTACGCGCCGGTAACATAATGCATGAGAGGTGCGAAGCGCCTCTTATCTAAAAGAATTTCGCTGACCAAAAGGTGACATTCGTTGAAGCGCAAGAATACATCATTTTGACTTATTATAACGTGAGAAATATTAATTTCTCACGATGCATTTATTTCACTTAATATCTAATCTATATAATATTGTCCAGACATAACACCCCTTCTGTTAGATGAAAATCCTAAAAATATACAATCGGGATTTTCACAACTCATACCTCATCGTCAAATTCTGATATTCGAATTCTAGACTTACGAATATTTTCTTTTGGCCCTCGAATAGCTTTTCTCCGAGGTGTCGGAGAAGTATTAGAAACAGATGAAGTCAAATCAGACTCGCTATAGTATAAATTTCTCATTCTGATTCCAGTTTCGCATAAATTTTGATTGTTATTTCGATTGCCATAATTAAATAAACAATTATTATAATTTTGAATACAAGGATTAATTGCACCTGATATTAAACATTTGAGAAGACTGAATATTCTGAACTTATTCATTAAATATAATATAACTAAAGCACCTATGACATAGAGAGCGTATGTTATCCAGCTTATTGTTTTTTCGTAAGTAGTTTTACTTCTTTCATGATTACCTATTTCTATTGCTTCTCTTTGAATTTCGTTCAAGCGAGTGCCATACTTAGTCAGATCACCTATTTTGGTATTAGGTGTATCTATGGTATGAATTTTTATCAAACTAAGATTTAATTGTGGGTCTTTGAGTACTTCGAAATGTTTACTGAAATTATAAGTTATTAATGGAATGAAGGCATTATTATTATCTATTATCTTGTCAATATGTGAATGAAGAATTACATCATTTGATACTACAGTGCATCCAGGTTTTACTTGTAAAATTTTCGTACCTTCAATCATTTTCTCTTCGACAGTATTATTACAAATAATTTTGATAGTTTCTGGTGATGCCGTTGCATATAACCATCTGTCATTGCTTTTGAATTGTATCCACATTGTGTGTGTCATTGATACCATTTTAATATTACAATCATCGCCTTCTAATTTTAATGGTTCGTTTATAATTTTGCTCATACAGGCATCGTGAGATTTTATATAATATTTTGGGAAGATACTTTTGCAAAAATAGTTATTTCTATGTGTTTTACATCCTGTTAGGAAATTCTCTTCTGTAGGCGTGTACAATAGTTTTTCATCGTTAGTAATAATATAATCGTCTGGAGTCGAAATATAAGCGAATAAATTTTCTTGAACAAGCTTGGGTGCCGGTATTACTCTATATGCTTTATAATTCCCTAATTCCAATACAGGTATTTTAATTATATAAACTAGTCGGTATCCTATTACGCTTATTATTACATTGCTAACTTCTAAATATTCAAAATAATTCCCATCATGAATAGATATTGGCATTCTCTCGTTTCCTTTTTCATTTTTAATTAGAGTAATAGAACTCATTAACAATTCCGGTGATAACAACTGTGGATTGATTTGACCAATTTTCCCAGATTTTATTGATTCTGATAAAATTCTTACACTTCGATCTAATTCCATTAAAGCTAATTCTATTTCTAAACACATTTCTGTTATTAAAGTTTCTTTCTGTAACATTATTTCTTTCTCTTCTAGTTTACGTACATTTTCATCTAATATTTCTATGTTTGCATGCATTTCCTGAAATTTCTTTGAATATTGAACAAACAGAGTTTCAGTTTTTTGAAGCGTTAATTGTAATATTTGCGTTTGATTTTTAAACAATTCGCCGATTCTTCTGTTATCTGTGTGAATAGCGTCTATTTCAGAATTATAATATGTTGCGTCTTCTTCACTTAAAGTTCCGAAAAGTATTTTACTGATCTTACCAACAAAGTCAAATACGCCGCGTTTATTTCTGAAAAGTGTCGGTATACCTATTGCAGAGAATAATTTACTTTTATCCATCCTGATAATGTCCAATTGATTGCGTAGTCTTTTGACCAAATTCTTTTCAATGCATTGGTTGGAACATGCATTGTCGATAATATTCAAGCCTTTGGAAATTTCAGATTCTTCCAATGTTAATTCATCCAAATTAATATATGTAACGATGCTATACGTCTCATGGAAAAACCTTACATCACCCAAATGTTCCATGTAGAGACTTGGTAATGTAGGAAATGTAGTTTCTTCGACAAAATTAGCTTCAATCTCAAAAATATTAATCAAAAGGATCGATCTGAAACAGATTAATATTAGCATATTTCAATCTATTGGCATGCACGATAATTTCTTTATTATTTTTCTTAATTTTATAATTGACATCTGAAATTCGTTCTATAATTTTATAAGGCCCTTCGAATGGTACATTCAAAGTGTTTGTCTTATCATTAGAGTTGCTTTCTTTCTTTAACCATATCAAATCGTTCGGTTGAAATTCTTGTGGGTTTATTAATCTATCATACCGCTCTTTAGTCTTCTGTTTACTTTGTAGTAGCATTTTTTTACTTTCGTTCGATATTTTAATTAATTTTTGTTGTAGTTCATTCAAATATTCAAAATAAGATATATTATTGTTCTTCTTTACTGTTGATAAGCCATTTGCACTATTCCCAAATACCAATTCGTAAGGTGTATAATTAGTACTTTCATGTTTTGCGGTGTTGTAGTATAGATTTGCGAAATGGATTCTATCGTCCCAATCGTCAGCATTGTTATTAGTAAAATGTCTGAGATAATCTTTCAAGACTTGATGACTCCTCTCCAAACTACCATTACTTTGTGGATGAAAGCTTGTTGTTGTTATATGACTGATTCCTATTATTTTCTCGAAATTCTTCATTAAGTCGCTAGTAAAATTTGTTCCTTTATCGGTTAATATGTTACGAGGTATGCCAAAATAGCAAACATAATGTTTTAAGAATTCTTGGATAACTGTATTAGCTGTATAATTTTTTATTGGAATTCCAATAAAGTATTTCGTCAAACAATCTTGAATTGTTAGTACATATTTATTTCGATTTTTGGTTATTGGAAATGGACCACATATGTCCATTGCAATTTTGTCATTGAACTTATTAGGAATATCCGTTATTATCATTGGCATTTTTGTTGGGTGTCGATTAACTTTATTTCTTTGGCATACAGGACAATTCTTCACATAATTTTCGACATCCTTTCGAAGTGTTTTCCAGAAATAATTTTCTGATATTCTATAGTATGTTTTCTTTACTCCACCATGACCTCCTACTAGACTGTCATGATTCTCTTTCAATATTTTTTGAACGTTTTCTTTTTGAGGTATCGTTCTCTTTTTGTCATGTAAATATATTTTGGTATTACTGTGACAAAAATTTTCACACCATAATTTTTCTATAGACTTCCTCGGAAATCCAGTAAGTTGAATACAAGACTCATAATCAACATGTAGTTCTTCGAATTCTTCTGCGATCGTTAGATATTTCAACTCGTTGATTTTTTCTGCGACATCTCTTATTGTTGAATCCATACTTATTCCAATTATTATATGGTATTCATGATGCTCTTCTTCAAAGTAAACCTCAAGAGGTTGTGTTTGTTCCTCCCTAATGAACGATACGTCTACACTACCCTCAGGTATTGGGGAGTTTGTTAGAATGATTTGTTTCCCTAGTTTAATGTGTTCTACAGGGTCGTTTATATTTTGACTGTCTACATTTCGTGTTTCAATTTCTATTGTATTGTTTTCAATTTCTGTTTCGTTTTGATTACTCACACCTTCAGTGTTTTCTTCCTCTTCGATCAAGTTATCACTATCCATTCGGTTAGTGATTAAAACCGGATTTCGAGATAATGCATCAGCATTAGTGTTGAAACTGCCCTTTTTGTAGCTTATTTCATATTCATAGTCTTCAAGTATAATTCTCCATCTTGCTAATCTTGAATGTGGATCTTTATGATTCATTAACCAAATGAGAGGTCTGTGGTCAGTGATAATTTTAAATTTTCTTCCATATAAATATGGGCGAAAATGTTTGATGCACCATACAATTGCTAATAATTCTTTTTCTGTTGTAGAGTAATTTTGTTCAGCTTTATTTAAGGTTCTGCTTGTATACGCGATTGGATGATCTTTTCCATTTTTTGTTTGTGATAAAATACCTCCTAACGCAATACCTGAAGCATCTGTTGTCAGTGTAAATTCTTTTGTGAAATCGGGATACGCTAATATTGGTTCTCTACATAGTTCTTCTTTTAATAAAGTGAAAGCTTTTTCTTGTTCTATACCCCATATGAAGTTTTCGTTTTTTTGTAATAATTTGGTTAAAGGTTTGGCCTTCCTACTATAATCTTTAATGAATTTGCGATAATATCCTGTAAGACCAAGAAACTGTTTGATATTTTTTGTATTTTTTGGTTGAGGGAATTCCATTACACTTCGACATTTTTCTGGATTTGGCTTAACACCTTCTTCAGTAATAATATGACCCAAATATTGCAGTTCTGGTTTCAAATATTCACATTTATCTGGTTGTAATTTCAATCCAAGATCTCTCATTCTGTTTAGGAATGTCTGTAAATGATTATTGTGTTCTTCTAATGTTTTTCCGTAAATGACAACATCATCTAGATAAACGAAGCAAACTCTACCTATTAAATTTCGTAATGCGTTATCCATCATTCGTTGAAAAGTTGCAGGAGCATTCTTTAAACCAAAAGGCATTCTTAAAAATTCGAAATGACCGTGTGGAGTACTAAAAGCTGTTTTTTCGCGGTGTTCTTTCTTCATTGGAATCTGGTGAAATCCACTTGCTAAATCGAACGCTGAAAAATACCTAGCGCAACCCAACTGATCTAAGATTTCTTCGATGTTTGGCAGTGGGTATGCATCTTGACGTGTTTTTTCATTCAATTTTCTAAAGTCAACTACTACTCTCCATTTTTGTTTCCCTGATGCATCCTTTTTCTTTGGGACCACCCATAACGGTGAATTATACGGTGATTCGGATTCTTGAATTATTCTTTTTCTTTTCATATCTTGTATTTGTTGTTCGATTTCTTCGTGTTGTGCTGGTGGATAACGATATTGTTTAATATTAATCGGTGATTCATCATTAGTTTCAATTTTATGTTCCGTTAAATTAGTGCACGGCAATAGATCGCCTTCCAAATAATAAACGTCTTGAAATGAGTCTATGATATTCCAAAGTTCGTTTTTTTCATTTTCATTCAATATGTGATTTAATCGCGTATTTTCTTGTAATAATCGACTTCTCTCTAAGGAGTATTTGGAATCGAATTTCAATATTTCATAGTTTGGGTTAGTTCTTTTAAAAATTATTTTACGTTCTTTTGACAAAATTATTGCATCTTCTTTTTCTAAAAATGGTCGACCAGCTATTCCGTCTTCTGTTAATGGAAAGTTGTTAGGGACTACTAAAAATATGTGATCAACATTATCTAGTGTAACTTTGCATTCTAATTCGCATATAACTGGCACATTGTTAATTCCGGTAATTGTAGCAATATTTTTTCTTACAGGTAAACCTCTTGTACATTTTAATTTGATTAAATTTACTTCTGCTCCTGTATCTGCGAGAAGTGAATAAGATCGTTTTCCGGTTGTACTGTACATATTGATGGTGAAGACTGCACCGGGATTTCTTGATTTTCTTGACATTTGGTAAACTTGATTTGATTTGATAATGTGTTTGGATTCTGTCGCGATGGAAAATTCCGATTCATTTGTGACTGTGGGCAATTTCTTATGAAATGTCCAATAGTACCGCAACCGTGACAAGGGTATTTTTTTTCTGTGTTCAATTGGTTCGGATTTGATATTTGTTTATTATAATTTCTCGTAGCGTTTTGTGTATTTCTTGGGTGTTGAGAAATTTTTGACTGGTCCAATACTGGTTTTTTATAAATGTAATTAGATGTTATTTCTTCTTTCTCTGTTTCCAGGGCTAAATTTTGCGCTTCACGTAATACTTTCGGTTGACTTGCTTTGACAAATAATTTAATATTAGGACGAAGACCTCTAATGTATTGAACCATGCCTTGATTTTCTTCATTTTTCAAAATAATTTTACGAGCATCCGCGTCAAACTCAATATTATTGTTGATTGCGCGTTTCACGTTCAAATGGATTTCGTTGAATTTTTTATTATATAAAAGAACACTGTCATTATTTTGTTGGCATTGACTCCGCTCAAGAGTCGCGAGGTCAAATGATTTTGTTTCACCGAAATTATTACGAAGAACCTGAATTAAATCTTCAATAGATCGAATGTCATGACCGTCAATCATTTTTCGTGCTTGTTTAACAATTTTTTGTGAAATAATTAAACGAATAAAATTGTTTTTCGCGTCATCTGGAATTTCTGCAATTGTTGTTGTTAATTCAAAAATGAAAGTTTCAACCGAAATATTATTTCCTTCAAATTCAGTGATTAAGTTTAGATACGATTTCAAGATTTTCATTTCATTGTGTATTGTATTATTATCATATAAGTTGTTCTCATTAGTTAATTCATTATCATGATTGACATTCTCCGTTGTCGTTTCACGGTTATAATTCATTTCTTCTAATCTTTCACTTATCGAATTTACTTGAGATTGCAAATTTGAAATCACATTTATCAAAGAGTCTAATCTATTTGAATCCGTCATTTTGTATGTTTTAAAATTCGCGTATTCAATGTTTCCGTATTTTGTTTCTGAATCGGTAGAAGTAGAGCCGTCGGAAGATATAATATTTTTAATTTCTCGATATTCTTGAAATTCTCGTTTATTCATGTAATATTTCTTTATTATTATTACTTACAGGATCGCCGTTATTTTCATTTTCACAAGTCTCTTTAACACTGATTTGAAATCCTTTCTGCTGCCACCAAATTTATGTTATGCCGTGATTGAAAACACTTTTAATCCTTTTATGAGATTAAGATATTGATAGTTTATTTAATTTTATTTCCAATACAGTTAATTTTAATATTATTATTATTACACTTATTCACTATTCTCAATCAGTAAACTTTTCTTATGTTTTATTTCAACGGTTACCAATCCTCAGATTGGCATGTGTATTCTCCTGTGTTCTAGCTACGACTGCTCTTTTAATTACTGAGATGCATAAAAGTGCATCACCATGAGTATTCCTACGCACCGGTAACATAATGCATGAGAGGTGCGAAGCGCCTCTTATCTAAAAGAATTTCGCTGACCAAAAGGTGACATTCGTTGAAGCGCAAGAATACATCATTTTGACTTATTATAACGTGAGAAATATTAATTTCTCACGATGCATTTATTTCACTTAATATCTAATCTATATAATATTGTCCAGACATAACAATGTACAAAAATAATATCTATAAATATATACATGGAAAATTAAATGAATAAATTAATTAATTAGTCATTTATGTATCATCGGAAAAATAAATAAATAAGTGAATCACCGGAAAAACATATGAACAATGCAAAGTTGAATCAAATAAATCAGCAAATAAATTATTTCATGAATTTTCACTATAAAATGAATTTATTTATAAATATGTATTTCTCTCATTATTCATTCTTCCATAAAATTTGTCGGGAATGGTTCCAATCGTTCGTTACATAACATGCTAATCAAATGGCTTCTCATGTGATGTATATTATATGTTGTTGTTGTCACATTATGATTATAATAAATTAGTAGATAAACAAGGCGGGTTCTGGGACAAACCTGTCGGTAACTTGCATTGACCCCTACCTTACCGACAGTTTCATAGTAGGTCCCAATCTGTTTTATCATCTGGTAGAAAAAGTCGATATCTGTATTATCCACTAAGCGACGTTTCTCGTGGTGTGGAATTTTTTATCGATATCGATGATAGTACTATAGTATGAGTTTCTTTGTTGCGACATTGGGGAAATGGATAACTGTACGTTTCTCTATGATTGAACTGTATTTTCACTGTTGAGTGGGTGGGGGAAATTCAAATGTATAAGTTTTTATCCATAATATATATGAAATATTTTTTTCCTACAAATATGAAAGAATAAATAAAAAAAAATGATAAACAAAAGAAATGAATCAATAAATGAAGAAAAAGTAAATAATCATATAAATAATTGTATGAGTCACTGTATAAATAGTCATATAGATAAGCATATGAATAATTGTATAAATAAAAAATATGTAGATAAATAAATATGTGTGTAGGGAGAGGGGGCTATCCAATAAAAGTTCAAAAAAAATTTTTTGTTCAGAGCTACTCAGTGTACCGCAATATCTGATAGAAGACATAAAGAGAAGTTGTAGTGTGAAAATAAAAAAGTTATCATGGATACACCAGATACATTGCTCACCAAAGAACAACGCATGTCAATACATGAAGATTATATGTTTCAAAAACATTCTCATAGTGAACAATTAAATACTGAATTGGAGTGCAATCATGATATAAGTGACTTATATAACAATGCAATGTGGTGCAAGCATCCACTAACCAATCAACTGAAATATGATTGTGGTGTGGATACGTCTTGTTCCAAGTGTGAATATATCCATGATTATTTTGGTATAATTGTGGGCATGACTAGCAATATGTCGGAGAAAGCAAAAGACTTAATGATGACACTATATCATATGAAACGTCATATTGAAGGAAATCCATTCTCTGATGACGCTCGTAATGCTGTAATGGATGGTGAGACCCCTGCGACTGAAGAATATTCGATTGCGAAAACATCCTTCACTCAAGAAATGGATGTCTCTATAATTCAAGAACTAGTATATAGTATGATCCATGAATCGAATAGTATTTTCATGGTATCAGAGCAATTAAAACAATTTATAATTGATAGAAAATGAAAAAAGGTGTTTGAATAAATATTACAGTTTGATATATACAATGCTATTTTCTTTATTTCGATCCTTTCAAAATTGATTACATAATACAAATTCAATAAAAATATTTATTTATTATATAGATTTCATTCAGGTGTATACTCTAATTGAATAGACATTTCTTCTCAATCATCACACCAACTTTCGTACAGAACCACTGATGGGTTTATATTCGATGATGCGATCATGTAAGATCAAGCAATATGCTGAAGTTTGAGCTGGAAATGGATTGATTGACTCGAACTCAATTCTAACATCTACAGGTCCAGATTTGATATTTTCATTTTGCTTAGAACAGTCAATAACTATGAGTGGAGCGTGCGTTGCATATTTGCTTTTTGTCACTATTGGATCAGTATCTTTCCCATAATATGACGATTGGAAATTTGTATACATATCATATAATATGGCATATTGATTGCGTGAAAAGTCTATATTTAAATTTCCATATGGATAGGATTGTGAATTCAAGAAAACTTTAATATCTCTCAAATCACAGTGATCAAATTGACTACAATTTTTAGATTTATTATTTTTGCGTCCAGTTTGAAATCCTAATATGATGTACCGTGGTTTTTCCAGTTGTGTTGTAGTTTTGACAACCCAAACATTTTTCGTGGATGTTGGAAGTAGTGGGTACTCATACAATTCCAACGTACGAAAACTCATGGAAATGGGTGGATCCTTGGCAATATAATTGAGTAGTTGAATTTTTTGTGTATCGGAGACTTTGATATATGGTATCAACCATTCAATCTTCTGGAGATTCAATATAACATCTTCATTTGCTATTTGTATGATAGCATTCAAATCTGTCTTTGCCCTTGTGAGAATTAATTCATGCTTTGCATTCACAATAATTTTTCGATAATCTTCAGCAAATCCCAACAATAAATTGAGTGGGATAGATATATCAAAATAGCCTTGATCATCAATTATTTTATCACCATCTTCATGCAACCATCCTGCATTTTCCAACAGATAACTTTTCTCACATTGAAATGATGTATATCCTTTCATCAATGTTGTCACACCCACATTTTTGCTTCGATCAATTTCAACACCATTCAATTCATAACGTATTTCTTCAAATAGATGACATATAGCCATATTCACCAGAGATGTAGTTGCAACTGCAGTGTGAGCGTCATTATTTTTCGTCAATCTCCCACAGATGTGTAATGAGCTTTTGCTTGGTAATAAACACAAATCTTGATGTTGCACCGCTATACGAATTTCATCATTATTATTGAAGGTTGCTGATGCAAATGGTTGATGACCATGAATTTCATAATGTGCAATAGATTCATCGAAGATAATGGCTTTGTTTATTGCTAAGATTTTCTCCATGGTAATAGACATACGAAGCAGAAACAGCAGAATTTTATTGTTCCCCACGTATTTTCAGACCGAGACTCTTCAATAGTAGGATGTTCCGATGTGTTAGTACTCCGCTTGGTATGCGACGACTGATGGGTTTTCGACATGTCACTACACTTTTATAATCACCACCATATACTGTTGATGGATTCACCACTGCTTCCTCCTCCTCTGTATTATACACTATACCCATCACTTCATCGACTTTAAATGTAATCTTATTGTTATCACTTCTCCACGAAAATTCACTAATTGTCCATCTTGATCAACAATTCGTAGTTGCAAATGATGTATTGTCTGAACGGTGATTGGCATGTAAATGACGTGTGATGGCACTTCTATGATCTTATATCCTGGTGGAACCACTGGGAAAAATTCATGAATTGTATGCACTCGCTGCCCATTAATGTATGCCCCTGTAGTTATATTACACTCAACGCGAAGTGCATTGACTTTAAGTATAGACACTGGTAAGTCAGATTTATGAATAGAGCCTGGTTCAAGTATACGTGGCTTGAATCCTAGTAATCGTCCAATGGAATCCTCAGGAATAAAATTTATAGGAACATTACACTGAATCTCACAACACAATTCATTATTATTAGGTTTAAGTGAAAATGATATGTTTGGTAGTGTTTTCTGTATATAACTCTCAATATCTTCGATTTCATAGCTACCAGTTGGAATGATTGTTGCATTTTCACCTCCAACTATGTCAAATTTGTTGTTGGTTTCATCAATATTAGGGATGGCATTGAAAGTTAACAATTCAATAAGCCCCAATACATATGTCTTACTTGATGAGAGTTCAATTGGTGGAAAGTATTGAGCCTCGAGAATGGAGGATCTCCCCGACAGCGTCAATGTCAATGAATCATCCATGACTGATATTCAATCTCAATATGGATATACATTTATAGCTGTTTAGTTAAAAATTTCAAGCATAAATGTCCACATATCACCGTGTTATAGTCTTGATATTTCTTATAGTTATATTTCACCCTACCAACATCGAGATATTTCATAAGATCTTGAGGTGGTTGTAAATTACCAAAGCTGTCAAAATATGTCACATCATTGTGTTTCTTCTCATATGCCACCCAATGTGTACCTGGGCCATCTCTATCATCTAGATTCACTATTGCCGTCTCAAATTTTCGTGGACCATTCATTGGTAAATTATTTCGCATGAAGACACCACGAAAATGCGGAATTTTCATGATATGAGCATATTTTACAAGATCAGCGTCAGTTAAAGCTCGATGTGGTAGGTCTACACGTTTTTTGTCGGTCGCAAGTACAGACCTAAACCCTGCTTATATGGCTTCAAATACATTCCTTTACCCACTATAATATCCTCCATTTTAATATTGTGTCGTTTTCTTTCTTCCAATTCACGTTTCGCTGCAGCTGCATCATTTACTGCTTTTGCTATACCAGCAGCACCACCCGCTAAACTCCCAACAGCACTGAGTCCAGCAAACATGGGTATGAGAAATGGTAGAACACCACCTATTCTCGATGGGATTGGTAATATGCGTGATGATAAGCATACTTTACTCGACCCACCAGCTTTCTCGACAGCAGTACGCGCACCATTCAACGCAGATTTAACCATATCACGACCACCAGAGTGCATAGATTTTTTTGCCTCATTTACTATTTGTTTGAATGATATCATGGGATTTTTTATCATTTTTTTCACATTCCTTTTCACACGCTTCTTCCTCCTCACCATGCCTGCACCAAGTTTCGATTTCACATTCATGATTTTATTCACACTCCAAGCTACGGCTTTTTCACCAATGCTCGCGTCTTTAGCATGAATACGTGCCCAAGCTTCCTTTGCAAGTACTCTATCAGCTTTATTTCTCTCGATAATATTATTTGGATATTTTGCATAAGCAATATCGTGATCTTTGCATGCAGTATCAAGAGAGTTGATTCCAGGATATCCACGCGCTAATCTTTTTGATAATTTTGTACCCGGTCCACAGTATTGGTAACCTGGAACGTGTAGCTCTATCGGAAGTTTGTTGATTATATTGTTCACAAGACCATCACCGCAAACACCATACCCAGACATCTGACTGCATGAATAGTTATACAACAACTGTCGAAAGTTTGTCAATCGTTTAGCTTTTATATCTAATGTCATCAATCATATAAAAGGTATTACAAATATTCATAAATAGTTAGTTGTAATCACAATGACGCGAGAGAAACAACCAACTAAGGTTAAATTTCATAAACAAACAACAACATTACCAATTGCGAATTTTGATGAACAAATTCCTCATAATAAAAACATGAAAAAGCGTCATGGGAATCTATTACCTAACACTATACGAGCCATTTTTTGTGGTCCATCGAATTGTGGCAAGACCAACGCACTCTTGGCACTAATTACTCATTCTAATGGTTTGAGATTTGAGAATGTTTATCTCTATTTAAAGTCGCTCAATCAACCAAAATATAAATACTTGGAGAATGTATTGAAGCATGCTGAAGACATTGGATATTTTCCATTCAGTGATAACGCGGTGGTAGTCAAACCGGAAGATGCTAAACCCAATTCCATTATGATTTTCGATGATGTTGCGTGTGAGAAGCAAGATAGCATCAGAGCTTTCTTTTGCATGGGTCGACATAGAGATGTTGACTCGTTTTATCTCAGTCAAACTTATACACGCATCCCCAAACATCTAGTACGTGATAATGCAAACTTGATGGTGTTATTCAGACAAGATGAAATGAATTTGAAGCACATATATGATGATCATGTGAATACAGATATGACTTATACTCAGTTTAGAGATTTGTGTTTAGCATGTTGGAATAATGATCGGTATGGGTTTGTAGTTGTTGACAAAGATAGTGAAGTGAATTCGGGGAGATATAGAAAGGGATTTGATTGTTACATTAGTATAAATTGACATGAAAATACAATGATGTTCACAGTGTAATTGTAAACTTGCATGCTTCAACATGGCGAGTGTGAAAGGGGGAAAAAAAAATCTGAAAGAACAGGACTTACTGAGTCAAATAGTGAAAGCAAGCGATATGATTCGACAAAAGCATAGAATGATAAAATCTGGTAGAGATACATCAGAACGAGCGATGAATGAAGTTTTTAAACCCATAGTGACACCTCTAGAGAAATTGATATCAACATCCACGGGAATAAAACAAGATATGAAAAATGAATTGGCTGATATTCATATAAAAAAAGAAGAAGCTGAGAATGATCAGTCGTTTGCAACAGCTCAATATGATTGTGATCAGTCATTTGCAACAGCTCAAGATGATGATGATAATGATAATTATGGTGATGATAGCATGAAAAAGGATGTCGAATTGAATGAAAATATCGAATCATTCGTGCCTGCTGAAATACAATCTGTTAGTTCATCCCTCAAACAATATGAGGATGATGATTTAATCAAAACATACATGAAAACGCACTTAGAGCAAAAAACTGCAAATAGGTTAAGTGTACGCAAAATGAGTGACAATAGGTTGATGATGGGTGATTCACCCATAGATTTCTCGAATGATGCTGTAAATGTTGCAAATAAAAGTTATCCTCAAACTCCTGGATTGTTAGAATTGCTATTCAAGAAAACACCAAATGATGCAATCATAAGTGATAGCGATAAAAAAGATTTCATGGAAATAGTCAATTCAACTCATACACTTCATAAACATTATGATCCTAATAAAAGTCTCATATCAGACAGAAGCGTAAAATATCAAAATTATATTGCAAACTATATAGTACCACCACCACCATCATCATCATCATCATCATCATCGGTATATAAAAGAAAAACTAGATCTGGTAAAGCATTACCCTACTACAAAGTTGCAGAGAAGAGGATACAAGCAATTGATTATGTATATTGGGATGATCCAAATGAGCTTGTTGACCGTCTTCGTTTGCTATTAGCATCCCAAGCAGCGGGCAATACAAGTCATACAAATGAAATAATCTCTATTATTGAAGAATTGCGTGAAGCTAGAATTATTTATTAAGCAATGTATCAACACCTCTTCATTCATTTGTGTGACAACTATCACGAAGTAATGACAGGATGAGTGTAGACATATTTGGACGGAAATTCGAAAAAAGTGCTGAACAAAATAGCCGAGGACCATCTGGTTATGGATTCAAAGTCACAGCTGATAATCAATATGATATAAATGGGAAGAGACTTTGCAATTTAGCTAAACCTGAGGATGCAAGTGATGCCGTGCCTCTCGGTACAATGATGTCAATTATAAATTCCGAAGTAGAAAAGATTCATCATGATTTAACAAAAGTACATTCTGATATGAATCTTCAAGATCTTCATATGCGTAAAACGTTAAGACGACAACGTGAACTCATTCAAAACGAGTTGCAGAAACAATCCGAGGCCATTAATCATCTAACAGTTCAATTGAGCGCACATCAACGAGACGAATTGTAGATATGAATAAAAAGGAAACATTGGTGAATGAGTTACATAAACCTGCCCGGGTGAATTACACACGACGTCATGTTCAGATGAGGGGATTGGATGAAACATGGCAAGCAGATCTTGTTGACATGTCTGCCTATGCAACCAACAACAATGGCAATAAATACTTGCTAACCGTCATAGACATCTTTTCAAATTTGCTTGGGCTGTACCTATTAAAACGAAAAATGGTAAAGATGTTACGAAAGCGATGAATTCTATCTTGGATACTGGTCGAGCACCGAAAAAATTACATGTTGATCAGGGTAAAGAATTTTACAATAAAGAATTCAAGTCACTAATGAAACAACATGATATTAAACTATATTCAACATACAGTAATTTGAAGGCTTCTATATGTGAACGTTTCAATCGAACCTTAAAGAATAAAATGTGGAAACAGTTCAGTTTGCGTGGGTCATATAAATGGATTGATATATTATCAAACTTAATTATAACATATAATAACACTAAACATCGAACAATTAAAATGAGCCCCAAGGATGTTACAGCGCTGAATGAAAAAGTATTGCTTCGAACTGCATACAAGCAACATCAAATAGTGGAAAAGCAAAAAAGAAAATTTAAAATTGGTGATAAAGTTCGAGTGAGCAAACATAAACATTTATTTGAGAAGGGATACACACCAAATTGGACCACAGAAATTTTCAGCATTGATAAAATATTGAATACAACCCCTCCAACATATAAACTTATTGATTATCAGGATCAAAGAATCGATGGATGCTTCTACGAAGACGAACTCAGCAAAGTTAAATATCCAAATGTTTATCTTGTTGAAAGAATACTACGTAAACGTGGTGATAAATGTTATGTAAAGTGGTTAGGTTTCGATAATACACATAATAGTTGGATAAATAAAAAAGAATTATAAAACAAAACATATATTTGTGTTCTACATAATTTTATTAAACAAAACAAATTTTTATGTATACTATTTACATTGTATCCATCTCATTAACGTGAATATTACTATTATAATAACCCCATGGTAGTGTATCAGTTGTTTGATTGGATACTATGCGCTTATCATCATTACTATTTAATGCTAGTTTTCGTTGACGAATAGTCGACACTGCATGATTTTTACTTTTTATTAAATATTGCTCTATTACCACATTTTCATTCTGGAATAGACATTGCTTATAATCATCAAATGTGATCGCGCGTAGTGCACAATTTTTCACACCTTTAGCTTTCTTTTTATCCTCATCATCATCCTGTACTTTGAATGTGTACAGTTTAGCACGTAATCCAACGAATTCTGTCATTATTCTACCATTATTTTCATCCTTCATGAGTCCTAAAACTTTCTTATTCTTAAGTGGGATATCATAATTGTTGACAACAGGATAATCACTCGTATCAAATTTGTCTATATCACGCTTCATTATTTCATATACATCAGGATTGATTAATTCATATATTAGACTATCAGTATCAGTATACAATAATTTCGACTTATTATTAGGGAATACATTCTTTATATAATTATAATGGAAATCATATATGAATGTTTTCGAAATATCAAGAATCGCAAAACCAATGTAGATAGGTTTGATAAACTTAACTTTAACACGCTGCATCTCAATAATAACCATGTTTTCTTCAAAAGTTATGCAGCTATGAAAATTTGGTTTACTTATATATGCTCTTGCACCATATCTACCATCCCATTGGGTTATCAATTTTACATCTTTATGTTTGCGAACATTCTCCATGGTTTTACCAAATACAGCATTATTCATCAGCTTGAAAAAATTTTTCTCAAATTCATTTTTTGATTTTTTACGCAAGTCTGTATTCAAGTCAATATATTTTTTTAACCATGGTGCCTGTTGAAACTCTAGTATCCTATATACATTCTCAATTTTCATGCCTAAACTCAAACATTGCTTCAAGTTTTTATAATGAATAATATATTTGTTTTTAGGTAAGAGTGTTGTTACTAATTTCATACATTTCCCCGTTGGCGGTATGAAATGTTGAGGGCATAATGGTAAATCACGATGTAACTCATGCAGTTCTCTTGGATATTTTAAATCAACTTCAAAGATATATCCTATTGATGAATCGTTGGGGATATTGAGTATTTGTTCAACACTCATTGATTTATTCAACCATTTGAATCCGCCATATGGTAAATAATCACTCATAGCTGCCCCATATAAATTATTAACATCGAAATACATAAGATATGATTGCTCTTTGGTTGGATTGTAACTGTCTCCCATATATTTATTATTTGCTTTTGCATAGCGATTCGAGCATTGCGCTACACCACCTCTAATACCTTTCTCGATATACAATAACATCTCTGGATCTGTGAAAAGCTCTAGTTCTACACCTGTATATTTGAGCATTGCATCAAAAGCAAAACCTGGTGCTGTATAATAATGTAATGGATCTAGATTGTATGTTACGAAGCAATTACGACGGAAATTTTCAAAGATGTCAGCTAAAAGTAATACATCTGTTTTGAGATATAAATCGGAATATTCACCTAATGTCTGTATATTGAATTTACTCCAAATCACTTTTGCATGTTCATAATTTTCCTCGGAAATTTCACTTTGATTCAACTTTGAATAAAATTTGTCTTTTCCCGGTAAATGTTTCTCATCAAGCTTCATCCATCTATCGATATATTCATATGGAAATACACCCTTTTTTGTAACCAATTTAAATTGTTTATCATCATTGTAAAACTTGCGAGTGATTAATTTATCATTATCATCCAGATAATTTGCTAATTTATCAATACCACTCGCCATGAATCTCAATGAGTCAATGAATCGTAGAGATATTTTTGTGTCATGAACTTTTTTAGTGAATGAAATATATTTTTCTTTATTTATTGGTAAGAGACTTACCTTACCAGGGTAACTTTTAGCTATACTCTCAATTATGAAATGTGAATCATAACCACTTAAATTGTGAAATACAATTGGTAAATAGTATGGTTTTGTATATTTCATATTACAATTATCATGTGCTGCACCACGATATCTACCAGTGAAATGACAATGATCTCGATGTTTTGCATCAATTTGAGTGAATGGTTTTTCACAAATATGACAAATAACTGCATTCTCAAATTCATATTTTTGTTTTTCCGTTAATGATATCATCGGTACAATTCTACTGTAAATATTATTTATTTCATGTGCTAAAGATTCTAATTGATCAATGAACCATTGAATACATTCATCACTACGCATTAATTTAAACTGGGATAATTTATCATTATATGAGCAATGTAAATAGAATGCAACACTATGTGGAATATGTGTTTGTGATACATTTGTTTCTTCTAAAATACACTCTAAGTCTGCATAAACAACGAATGGTACAGATTCTTTATATTTGTAATGACTGAATGATAAAAATTTTTCTTTTTCTCTTGGCAATATTACATGAAGTGTTTTATTCATACTAAGGCAATCTGACTTATGATTATTATATGAGTATAATTCTTGAAAATGACATAAGCATCTATCACAAATGTATATCTTCCCTTTATGTTCTGATATTTGACTTGAGACTAATCGCGAAAGATTATGTATCCATGCAAAATGATATATTTTATTCGACTCAAGGTTATTATTATCAATATCCATACTAGTATCAACCATCAATAAATGAATAGTTGGCTTATCACTATCATTATTACTTATATGATATGGAACGATGATTTTTTGTTTATTCTCATACTCGATGCCATACACATTTATTGATAGATCATTCATTACCTCAAATTTTGGTACATCACACAATGCCATAGGGAAAGTTAAACCCTCAAATTTAAGACCTGCTTCAGTGAAATGTTGATATGATGATGTTCTAGCTACATTACCCATTGAATTTTTTGCTTCTCTTGCATATTTATCATTATCTTCTACATTAAATTTTTTTCTCCCCTGTAGAGCTGCCACAATACACCATAGGAAACAAAATTCATCGTTGTTCTTTATATTTATCACAGCTTTCTTCAACTGAATAAATTTTGGGAGATCTATGTATGTTGATAGTCCTCCTTGTAAGGCTACATATTTATTAATATTCACTACCAAGTTCACAACTTCATTCATTGTCCATCCTGAATCACCTTCTTCAAATTCTTCCACTTTTGCTAATAAAGTATCATTAACATACTTTGAATACCAATCATAAATATTAGTTGATTGAAGAATCAATTCATTTGATGTGTTGAAATATTTTATTTCTCCATATGTTCTAGATTCTTTAATATTTTCATATTTGCATGCCAATATTACATTTGATTTAACATTCGTTTGCATTTCTCTTATTTTCATTATGAAAATCTCCCTCGCATCTAAGAGAAATTCATGTAGATCAATGTGGTTAATGTTTGTTATAACACCAGTTCTTATACGACCATTAAATGCTGATGGTAATTCATCCCACTTAAGATTCTTAACATCATTATCATTCCCACTATCGATTTGAATATTACCACCAACAATATGCTGCCCTTTGATTATCTTCTGTCTTGCAGCTTCATTGAATTTTCTACATAATGAAAATAAATGTGAACTTACAGCTTGCAATTGATTCTTTTCACCAATAGTTAGTTTTTGCATTCGCAATTTTTTTTTCAAACATTTTATATTCTGTGCCCCAATTTTTTGCCACTTGCGAATCTGTATATCACATTCTGTACCAATATTCATTGATAAACAAACTTTATGTGCCTCTTCCATCAATTTTATGAGTTGGTTATAATGCTTCTTTCGCTCCTCTGACTGCTTCTTTCGATCCTCCGACCGCTGTTGATCACTCATTTTTTTTTTTCTAGTTTGGAGACACTCGTGAATACACTCTTGAAATTTTTAAGAACTCTGAATGATTAACTATATTTCAAGTCAATCTTTTTGTAATAAGGATGAAAAAAAAATAGAAAAAAAGTGTGAGCGTGGTTGTTCTAAGTTTGGTGAAATGAAATGACGTCAGCTTTATAAATAATCAAATGACAAACAAAACAGGATCAAACAGGAATGTTTTTGAAACAAAATAATGATAACTCGATACATGCATGAATAGATAAGAAATTTTTTTTTAAGAATTCGAAGTGTTGGGGTGGATATTTCTAAGAATTCAAAGAGGGGGTGGATATGCTGGGATAAAGAAATTGTAACGTTTCCTATCATGGATAGGGCGGGATGGCTCAACAAAAAAAAAAAAGGTGTGACGATATCATCTGTGGTGGGGATCCAATCCAAATGATGCATGTGGTTGGAAAAATAGTTGTAGTGGTTATACTGATTGTGTGAACCAATGATATGATGGATATTGCTAGACAAACACTGGTGGGGGATTGTGTACATATAGAGAAAACTCTTAGAGAGATGTCAATTCAAATTATTTGCTCATAAGGTGTGAAATTATACTCAATCTATAATCTATATTAAAAATGAGTTTCGTTAAATTAAATGAAGTTTGCCGAACGGAGAATTTTCTACCTTCAAAGTCATGGAAAGAATTGGAGGCTGGAACAAACTATATAGTGTCTGAAATCAAAATTGTTAAAACGAGATTTGGTGAAAAAATTGTTGTAACCATAAATGGTGAATTCACCGTATTTTTACCAACAAGAATAGTAACATATTTACTGAATGATCGAGAACAATATGAATTATTGGAAGATGCATCTAACAATGGGAAGCTTAGAATGCATTATATTGGTGGTAAATATGGACAATGTGAATTCATTCAATGATCATACTTTCATAATAATGGAGATGAAAGGGAAATTGATATATGTAATATCTATCAATGTCTACAACTATCTTATTCAATGCATTAATCATTTAAGATGAGAATGAAAAATTTTTTCTTGTATGTCATTATATTGATGGAATTTTACTTTTTCATATAATAAATAAATAAATTGAAAACATAATATTCTTTTATAATCATTTTATTCAGAAATTATCATCATCATCATCATCATCATCATAATCATTTAAACTAATGCCACTATCATCATCCACACTCACATCATTTTCATCATCCTCATTGAAATTTATATTATTGTCATTAATTAAATCGTAATAATCAAAGTCATTATTAATGATGTTATTATTGATATCATCATCATCATCATCATCATCATTATCATCATTATTTCCCGCAACACAATAAACACCATCCACATTTCTGAATATGTTTGGACCCCACATATCCTCCTCATACTCCATTGCCAGAGGTGGAAAGTATCCAACATGCTCCGGACGATGATCATCTTCTTCACGCAATCTTCGGAACCACCACATTTGATTCTGATGGTCGATTACAACGATGGTTGCCAGACCATTCCTTGTGATTACTGCTCCATTTGTTGCCCCCCATATTTGCATATATGTGAGCACATCACTAATAATGTCAATCATCCAATCTAAGTTATTTTCACCTACGTACCATTCTCGTGGTACATGAATTGTGTAATTAAGTTGACAATATTCCATCCTGAAATATATCATTATACAACTATAAAAATTTTTATATAATTTTAATACATATTATTCAGAGAAAACTCACTTGTTGGCACTATTGTTTATGGTGTTGATGTAGCCACTGATGCTCTTGCATGTGAAATGATAAATATTCTTCATACCACTAATTTTTCATTTTGGGCGGAACTTATAATATGCAACGAATAATTTCTAAGTATTAAAACGTTATCTTAACGCTGGACCGTTTCGCCACCAACCTCTCGATTTTTTCTATAACTTTTATGGCACCTCTCCTCAATAGATTAGTAGCATGTTTTTTCTTGGATTATAAGAGTAAATATATACATCTTTATATCGTTTCTTAAGTTAAATAATATATTCCACAACTCATGGGAAAAATTATTTTCTTTGTGTTATATGAGAAAAAAAAATATATCATCCATTTAATGTAGAGTGAAATATGATTGGAACTAATATAAAATTCCAGATCATGTTGAGAAACAATGAATATGAAAAAATTATTTTATAGGATAAACAAATGAACGTAAGTGGTATGTGTTAGATGAATAATATTTCAACTATAAAGAATACCTGCAATGCTAAAATTATCTCTGAACACTTATACTAAATACCCAATAGTGGAATAGTTATAGTAAATAATTTATTCGATTATTCAATTTTTGTATGCAAACATTTTCAATTTATTATCGAAATTATTAACAATTTTTTTTTACATAATATACAATCTTTGAAGAATGAAATGTCATCGGAGGATTCATCATAATCAGTGGCAATAGGTTGATAATGTTTTATGACATCGTTGATAATGTTTTATGATATGGTTGGTAAGCATTAATGTCCTCATCCTGTTATAATAATACTGGTTATCTCAGATATTATTATTTATTTTGCTGGGGGACATATTTAAGAATAAATTCTTCGGAAAAATATGCGATGTGTCCCCACATTCATATCTTCGATTCGTTCCTCAAGATGATAAAAAAGTCTCTAATGATTTACCTATTGAGGGGTGCTGAATTTTTTTTTTTTCTGTCTTCCATCCAACGCTTCAAATATATAACATTAGCGTGGGCACAGTGATAGAAAAATCCAGATTCTGGGTATTTGTGATATTCACAGTTTTGCATTCCATGATTTTTCAATGATGGACATTGGAAACTCTCTAGATCGATAACTGTTTTCCCCATATGCCCAATAATACTTGATAACCATTGCTTTTTCTCAACTCCTTTCACACACACATGATCAACATCTTTCAATAGAATCTCGAGAACATTGTTGAGCTGATCATATGGTACATCACCAGTATCCCATGATAGTCCATGATAATTACGTATCAACCATGAATTTATTGCTTGATACTGCTTCGATAATTCACCCCACAAGCATGGTGGTTTGAATAGTATGTGTGTAACTTCAATAGTTTCTTCAACATTGATACTGTGTACTAGAATACTTGCTAGTTCTTTCACAATAAATTGATTGCTCTGATGTTTGAAGCCTTGAATATCCAGAATAATCTCCATTCTTCAAATTTCATGAAAACTTTTTGAAATTTATGAAATCTTTTTCAAATTTCTCAAAACTTTTTTAAATTTTTGAAAACTTTTTCAAACTTTTTCAAATTTCTCAAAACTTTTTCAAATTTATAAAAACTTTTCAAAACTTTTTTAAATTTTCAAAAACTTTTTCTAAAACTTTCGGAGATTTATGGAAAACTTTTCAAAACTTTTCCAAAATTCTCAAAACTTTTTCAAATTTATAAAAACTTTTCAAAACTTTTTTAAATTTTTAAAAACTTTTTCTAAACTTTCGGATATTTATGGAAAACTTTTCAAAACTTTCCCACATTTTTGAAAACTTTTCCTAAACTTTTTTGCAAATTTATAAAAACTTTTCCAAACTTTTTCATAAAAAAAATTTTTTTCCACATGAAAAATTTCGTTGGTAAAAACTCTTGATTCTTCTTCATCAAGATTTTTCTAGAACTTGATGATGAATGCGTCAAATGTTCACTGATCTATCATGAAGAAACATATCAAATTTATATTGGTGTGCATCCATTTTTCGAACTCTTATTGGATAGCCCCCTCTCGCTACACACATATTTATTTATCTACATATTTTTTATTTATACAATTATTCATATGCTTATCTATATGACTATTTATACAGTGACTCATACAATTATTTATATGATTATTTACTTTTTCTTCATTTATTGATTCATTTCTTTTGTTTATCATTTTTTTTATTTATTCTTTCATATTTGTAGGAAAAAAATATTTCATATATATTATGGACAAAAACTTATTCATTTGAATTCCCCCCACACACTCAACAGCGAAACTACAGTTCAATCATAGAGAAACGTACAGTTATCCATTTCCCCAATGTCGCAACAAAGAAACTCATACTATAGTACTATCATCGATATCGATAAAAAATTCCACACCACGAGAAACGTCGCTTAGTGGATAATACAGATATCGACTTTTTCGACCAGATGATAAAACAGATTGGGACCTACTATGAAACTGTCGGTAAGGTAGGGGTCAATGAAAGTTACCGACAGGTTTGTCCCAGAACCCGCCTTGTTTATCTACTTAAATTGATGTGGCAAAAGCTATTGCGAAAATTCCACAATCTTTATTATTATTCTGACTCTGAACTTTATGGAATATTTTTCGTGGTTTATATGGATACAGTTTATTCAGATAATTTTCGATTGCTGAATATAGTGTTTTCGAATTCAGACTGTCATAAATATTAATAACATCACCGTTATAATATGTAGTTATCCAGTGTCCTATGTCTCCCAATTTAAAACCACCCCCATACATTATTTGAATATGATGAGTATTTGATTCAATACTGTTCACAAATGGCCAGTTGGGTGCAGCCTGTAAAGTATCCCGAGGAGTAAATTTATGGTGATTTATGTTATTTTCTTGATGTGAAAAATTATGTAATAATTCATGAAATCTATTCACTGTGAGATCTGTTATTTCTTGGTTTGTCATGATGTAAAAAAATTCTTCTTTTGTTATTTTGTTTCTGTAATTATCATTTGGGATAGTGTGAAATCTGTTTCTAATTGCATGTTCTTCTATTTCTATCGATGCTGAGTTTATTCCTATATATTTAGATGAAATTGAATCTTCTGGTATACATTCATCATTCGATATGGTAGTTTTTCTAAGAATGTTTGTCATTTCATTTATAGAAATACATTCTACCTGTAGTTCATTTGTATCATGACTAAATTCCATTAATTTGTTTTTAATACTGGGTTCAACGTTATTACTTATTGGCACTGAGTTCATAGAAAAATAAATTGGTGAATGATCGCTAAAATAAGACGTATAAACACCAGTAGAACTGTTTTCAATATTTGTGAATATAACATCAATTTGTGTGTTAAAATATGTGGTACTCAAGTTTGTTGGAAGTTTAGATTTAAAATCAAATTTTTTCATGAATGATATTATGGGACTATCCACTTTATTATAGACATCACAGTTAAAATCGCCCATTAATAGAACTTGTGTATTCATATGAGCTGACATATCTTCGATGGCCTTTTCAAACAAATTCATTTTTACTTTTGGTGATTTATACCCTACTATTATCGTTATTTCATTAATGCTTATACACGCCAAGTCAATATGACCTATATATTCATCTTTCTCATTTCTCTCCTC
Organism: Microctonus brassicae; assembly: GCA_918226075.1. Taxonomy (NCBI): domain Eukaryota; kingdom Metazoa; phylum Arthropoda; class Insecta; order Hymenoptera; family Braconidae; genus Microctonus; species Microctonus brassicae. The sequence continues at coordinate 55,031 of OW445486.1, read as the reverse complement.
TATTTCAACTTTATGTTCCAAGCACAATTTGTGCACGATTGTTTTTTTTATGAAAATCATGATTCCTCTACTGGCTTTTCTTTCTTTGAAATCTGTATCAGATCTATAGAATAATTCGAATTCAGGGATAGCAATAATATCTGAATATATTGTGCCGGTTTCAGCGAAAACTAAAATTTGTGGTTGTTGGTACCATTCATCAGAAACAATATTCTCTATGTTCCTTCTTAGTGATCGAACATTATGAAATATTATACTCAATTTACTTGAATCAAATATATTATCAGTGAATATGTGAAGCATTTTATCTTGCTCCAATCTTTTCATTTCTGTCATTACAGCGTCATTCACTTTTGGTGGTATCGGTGGAGTGAATTTTCCAATAATAAATAAACCATTCAAATTTGTAACTCGACTCAAAGCTACATAAAGAAGGCATCTTGTAATACGTTGTTTTCGTGATAAATCAATGCATATCTCGGAATATGTTTGCCCCTGAGACTTATGAATTGTTATTGCTTCTGCTGGAACAATGGGAAACTGATTCCTTGAAACCTCCACATTATGTTTAAGATTAATTGGGACAATGTGTTTTAATAGTGGCACCCAATGAATTGGAATATCATACATCTTAGCGTATTCATGATATTTATTTTTCAATTTTTTCCCTACTCGTACATTATTGAAGTCAATCCAAAGAATGAACGGATTGTTAGATTCATTGAATGTTATTTTTTTCAACACGCCGCAAGCACCATTTACTAAACCGTCTTCCACATCTAAGTTACATATCAACATATATTTAATATCTATTTTTAATATGAGTTTGTACATCAAGCCCCCAGTATCAATAGATATTTTTTCTTTCAATAAATTCAATAATTTATGTTTTTGCTCATTATGTATTTTATCTTTTATATCATCAAATGCTATTGATATGTATTCCGTACCAATGTGATTTTTGATTTTTGCTTCATTATATTCGTTTACAAGAGCATTTGTAGCATAAAGTCTGATTGCAGAATTTGGTATTTCTGATTTCGCAACAATTCTGCTTTCTATTAATTTTATGTCTTCATTTGTCATTCGTCCGATAGCTAAATTATTTAATGCATTTATAAAGTCTGTTTCATCTTTTTGTCTCATTATTTCCGTGAGTGGAAAATATTCAAATAATGACCATAGGGGCGAGTCAACTAATTCATTTAAATTTGTCGTCGATGCATTCAGAAACACATACCTATCCATAACCGGCGGCAATTGTTTTAAATCACCAACAATAATGACTGATATGCCACCAAATGGGTCATTAATACCCATAATTTGTTGTAGTCTTGTATCAACGTATGATAGGACTTTTGCACCAACCATCGATACTTCATCAATAATTAACACTTTTAAGTGGAAAAGTTTTTCACGTATTGAATTAGCAGTATCAGCCGATAAATCTGACATTTGACCACCACATTGATTAACAGGTAAACTGAAAGCTGCATGTAATGTTTGTCCTTCTATATTATGTGATGCTTTTCCAGAAGGTGCGCATAACAATACATGAATAATATCAATCAATTCTCCAGGTAGACTGTTGTAGTAAAAATTAATACTTTGATAAATTGCATTAATAACTGTACTTTTACCAACTCCGGCTGAGCCACCTATAAATATATGGAATGGCGTTTGTTTAGTCTTTATCAAATGCAATACATGTATCACAATTTTTCTCTGTTTGATATTTAATGATTGCATTTTTTTATAAAATTCTTCCTGTGATATAACTGTAGGTACAGTAAATCTAACTTTTTTCTGTTTATCGGGCTTATCCATCCCAGCTTGAATTAATATATCTATTTTGTCGTCCTTATTTAATTGGTTACGTTCGAAATTTTCTATTTCTTCTGTGTCGGCATTGCACATTTGATTATATACTTTTTCTAAAGCGTCATCGAGTAAATTTTCACTTATGATACAATATTTTCTTTGATTCGCTTCAATTATTGGTAAATTATTTATATATATTTGTTCATGATTAATTTCTTCAATTTCACTTATTTCATTTCTCCATGGAACAAATAATAACAATTTTTCTCTATAGTAATTCACTGGATCAACATCTAATTTGTATCTATGATATCTTAATATAAGAGTTTTTTTATATTTATTATTGTCTATTATTTCATCTTCATTATTCTCATCCTCATGATCATCCTTAAAACACTTACCATTTTGCTTGTAAACAGCAACATAATCTGCTAAACATACATCCTCATATTTTCCAGAGCGTGCAGCATATTTTTCGTGAACATTATGTAAATATATATCACATGAATCATCATTCAATAGTTGTAAATCACAGTCGCGTTTTAACATGCGAACTCGTTCAGAAGATGGACGCGTATTAACATATATTGATGCACGACTACATTTTGATAATGGCATCGATAATACATGATAGGCAGCTTCTTGTGCGGACATTATGTTGCTATTGATAAATACGTTAGCAACATTTCTCAACCGATCTTTTATACCTACATGCCCATTGCTAATGTCCGTCGCTGCTTGTTGAAGGAATTTTGTTAATCCGGCATCTACTTTACTAATATAGGTGAGTATATAAGATACACAACTATAAGGATCTAGTATGAATTGTAAATCCATATTTGTTTCAAATAAGCAAATGCTATCATTATTGTATGCATTAATTCCTACTTCATGACTATATCGTTTGAGAAACACTTTTATTCTTGATAAAGAACTTCTTATTGCTAATATATAATTCTCTTCAGATAAACCAAGTTTTTGTAGAATGTCTTCAAATGACATATATATCGGCGTTTTAAAAAATTCATTCATCAATGTTTTAATTCTCAGTAATGCATCTTGCATCCATGTTTCTTTTAATTCCTCATCCAATGGTTTCAATATTACGGTTTTTGGCATCACTGGATGTGGAATATCGAATCGACAATTCAATTTATTTTTTTTGCCTTTATAACATGTAGTTTTATGTATATGTTTTTGATAATTTAGGTATACATTTGTCTCATTATCTCCATTATATCTACAAGTTATGAAGCGATCTATGAACTTTATGACTAATGGATTGTTTTCGTCATTTTCATTATAATTTGGTGCATTTTGCAACCATAATAGTGTGTGTATATGTGGTGATCCTCTGGCTTGAAATTCAACTCGTACATAATTGTCAATAATACGATATTCATGAAAGGGTCCACCTTTACTTTTTAAATATTTCATGAAATTATGAACTCTATGATCATAATATCTCGCGCAAGTAACTGGATCATTTTTTATGAGAAGTGATTTTTCTGCATCACTTAAATTCAGCGCTTCAACAAGACTTATTTTCTTATTGTTTTTGAGATTATATAAATGATGTATTAGTTCTGGCCAATTTTTTTCTGCAGCAGATGCAGTAAAAAAAATTGTTGGAGAACCTAATTGTCGAATCATAGCTAAAAGATTACGTTTTTTATTTTCCCAATAAGAAGGCGATGATCGTACGTTATTCAAAATTTTATAACCTGCATCGTATCGTATCAGGTCATTAACAATATTTTTATTTAGTATATTTTTCGCTGAGAGATTTGTTGTCTTATTAACTTTTCGTAAACATGTATTAATTATTGCGGCGCATGATCTTTCTAATTTTTGTTTAGCCATATATAATATTCTAGTTGGTATGGCACTTCTACGATCTCTACGTCTTGCTTCAGATTTAGCACGATCACTATATGAAATTTTTTTCTTAGGATTAAAGCCGAATCCGCCAAATATTCTAGGGTAACTAAGTTCATCAATATTTTCACATTTATGCCATGGTACTGGTGGCTTATCTTGACCTGGAGCGATGCTTATTAGCTCTCTAACTGTTTCATGATTTCGATCAATTATTAGCACTTCATCATCTGAAGCATTTTCATATGAATCACAAATTTCGAATTCTAAATTATCATCATTGTTGACGGACTTTGATAAATGAGACTTTTCATTATCATTGATATTTTTCATAGCAAACTCATTATTTTCGATCTTCATCTCATCAACATCTTCGGGATTTACGATAAATTTCACATAGTCAGGGCAATTATTATTTTCAAATAATTTCTTCCATTCATCATTCATAATGATATTATGTATTTTATACATTGGCGTTTTTACTAAATAAAGTAATGCATCATAAACATGTTGGGGTTTTACTACTTCATTCATATAATCTGATTTATGTTTTATATGCCGTTTAAACTTTATTTGAATTGTTTTCATTTGATGAAATGATCGCGGTAATGAAGTTAACATTTCTTGGATTTCAAGAGTTATATTTATTACACTACCCTTCAATGACAATTGTGGATTAATTGCATGTGGTACCAACGGTCGTATTTGCATAAAATTTATATAAGGCGCTACCATTCTTTCTTCCAAGTCTGACAATTTACGAATACATTCTGGTAGATTTGCAAACTTTAACCCATTGCTTGTACATAATTTAGGGATAGTCCCTAAGATCGAACTAGACCGATTACATGTAAAGCATATAAATTCAGATTCACAATTTTTTAAGGCCGATAAAAAGTCATCGATCGTTTTAAATTCCGTATTTTCAATTCCTTTATCCAATATTTTCTTTTTGATTTTATTTTCGTTGAAGTGTACAACAGCATGTCTGAAAAACAAACCTTCACAACTTATACAAATATATTCTGGCAAATTAAAGCTGTTTTTTATGAATTTTAACTTTGCTGAAGCTTTCACATTATTTTTGCCCTTTTCTAAAAATTTTCTCAAGTTATGTCTATATGATTCTCGATAATTGTATAACTTGTTATTACTATTTCTTCTCTTAAGTTCCCTGTCTGTATATTTTGCGATTCTCGGAGTGGTCTTCATTTTTTTAGACTCCAGTCGCTTAATCTTTCTATAGGCATTTCTTTCTTTTTTTCGAGACAATCGTTCCAATCGTTTAATTTTCTTATAAGTTTTTGATTTCACAATGTTTTTTGTGTTGTCTTGTTGGAGCTGTTTGTATTTTTCATCATTACATATTTGTCTTGGACTGTAAATGATCTTTCGTTTTTTACTTATTATGTACTGCAATCTCTCTTTGCGACGCTTTTTCCTCCTATTTTCCTCATTTTCATAATAAAGGATACATGTTTTTTTGTCATCTAAGGATTCAACTGTTGACAAACTATCTGACTCAATTCTTTTTAATATTATAGGACTAACTTTTCTTGATTCGATATTCATTTCAGAGTCGTTCATATGACTTCTCGGCATGTTATTGATAGACAGAATTTTAGGCACTTCGTTTACTTCAGATGTATTTAATGTATTGTTTTGATTTTTCATTTGGAATTTCATCGATTGTAATGTTTGCTTGGAATATTTCTCTCCTGATTTTTTTTTAGGAATTATTTTATATTTAATTCGTTTTTTTGTATTTCTATTAATTGTCGTCTCTGACGAATATGTTTCCGACAAACACTCTTCCACGTTTCTTTTTATTTTTATTTTAATAGGGCTAACTTTGTTGAATTCTACATTTTGACTAGGAACATAATCGACTATCGAAGTCCCACTGTTGGGAAGAATTTCATTACACTTTTCTATTTGTACTAGATTCAATTCAATGCTATGACTCTTTTCATTGAGTTTTTTCAATTGTTTCAATTGCAATTCTGTTTTGGCATTTCTTTTTTTCTTATTATTTGCTATGGCAGATGTTGACTTTTTTTTACTCATTATTATGTCCCTAACTTATATTCTTTGTATATTCTAATTATTTAATAATATGGATCTATAGATAATGTCGCGATAGCAGACAGAAGTCGCAAAATGAAGCTGAAAAAAAAAAATATATATCGCAATAGCAGATAGTAGTCGCAAAATGCAGACTTGAATAAAAAAATATTCTGCGTCGCAAAATGCAGACTTGAATGAAAAAAATATTCTGTGTCGCAAAATGCAGACTTGAATGAAAAAAAATATTATGTGTCGCAAAATGCAGACTTAAATGAAAAAAATATTCTGTGTCGCAAAATGCAGACTTGAATGAAATGAATATTCTGTGTCGCAAAATGCAGACCTGAATGAAATAAATATTCTGTGTCGCAAAATGCAGACTTGAATGAAAAAAATATTCTGTGTCGCAAAATGCAGACTTGAATGAAAAGAATATTATGTGTCGCAATAGCTGACAGTAGTCGCAAAATGCAGACTTAAATGAAGAAATAAAATTAATTAAAAAAAAAAAAAAAAGTAAAAATAAACAAAAATTGAAAATTTTGTACTATTTAACAATACAAACCTTTGCGTAGGCCGGAATAATTCTTCAAACCTGTTCCAAAAATCCTCACCAATCACAATTCAAACACCACTTAACTAATGAATAAACTGAACAATTGTAATCTCTTCGTAATAATAACGAAAACAATGTATTATTGCACCGGTGACGTGAAATAATTTATTTAATACAATTATTTAACGCGTATAATATATTGGATTTTGCGTCCCAGCTGGGGCAAAGATGCATACTGAGGAATATATAATTGTATAGGTATAATAAAGTGTGAAGAGAGTATGATATTTTAGTGCTACAAATGCAATGAAGATGGAATATATAGAATTTGAGAGTGGGGTTAATATGAAGCTCCCGAATGTTATTGTAATAGACAATTCCAATAATTCAGTGATCGATGAGTCAATGAGAATGAGATAGAGAAATTGAGCAAGAAAATGCAAGAGTGAGAACGAGATAATCGTAGGTTTATAATGCGAGAGCGATGGCGATTCAGGCCGAGAATGAGAATGTAAGAACGAGAGAATAGCAGAACGATCGAATATATATATATATATATATATATATAAATCAATTATAAATATACTAATATATATAACTGTATACATGTACATGTATATATATGTGTATATTTGTATATCTGTATAATTAACGAGGCATACGTTTTATATTTGTTTATTAATTTTTTTTTTTTTTTTTTTTTTTTTCAGAATCAGGCAAGTATGCGTATATGTATGTATGTATGTATGTATGTATGTATGTATGTATGTATGTATATGTGTGGATTCAAATTATTTCATGTCATTCACATGAATGCAGATACATATTGGCAATTTTTTATTTATTTATTTATTTATTTTTTAGATTTCCCGGAAATGTCGAATATTTAATTTAATTTTCAATTTAAAATTAGTGAATATTCACTTTTTCATATACATTATTTAATATGTATATTGATTCATCTCAAAAATTAGAATGTGTATTATCATCATGCACGCTATGTGTTTATGATTTTATTCGTCATCTTTTTGAGACGAGTATAGATATATGTAATATATATATATATATATATATATATCAATTATAATATAAATAATAATAAATAAATAATAAAATAATAATAATAATAATAAATAACTAATTATGATAATAGAAATATATATATATTCATATTATTATAATATCTATTTATTTAATTATTTTATTAATTATTTATTTGTTAATTTATTCATTAAATTTTAATAATTAATAATAAATTATTTATTATTATTGTTAGAAATAATAATTCAATAATTTTATTTCTTAGTTTTGTTTGCAAGGTTTGCCGTAAATGGTTTTTTCTTCATACAATTTATTTGCTGCAAACTATTATGGTTGATTGAGTATTATGTTTATTTGTTTAATAATGTAGAATAAATGTGTATTGTAAAATTTTGAGGTGTACCTGTGTGTATTGTTAATTTACTTGTATTTATTGGTGTGTGAATGTGATGACTAATTCTGATGAAGTTGATCCCGATGATGTAGACTTAATGCTGATGTAGAGTTGAATTCTTTGCTGACTTGAGGTGTTTTCTTGTGAAATTTCCGATGAGGTTGGTGGATGAATTATATAAATTCCCACTGACGTGTCACTTGATGTCTGACTCGTGATCCCAACTAAGCTAGTTGATTATATGAATCAATTGAATTTTGTTCTTGCCCTTGAAAGATCCTCGACTCAAAAAAGATTTCTTGCTTGAGGTTAATAAATTTACAGAACAACAGCACGTGTTGCACGATGTGTGTCGTAAGGTTAAGAGAGAGAATTATAGCGGCAGATTCATCACGAGGTGAATTTTAGAACATTCTAGAATTCACCGGAAGATGTCATGGTTATGTTTTTTCGTCTGCATCGCCATTTTGTCACCTCTATGATTGTAGTGTGTGAAGTGAGCGCGGGTAATTCAAAAAAAAATGAATTGAAGTTTTAACATTCCGCCCATCATCAGCAACGGAGTTGATGATTATCAGAGATGTTATCTGGTGATGTTGTAGTAGTTGGTGGTAAGAGCGCCAACTTAGTGATTGGTCTGGTGAGGGTGGTACTGGAAGTCTTTATTGTCACCACTCTTGTTAATCCGTCTGATCCAGGGTGAAGTTTGATTACCCGAGCGAGAGGCCATTTGCTTGGTGGAAAACGTTTATCTGTGAGTAATACAAGATCTCCAACTTTGATATCATTTCGGCGATGTTTCCACTTTGTAGTTGCAAGATAACGTTGTAATACTGATGTTGACCATCTCTTCCAAAAATGTTGTACTTGATTTTGAATGTGTTGCCATGATGACAGTCTTGCTGGGTTGAGGTTGACCAATGATGGATGTGGAATTGCTGATATTGGTGATCCAATTAAGAAATGTCCTGGAGTTAATGCCATGACATCATTGGGATCATCACTCAATGGCTCAAGAGGTCTAGAATTTAAAATACCTTCTATTTGAATCAATAAGGTATTGAATTCTTCTAATGTGAGAAGTGTGTCTGTGATTGTTCTTTTGAGATGTAACTTAATTGATTTTACACCTGCTTCCCATTTTCCACCCATGTGTGGAGCACCTGGTGGATTAAAGTGCCGCTGAGTCTGATCATTCATTATAATTTGTTTGATGTGGTGATGTTCCTTGGATGCCTGATTGAACAGCTTCTTCAATTCAGCATCTGCACCTATGAAGTTGGTCCCACAGTCTGAATATAGTGCCTGACAGACTCCTCTCCGTGACGTGAATCTTTTGTAGGCAGCTAAGAATCCATCAGTAGTATAATCAGTTACTGTTTCGATGTGTATGGCTGAGGTGGTAATGCAAATAAACAAGCATATCCATGCTTTATATGATTTCGATCCTCTCCCCTTCCATGACTTGATGTTTACTGGCCCGGCATAATCAAGTCCAGTATGTTGAAACGGTCGTGAAATATTGACTCGTGATGATGGAAGTTGCCCCATGAGTTGTTGAGCACGCATTCCCCTTTGTCGTGCACAACGCATACACTTTAATATGTATGATTTGACTGGTGCTCTTCCTCCAATTATCCACACATGTTGTCTGATTGTTGACAATGTGATTTGTGTCCCTCCATGAAGTGTAGCTTTATGATAGTGGTCAATGATAAGTGTGGACAATGGTGAATGACGTGGCAGAATCGCTGGGTGTTTTTCGGTGAAGGTCAATGATGAGTGTTCTAATCGACCTCCCACTCTTAAAATACCATTGACATCAATAAATGCTGTAAGTGTACTTAAAACATGATGTTGAGGAAGGCGTTGATTTGACATAAGTTGTTTCAATTCTTGGTTGAAGTAGGCTTGTTGAGTTGAGCGTATCCAATATTGTTTTGCTCTATCCAAATCATTTGGGGAAATTGACTTTTCTAATGGTGACCGTGATTTGCTTTTAAATATCTCGCAGGCTTTCATGATGTGTGATGTGATCCTGATCAGTTTTGTGAAATTCGAATATTTTGAAATGAGGTCCCATTGATTGTTGCTCGGTGAAATAGTCATGACTGATGAAATTCCTGGACGAGCCTCTTGGCTGGGAGAGTCGTCGAGTGTTTCGGGCTGAGCTGGCCAGTGACGTTCTGATTTGGATAACCATGGTGGCCCCGCCCACCATAGCGAGTGGTCAATGAGGTGTTGTGTTGAAGTCCCTCTGGAAGCGCAATCCGCTGGATTCGACTTTCCCGGAACGTGAAGCCAATGATAAGATGATGTTAGTTCTTGTATTTGTGTGACTCTGTTCCTGACGAAATCTTTCCATTTTGACGGATGAGATTTTATCCATGCGAGTGTAACTGATGAGTCTGTCCAAAGATACACATTGGTGATGTTGACCTCAATTGTGGCTGTGACGTATTGAATCAATTTGGCCAATAGAAGTGCTGCAGCAAGTTCCAGCCTGGGGATTGTGAGACGTTTGAGAGGTGCCACTTTTGTCTTTGCGCAAAGAAGTGTAACATGTTGCGTATCTGAAGTTGAGTTGACTTTGAGGTAGACAACTGCTGACATCGCTAATTGAGATGCATCAGAAAAACCATGGAGCTCACAAGTTGATGATTCCAAGGTTCGCGACCACCTTGGTATGAAAATGTTTTCCAATGCTGTGAGTTCTTGCTTGAAGTTTATCCATCGTGTTGAAATCGTGATAGGCAATGTGTCATCCCAATTGAATTTTTCTAACCATAATTCTTGCATGAGAAGCTTTGCTCGAATTGTGATAGGTGAAATAAATCCCAATGGATCGTATATCTGAGCCACTTCAGATAGTATAGTGCGCTTCGATATCTTTTCTTTTGATTTTAATTTTTTAATAGAGAATTTGAAGTGATCATGAATTGGATTCCAAATTAATCCCAAAATTTTTGTTTCAGTGCAGTCCTCAAACGTGATTGGTGATGTTGTAATCAAAGTCTTCTGGTCATTTGTGAATTTTTCATGTATTGAATGATCATTGAATTGCCACTTTGCAAGAGGCAGTCCTCCTGCATTGCAAAGTTGAGTCAGTTGATTGGCAATTTCGAGAAGTTTCATGGGAGTATCTGCCCCACCAATGATGTCATCTACATATCTTCCTTTGACGATTGGTTCAACAGCAAGGGGAAAATTTTTACCTTCATCTTGTGCTAGCTGAAGTAAAGCACGAATTGCTAAAAATGGTGCGGCACGTGTTCCATACGTGACTGTAGTCAAGTTGTAAGGGGTGATGTGTCCATTTTCGTCAAACCAAAGAATTCTTTGTAGGTCCCAATCGTCTTCATGTACCATAATTTGTCTGTACATTTTGGTGACATCTGTGGTAACTATAAATTGATGTTTCCTTATCCACAATAATACATCTGTGATATCACGTTGAATTTTTGAACCGGTATGCATAATGTCGTTTAGTGACGTTCCTGATGAAGTTGCTTTTGACCCATTGAATACTACACGCAACTTGGTTGATGTGCTTTCTGGTTTTAACACTCCATGATGTGGTAGATAATATTTGACATTGTGAGATACACCTGTTGGCTCCAACCGCCCACCCTGGACCCTCAACCCTCCTGACACCGAAGTGTCAGGTGCCAAGGTCATCCAGTTAGGTTTAGTGTCAGTCTTGAGGTTGGTGAAGTGTGATGATGCTTTTACCATGTGTCCTAAGTTAATATATTCGTTCATGAAGTTGTAATACAGTTTGCAGTATTCAGGATTTTTATCTAGTCTTGATTTTAAGTGAAGTAAACATTTTTTTGCTGTATAGTATGAATCACCCAGTGAATCTCTCGTTCCTCGCAAAGGTAGACGTACAATATACTTTCCTGTTGAATGGCGCTGATGTGTTTCTTTGAAGTGTAGTTCACATTGTAGCTCTTCAGGTGTGAGCTGATTTTCACTGATGAGTGGTACTTCTTCCTGTAACCAAAATTTTGTCAATAGCTCTTGAAGTGATTCATGTTCTTGTTGGATGGTGAGATGATTTGTTTTTGATGTCACATTGTGATGATGTCCACATGGACCCAACACAAGCCATCCAAATATTGACAATTGGGCAATTGGCATATCTTCATGAAGTCTGATGATGTTTGCTTTGATACTTGAAGGATAGTGATTGACTCCAAGAATGATATCAATTGGTTGTGGTGTTAGAAATGTGTCATCAGCTAGTTGTAATGATTTGATATGTGGCCATTCTTGATTTGTTGCATGATGTGATGGTAATATTGTGGTGATGTTGGTTGTGACATGTGCTTGAAGTGTGATGTACTTTTCAGAATGTAATGATTGTAATTTGCACTGAATTATTCCTCGTGATTGTGATTTTGAGGTAGCACCAAATCCCATTATGACCAGTGATGAATGGGGTTCGATGTAATCCAAGTTGACGCACAACATTTTCTGATATTAATGAGATTTCAGAGCCAGAATCTATGAGAATTCGTACTATCATTGATGTTATTGGTGAAATTATTCTCGCTTTGGCAGTAGCTAATAATGTAGCTGGTGAAGTTATGCCTGTTGTAGAATGTGTGCTTAATGTTGACATTGACTGTGTAAGTGAAGTTGGACATTGTTGTGTCTTGAAGTGCAATGAAGTTGAACTCAAATTGATGTTTGACTTGACGTTGTTTGGGGCTGCAGTGATGTCTCATTGATTTTCTTGTGATGGTTGTTGAGTGGGCTGAGGTGCAGTGATTGCTGCATGTATCATTGTATGGTGATGTTTGTGGCACACAGTACACGTCATTTGCATTCGACATGCACGCGCGCTATGACGGCCCATACAGTTGAAACACAATGCCTTGTTTTTGACAACCTCTAAACGATCAACTGGTGACAGTGATCTGAATTTTGTGCAGGATACAATAAAATGAGGCTGCCCACAGCAATCACAAGTATACTTTGATTGTTGTGCAGTGATGTTTGAAACATTTCCCTTTGTTGAGTTATATTTTGACGATGATGTTTGTCGTGACGTTGTGTTTGAGTGACTTGATTGGTGTGAGTGTGAAGACGACTCAAGATTTTCCAATGTGCGAATTCTACTAGCAATGAAGTCTTTCAATTGTTGATATGTGGGCATAGTTGCATTGTCACCCAATACTGTCTCCATCTTTCTCTTGTGACTTCATCTAATTGTTTGATTATTTGGTGAATGATGATAGCATCCCAATTTTCAGTTGATTGTCCCAATAGTTGAATTGCACTCAATGCGTTGTCAATTTGAGTAACTAATGCCGTGAGATGGGCAGATTGTGAAGCGTGTTTTGAAGTTTTGACCTCCAGCATGATGTTATTGATTTGCCCATAGATTAGTTTTCTTTGATTCTCATATTTGGCAACCAACTTTTCCCATGCTGTTGTAAACGTAGCCTCAGTCATTGGTAAATTGGCAATAACGTCAGCTGCTGAACCCTTTACTGATGATTTAAGATAGTGAAGTTGTTCAATTCCAGATAATCCATGATTTTTCATAACTATTGACGTAAATAAACTTTTGAATTCTGGCCATGAGTTGTAATCACCATCGAACTCTGGAAGTGGCAATGTCGGCAGATGTGAGTGTTGACGTTTGAATATGCTGGCTGTATTGTTGAATTGTTGTCTCGTTTTCACTATTGCCATTTTGATTTTCATGAATTTTGCTGACTCAACTGCATGACATTGCGCTTTAAAATAATTTGAAGTCATCAAGTGAGGTGGACATCTAGTCTCTAAATATGAATGTTCTTTGATGAACATCTTGTGACACTCTTCAGCTTGTTGTTGAATGACATCAATCTCTTCAAGTGACGTGACTTCCGTCTAATTGTTGCTGAATGACATCTAATGTATCGAGTCGACCAAATTGAGTGTCGATTTTTAATGTAATATCACAAGGTGTTGATGTCGGTGACGTTGAACGAGTGCTGATGAGTGATTTGCCTTTCTCTCTTTTTCGATCTTCAGCTGACGGTCCTGGTGGTGGTGTATTTGTCCGTGTTGGTACAGGAATTGAGATGTTTTCTAATGGACTTTCTGATCGAATGTTTGTTTTGATGTTATCTTGATGTGTGTCGTCTTCATGTGAAACGTTACTATGAGTGTCTGAACCGTGTACACTCATTTTGAGGTTAGATACTCAAAAAACACTCCCTTGTATGAAAAAATCCGGCTCGAAGGACCAAATGTTAGAAATAATAATTCAATAATTTTATTTCTTAGTTTTGTTTGCAAGGTTTGCCGTAAATGGTTTTTTCTTCATACAATTTATTTGCTGCAAACTATTATGGTTGATTGAGTATTATGTTTATTTGTTTAATAATGTAGAATAAATGTGTATTGTAAAATTTTGAGGTGTACCTGTGTGTATTGTTAATTTACTTGTATTTATTGGTGTGTGAATGTGATGACTAATTCTGATGAAGTTGATCCCGATGATGTAGACTTAATGCTGATGTAGAGTTGAATTCTTTGCTGACTTGAGGTGTTTTCTTGTGAAATTTCCGATGAGGTTGGTGGATGAATTATATAAATTCCCACTGACGTGTCACTTGATGTCTGACTCGTGATCCCAACTAAGCTAGTTGATTATATGAATCAATTGAATTTTGTTCTTGCCCTTGAAAGATCCTCGACTCAAAAAAGATTTCTTGCTCGAGGTTAATAAATTTACAGAACAACAGCACGTGTTGCACGATGTGTGTCGTAAGGTTAAGAGAGAGAATTATAGCGGCAGATTCATCACGAGGTGAATTTTAGAACATTCTAGAATTCACCGGAAGATGTCATGGTTATGTTTTTTCGTCTGCATCGCCATTTTGTCACCTCTATGATTGTAGTGTGTGAAGTGAGCGCGGGTAATTCAAAAAAAAATGAATTGAAGTTTTAACAATTATTAATTTTTATATATAAATATATGTAACAAATAATAATAAATAAAGTAAATAATACACGTGATAAATATATGAACAAACAATAAATATAAAGCACCAATAAATAATATGATAAAGGAATTAAAATATATTCAATTAAAAAAAAAAAAAAAAAAATTTTTGACTGAAATTCTCAATAAAAAAAAATAATTTTAACGAAATAATTTTTTTATATATATAAATAAAACAAATAAAACAAAACAAAATAAAAAAAAATGAAACAAATAAAAAAAAATAAAACAAATAAATATATACATATAAATAATAATAATTAATAAATTGGAATGATTTTAATTGATATTTTTATTTATTTAAATTTTTCAAAATAAAATACATAAACAAAAATATACAATGATAACATATTATGGCCTATATGGACCATAAAAAAAATTGATTGACGGGGCGGCTGGCGGTCCCCATTCACCTCTCCCTTGGACGTGCTGGCCGGTATAATCGCGACCGTAGTTACTACGGCCGCGACTACTATATGGCCGGAACGATGTATTACCGCGTCGGCGGTATCGCCTAGCCCGGCCACCATTAGTCCCCCTTCGCTGAACTGTAATGAGAAAAATTTTCAAATTAAAAATCGGACAAAATCAATACTTTATCACTATAAAATGAAAAGTAAAAAATAAAAACAAATCAAATATATATCGTCAAAAAAAAAAAAAAAAAAAAGTATACTATAACTACTTTTTCAGCTGAAAATACTTTTAATATCAAAAAAGTTATACTTACTAATTCTATCACGTTGGACAGTTGGCGGTGTTGGTGCTGGTGGTGGTGGTGGTGGTGGTGGTGACGGCGGCAGCGGCGGCGATGGTGATGTTGTGGCTTGTTGCCGCCGCTGAAAATCGGCAATCATTTCACGTAATTGCCGATTTTCAGCTTCCATCGCAACGAATCTATTTTCAATTTCTGAAAACGAAAAACAATTTATTATTAATGTAACGCTAAAAATATTAATTCATTACATACCATTTATATTTATTTCGCCGATTCGCGCGTCTATATCTCTTATCATATCTGAAATATGAATGTTAATATTTTTTAATATCGGCAAATGAAAGGAAATACAGAAATATTAATTTTAATATATAATGATAATTCACTTACCGTTCGTATTCGAGCTATCCATCACGATGTGAAGTCTTCGACAATTGCTTTATAACTAATAATGTCGACACGATGTCGTACTAATAACTCGGCACAGTGTTTCAAAATATTGTTATGTTTCGCGTTGGATATACTCTCTATTGCATTTCGCCTGATCGTTGTCTACCTCTCGTCCAAATGGATGTAAACAAATGCATGTGACATTCCAATCAACATGCTTTGGTGCGCACATCTTCAAAATTGAATTTAAATTCCAAGAATTTCGTAACAGTAGAGAATTCTACTATATTTCAATTCGTTTGTGAGAGAGAACAATAGAAATCGCAAAAACAAGAAAGATATACCAAAACAGGCACATGACCGTTTAATTAACTCAAATAGTTAATTCAAACACTCGTTTATTTGGTTCGAAAATTTTTATAAATTAACAAATTCATATTATGGTATTATTATTGAAATGATTCATGCGATCAACGATAGTGATGAAAAGTACCGGACAAGTCTACTTGCCTAATCATTTGTTTACAATTCCGGCCCTCAGCCGCGCACCACAGTCCAGCCCTTTCCGCCTCTTTTACCCCCCTTTCTCTTCTCGTATTGTGACGACCTAGGTCGCACACGAACAGCAAAATCCCCATAGCTAGTTGGTGCCCGTGAAATAATGCACGGGTGCCGACAATGCTACTGGGGAACACTTTATTCCATTTATTTTGATATTTATTAGAAGGAAAAAGAAAAATATATATACGGGCCGGGATCGAACCCGCGCCCGTAGCAATCCGAACGACCGTCCGACCGAGTGGGGGAACCGGAGAGTCCCACTACCACGCCAGTACCGAGAATCTCCCACTGCACGCCGCAAGGCAGTGGGAGATGCGCAGTCCTTTTTTGCGCAACGAACACCGCGGAGTGGGAGAGGCCCGCCGCGGCTACATAAGCCACCGCACGAGCTCGTAGAGCTCAGTCTACGTCGAGCGCTCAGTACGAGCAACACCAGTCCAGTGACCAGTATCCAGTATCCAGAGACAATCAAC
The DNA here is from genome assembly GCA_918226075.1 of Microctonus brassicae. NCBI lineage: Eukaryota > Metazoa > Arthropoda > Insecta > Hymenoptera > Braconidae > Microctonus > Microctonus brassicae. The sequence goes on along the minus strand of OW445486.1, from coordinate 38,126 downwards.
GTGGGAAAATAGTTCTTCTCAGAACTCTAGAACCAATAGCTCTTTTGAGAGCTAAATTTCATCGCTTACGCCGAACAGCTCTTCTCAGAGCTCAAAACCAACAGTTCTTTTGAGAACTATAGTTTCATCAGTTTCATCGTGAGGACGCAGTATTCTCACATTATCCCGTACCTTCCCGTATCCGCCACGTGTTCGCTGACCGCAGTAGACGGCAGCACGTGTACCCGTACGACTCTGACAGCTGGCACTAAGCTGAGGAGACGATCCTGTTTCCTACCGAAATACCTTTCGCTCGCAGTAGGCGAAGGTATCCTTCCGTCCTTGTCCAGGGTGCCGACAGCTGGCCCTAAGCTGAAGCATTTTTGCCCATCCTAGTATTCCTGCCCGTGGCACCGACAGCTGGCTCTAAGCTGAGGTGTCCTTGATCTCTCTCCTGCGAACCGTATCGTCGAAATATTGTACGCGTATCGGGTTACGGTAGAAATATTGTACTAGTTTTAAGAGGCATTTCGTGTCAAAATCCGGCTACGAAGCGAGAAAGTATTGTACGACGAGGAAACAACGAAATAATTGTACGACACGGGATTGCAAATTTTTGTAAGAGTATAAATAAAAGTATTCTGCCAAAATATACTGGTAGAATTCGAAACGAATCCAGAAAATTTGTCAACGTTTCTTTCACCCTCACCCAGTCACGAACCTTGGAATTCGGCTGAGTCTAACGGCATTATCACCGAGGGTATCTGTCAGCCGACAGTCAGACGGAAGAACGTTACAGTATATATATACAGATCATTTGTTTATTTTATTTAATTTTTTCCTTAGGGTTACATGTCGCGTGTTTATGAAAATTTTAAAAAATAAATACACCATATTTTTTCATAATATGGATAATTGAATAATCCATATTATTATAATTATATCTAAATATTATTCGATTAATAAATTGAATAGAGAAAACCCAAATGGAACAGGTGAATGAATAAATAAATTAAATATCGGAATTATAGATGAAGCAAAATTATTAACTTAAATGTCGAATGTATACTAAATATTTATTTGTTTATAATTATTTTATATATACTGCTTCGTCAGTATATATTGTAACTTACATTATAAACTTGAAAAAATACAAATAAATAAATGAATGAAACATTTAAATGAATTGTCATTCAATATTTATCTCTTCTAAAAAATTCGAAAACAGAATAATTCAAAACTGTGCATAATAAAAATGAAAAACAAACAAAAAGTCATACATTATGTAAAGGAAAAACCGAATGATAAGAAAATTGATCATATATGTGTACATTTGTATAATATAAGATATAAAATTGTTATTATACTTCGTCATCAGTATTCACTAACATAAAAAAATAAACACATTGCATAACAATAATAATAATAATAATAATAATAATAATAATAATAATAATAATAATAAATGAAATTCGTTTGTTTATTAAAATTATTTTTTGTGCATATGGTTAATATGATATAAAAATTATGATAGTTTGAATTATGAATAATTATAATGGCTATATAGTTGTTATTATTCCATTTGAAATAATTATTTGGTTAATCTTAATTATTATGAAAATTATTTAATTCATAATGGTTTTAGCTGGATGAACAATAATGATTTTTTTGTTATTTAGATAATTAATTGATTAAGTATATAAATGATAAAAATGTATTATTCCAAGTATATATGTTATTATAATAACATTACAATTTATATTTTTGTTTTATTTGTGTTTATGAAAATACTAGAAAATAAATGAACCAAAGTTTTTCAGAATATAGGTAATTGAATTGTTCATATTATTGAAAATATCCAAATTAATGATCGATTTATTAATATACTAAATATTCATTTGTTTAAATTATTATATATAATATTTCGCCAGTATATATTGTTACCTAAATAATAATTAGCATCTAAAAATACATAAACAAATGAATAAACAAATGAAACATTCAAATAAATTGTCATTTAATTTTTTTCCTCTTGAGAAATTTATTTACAGTAGAATTGAAAAAAATAATTTTATTATTTCTTCGTATCTTTATATAATTATATAAAAAAAAAAATCGAACGATAAGAAAATTGATTAAATTATAACCTGTAGAAAATATAAAATTGTTATTTTTTCGTCAATACATATTAACTTTAAAGGTAAACACACTACATAACAATTCACTTTACATGTCTATACACATATATTTTCACATATTTTTATATTACAAAAATTTTTACATAATAAAAAATATAAAAGATATATATAGATACTATAATTTTTTTTTTTTTATTTCTCAGATATTGACAACAATCCCATTTTATACATTATGACTCTCTTTATTTTTCCCCTCTCGTCTTGTTTCACTTACACGGCCCTTTCTTTCCGCCTTCTCCACCCATAACTTTGTCTCTCTCATTTCTCCTCCTAGTTCAAAACATTTATTTTTATATTTATATATTTTTGACTTCGCCAAATGTTATTTCCGAATAATTTTTCCTTTTATCATTTCTATTAATTAATCATTAAAGTTTTCATGATGAATTTATAATAAGAATTTCCATATTTCCGCAATGACGAATATTAAAATATAATAAATATAATAGGTGTTTGTTATTACACTAAGCATGACAGACAATACTCATTCCCATTATTTTTTTATTCATAAATGAACAAATTAATGAAATTTAAAAAATATTAAAATGGTGACAAATCACAACGCATTTGCATTGTCCCGTAATTTTTATCAATTTATCTGCAGATAGAATAACGAAACTGACCTCTTTTTTATTGTCTACAAGAGTATTACGAGAGAGTGAGTGAATGAGGTGTGTGTGTGTCTGTGTGTGTGTGTGTGTGTGTGTGTGTGTGTGTGTGTGTGTGTGTGTGTGTGTGTGTGTGTGTGTGTGTGTGTGTGTGTGTGTGTGTGTGTGTGTGTGTGTGTGTGTGTGTGTGTGTGTGTGTGTGGTGTGTGTGTGTGTGTGTGTGTGTGTGTGTGTGTGTGTGTGTGTGTGTGTGTGTGAGAGAGAGAGAGAGAGAGAGAGAGAGAGAGAGAGAGAGAGAGATGATGACATTGGTAATATAATGCCGACTGCTGCATGAAAGTGAAAATGAAATAAATTTATAAAAATAACGTGGATACAAATATATCAATTGTTTATATTTCTTTCCTTCACTATTTCACACAATACAATATATCACGAGATTATGTGAAGTATTTTTCAAAACATTCGCATCTCGCAAAGAGATATAAATATGAAAGACAACAAAAATATATAATTGATGTATCAATCTCATAATATTTTATTACTTATTACATTTTTGGAACGAAAGTAAAGGAAAATAATATTCACATATGTTATAACTTTATAAGTTTTTCAACAGAAAACAAATAAATTTTCTAATACCAGATCACAACTGAATGACTTAAAGGGAGAATTAAGATTGCGACATTTTTATCAATTTTCAATTTATTATTCAATATTAAATTTATGAAATACATTACATTAATATACTTTATAAGCGCATAATTGTTTAATGCGTACTTTAAATACAATAGAATATTGTTAAAATATTTTCATTTGTCTACAAAAATTATTGTTTTTTAATATTATCACTTCGTGTTCAGTGTTATTAAATAATTTATACACAGCACACCAAGTGAAAGAATCAAAATATTGGAAACAGATGTATTTCCGTACTCTTTATCTACATTTTCTTCAGCTCTCATTAATTTCATGTACATTTTGTACTATATATATGCATTACATTAATATGAACAAAGACAAGAAAAAACAAAATACATGTACGTAATCCGCCGCGGTGTACCTTTATTAGAAGCACCCAAAGGGAAAGGAAAAATAAAGTATTATATTTCACATAAAAACACATATCTTTTTCGATAATAAAATTTTATTATTCCAATAACTCTTATTTCGTTGAGTTCAACAAAAAAATATATATATAGATATAACATGGTTATTTGGCAGCGCTACGGAAATCATATAATCCTCGTGTATACATGTATTGTTTGGGATTTGTTTATAATATTGTCACTAGTATAGCAGATATCATACCCATTAAGCATGAGAGATTTAAAAGATCTACATAAGAGCTGGGAAAATTAATCACATAAATTATATACGGATTTTCTAAACTATATATTAATTACCGTATTAATCTGTTATATCATGTGGAACTGTGTAATCTATTATTATTACTGATACATATAACGCACAATATATAATATGTTGATTAATAAACAAATTAAATAATTTTTTTCGTTGTCGTGACGTCTAATGGAAGGTTGCCGGTGGCCGCTTGTGCATGTATACACAATGAGCGCGGTTTAGTTTTGAATCGAGCCAACCCGAATGAAAAAGGGGAAAATATTCAATTTTTTTGTCGTGTACAAATCGCCCAGATTAAAAAATATAAATGAGAAGAAATTTCTCCCAGAAATATCTAGATATTAATTTCTAATTTGTTGATGAATTTTCTGGAATTTCTTTGTACTCAATATTCACTCCCTTCAGGCCTACTGGTTCCATTAAATTTTTTCTAATAAAAAAGCCATTGTCAAGAAATTGAAGCTGATAGCATTTGAATTATTGAATCGTTTCGCCATATTTACGTCCTATTTAAAATTAATTTTGAAATAAATGCAATTATGATTTTTATTATTTTTATCACGAATTATCCATTATTTATTATTTGTTTGCCTACAAATTTTTATTTGCATTAATGCATATGTTTCGTACCATTAATTTATGTATTACTTACGGACATGTGCAATAATTTCTAATGTAATCCAGATTTACACTCATTTCGAAAATTGATCTCAGTGAAGTAATTATAAATTAATCTGTAAGGAAGAGCAGGGTTTTTTAATCACTGCTGTGACCTCAGAAAGATTACATGTATAACTATTACACAGATCATTTGTCTATAGTTCTGTGTATAGTGAAATATATGCATATCAGATTTATATTTGTTATTGTAATTAAACAAATGATTTTTCCATTATTGACCGAATGTTATTTTGTCTAATGAAATAAAAAAAATTTATTTATTTTTTGATTAAAATTTTATAAAATGAGTTTTCAAATTGCGGTGAAGCTATAAGTACTATAAATATATATATATATATAATTATAATAATATAATAATTTTTAATTATTAATACAATATATTGTGACGGTGCTCAACCCGCAAGTTGAGTTGATTCGTTAATTATCTTATTCTGACGAACTTACCGTCAACTCTATATGATTTATTCCGGACTAGAATAAACCCAAGGGATGCCACCCCAATTTTATTATGTATTTTGATATTTAGAGAAGCTAAAATTGGGGAAAATTCTTCTTATTATTTTTAAATCTTAACCAGGAAAAGGTAATTGGTGAATAATTATTTCACAGATAATTATAATTGAAAATTAAATTATAGCAATAATATATTTGAAATTAGAATAAACAAAAGTGAATAATTATGTTTAATTTGAACAAAAAGGTTGAATTAATAAAGATATTAATATTAATATAGAAAAGTTATAATAGTTTGTCTTATTTTTAACCAATTATCGTGGTTATTATTTTCTATCCGGTGGATCTCATAACCTTTTCTAAGGGTTATGTTCAATGAGAATTCCGGATATGTTATTATTTAATTATGGTGTGAGCCCAGTGATGGGTCTACAAACATTGAATCGCAATTAATTCTCTACGTTTAACATGGACTTAGAATGGTATTCACTGCTGCGCTGATCAATCTTCCAAAACAATATTCAAAGAATTGCGTTAGTACGTGGCTAATCATCTACACGTGTATACAAATTACTATATTACTTTTAACGACTTACAATTTACCTCAATTAATCGTTTCACTCCAAAGACAATAGTATTTATATTTTCCTTCTTTTTACAATTCTTTGCTCCTTGTTTTCCTTTTATTTATCTCTTAATTATCCTTGAATATATCCTCTTTATCAGTCACACGCTCTTTCACACTCGAGTCCCGATTTCTAAGTGCTGACAAGATGGCCGTCTTCTTTTCTCTTGCTTCTTCCATCATCCTCCGGACGCCCATTGGCTGAATCATTATTCACTAGCATCTCCGGAGCTATAGTCGTGCATTTACTTTGTCGCCACCTATCGGTCACTGATCCTATTAGTGTAAGTTACGGATGATTTGCGTATCTTAAGTTGGCACTAGTAACTTATGGTCTTGGTCATAGATGACTTGCATAATTTATAGTCTAAGTTACAGATGACTTGCGTAACTTAGGTGCATGGAGACAGCCATTATAGCTGACAGAGTTACAGTCATTATGATTTCATTATATGCGGTTGTCGTTACTCACGGGATTACATCTAGTCGTGTATATCCTCAACGAGAACTTCCTTCAGTTGACCGATGGATCTTGTAGGTTATGTTCGGCTGCAACAACATCTTGTGAATAATGCCAGTAGATTTTTCTTCGGAGTGTAGTATATCCATACATGACTGTATTGACGATGATAATATGGAATAGTAGCGTCTTATGTTTCCCTTGGATCCAGGCTGCCGTAGATTATTGGTTCACATACATCACATGATTCATTCATAGCTTAAGATTATGAGACATAAATTAAATTACAGGATTAAATCAGCACAGCAGTTGTATTCGGATGAATGAAGTAATGAGTGACAAGCCACTTCATTACAATATACACATATATATGTAGGGATAGGGTAATGGTATCAGAAGGTAGGTGGTTTCAAAGTCTTTTGCCCTTCCCCAATCACACCTCGAATTTCTTATAGGCACCCCCACCACACATGTTCGCAAACAATGGCATCTTGGGTGCAATAAACGAGACAATGACGTACACTATAATTCCTACGCAAAAAAAATTAAAGTCCGGGACCACATGTTCCGTTCGCCTCGCCGTTCACTCACAATAGTCAAGAGGCCATATGAACTGAGGATAGAGTTTATTTTTTTTCAGCTGTAAATTTTTTCTTAAAATGAAATATATTTCCAAGATAAAATAAAATAGAGTGACATAAAATAAAATAAAATGAAATATAATATTGGACAAGCCAAATTTCTCGGAGCGATTCGTTTCGCCTCCTCCTTTATCCTACATATATATTACGATATACATGTGTATATATATTTGTTTATTTGTTGTCATTTGCTTCACATCAATATATTATTTGTTCATCTTATCTGTTTGAATAATTGTCAGAATAACAAATCGTTAATAAAAAATTTGAAAAATAATACATATATTATCATTTGTTCATTTGTTTTTTTTTTCCTTTATGATTCCATATATAATACAATATATTACGAGATTATGCGGATTATTTTTCAAAACATTTATCTCGCAAAGAAATATAAATATGAAAGACAGCAAAAATCTAAAATTGATCGATTAATCTCATAATATTATATTATTTATACATATGTTTTAATTTTATAAGTTTTTCAACAGGAATTAACAAATAAATTTTCAAATACCAAATCGCAACAGAATGACTTGAAGGGAGAATGAAAATTGCGACATTTTTATTAAATGTCAATTTATATTTCAATATTTTATTAATGAAATACATTACATAAATATAATTTATAAGCGCACAATTGTTTAATATTTTAAATATAATTGAATATTGTTCAAGTATTTTTATGTGTTTACAGAAATTATTATTTTTTAATATTATCACTTCGTGCTTCAGTGTTATTAAATAATTACACGGTACACCACATGAAAGCATCAAAATATTGGAAACAAATTTATTTCCGTAGTCTTAATCTTTATTATCTCCAGCTCTTATTATTTTTATGTACATATTGTACTATAATCTATATGCATTACATTAATATGAACAAAGAAAAAAAGCACCCAAATATAAAGGAAAAATTAAGTACGATATATCATAAAAATACACATATTATCAATAAATCATATAATCCTTGTGTATACTTGTTTGGGTTTTGTATATTGTCACTAGTATAGCAAATATAATACCCATTAAACTTGAGAGATTCAAAAGATGTACATGAGAGCTGGGAAAATAAATCAGATAAATTATACACGGATATTCTAAACTATATATTAATTACCGCATTTATTTGTTCTCTCATGTAGAACTGTGCAATCTATTATTATTACTGATACATGTAACGCACAAAATATAATAATACATACATACATATATATATATACATGTACCTGGTTTTGTCCAGGGTTGCAGCCCCCACTGTGGACAATTTCGGACGTCATTTTCTTTTCCATTGTTTATACATTATGCCTCTGTGGCATTTTACGTCGAACTGTCGCACTGTAAAGTTCAGCTTTCAATTCAGCCGTAACCAAATTATTTATGCACGCGAATATTATATTCGAATATTTTATATGAACCACATAAATGAATTTTGGGTTTTATTGTGAAAGTGAAGGAAATAATTCATTCTTTTGTAGTGTATTAATTAAAACTTTGAGCCGTGTACGAATTTTTTTATAGGGCGCTTGATTATAATTTTTTAAGTTATACAATTAATTTATATACTTTTTATTTTTAAGTGCATTATATTTAATTTTTTGGTGCTGTGTTCACAATTTTTTTAAAAACTAAGAGTGAATTATAAAATTTGTGCAACGTGCTATTTTTTGTTTTCAAACACTTGTTTTCGGATTTTCGTGACTGAAAATGAATGTATATTCTGGATCACGAGACAGTACATCTGTGTATGAGTACGATGGATTTTTATACCACGAAGATACCCGTTATCGGGGCTGGCGTTTCGTTTGCATCAACAAAGCGAGTAAAAATCCATGCCGCGTCAGCGCATTGGTGCACATCAACGGGGTTGTCTCCATATCTCGGAACCACAACCATGACAAAAATAAAGATAAGCTCATAAAGCACATGGTGATAAACGAGCTGAAGTGTCTAGCGCAAAATCAACTGCACCTCGCACCGCGGATGATCGTCAACCAAGTTTTCGCGCTGTAAGTACTACAATTATGTATTATAAACAAATGTTCGTTTCCTATTAAAAAATGACTTGAGTATTTGCAACAAATTATTATTTTCAGCTTTTCTAAAAAAAAATTAATAAATAAATTAATAAATCAAGAATATCTATACACATATATTTATATATATTAATTATATATACATATATATTTTATTGAACTATGTATTATTGTTAGATTAATACATTATTTCGAATTCTTTTTTTTTTTTGGGTTTATTATAATAATTCTAATTATAATTAGAATATATTGCAAAATAAAAATACTTTCGTCATTTCTCAATGGAAAAATTTTATCATTGTTTAATTTTACATTAAGTATTTTGGAATGTAAATATAGACATTTTATATACGGTTTTAATTTGGAATTATCGAATCATTATTTGTTTTTTCAATCTATGAAATGTGTTCAATTCATTCAATTGAGCCCCGCGCAATTTTCACATTCCCAATATTATAGAAATATTTGTACGTATTGGAAAAAATTAGAGATTTTTTTTTATTAACAATTTAAATCTGAAAAATTAATATTCTGCAATTGCCTGTTTCAATCGTGTTAGCTTCATATCCTAAGTAAGCCACGCCCATCGTGAAGGCGCGAGTGGCGGCGCGCAGAGATTCATCAGACTTAATTTATTGCTATACCGAAAATTCACCTTTTCACTTTTTTTTTAATTCATTAATGACCAATAAATTTATGTATATGCATGATTCAAATACCAAGCTCTTCCTTTCCGATTTATTTGTTATGTTTATCGTTGCTAAAACTTCATTCTTGGGTGTTATCGAATGATTATATACACATCATAGCCGGGGAAAGCATGGAAATATTATTATAATATATATTTCCACATTTTTCATCAAGATTTTCATAATGTCTCATGCTTAATATATATTTATTTGTTCATTTGATGAGCTAATTATATATATATCTATAGCGGGTCGGCTGCGTCTACCACACTAGTGGTAGCTGATCAGCCATTTGTGCGCATCGGGATATAATATACCTATATAATATTACTATTAATTCTTTTTAAAATATATTTCATAAACTTAAAATTTTGCATTATATATTATTTATTGGTGTGTGTTCTGCACTTTTTTGGGTAAAATTTGTTTGAAATATTGCATGAATATAAACGTTTATGCACCGGCGAAAAAAAATAACGTTGATTCATTTTTTTTATTCTGCAAATTAATTTTATCACATTTTTCATACGTATCATTATTGTTCCTATTTGTTGTCAACATGAAAATACAAAGGGATTTTATACTACAACTAAAAGATATGGAAAATCAAAATATAATAAAATATTTTTCACGTCTCAATTCTGACAGCTCATATTCGTTCACTGTATTTACATAAAAATATAAATTAGATATTTTTTATTATAAATATTATTACAAAATGAATTAATTTAAAATTTATTATTGTGATTTTATCAAATAATCTTTTTATTTTTTGGGACTTATCTTTTAATTTCACAATATGTTTTTATTTCCTCTGCAGCTTCCAAGACGCTGATGTACTTATTGGACCTCACGCAGCGTATCAACACATAACAAAAGCGCGTGCAGGGCTAATTCCAAACGTACCCAACAGTTTGTCAAACTTGCCCGATATAATGTCAGATTTTCCAAATGATTTGAAGAGCTCCTACTTTGGGTGTTTCAAGACAGAGGAAAATGAAGTGTTCCCGAGTCGAAAAATTGTCCTTGTTTGGATCTGATGTCAATCTGATGTCACCCTGATGTCATAAATTTGATCGGATATCATCCTGCTGCAGTAAATATCTCACCCTGGTACAGAAAATGTGAAGTATCGTCGCCCGGATCTCAACCTGGCTGATTTTAGTAGTAGAAATATTCTTTCCTGATTTCACCCTGATCATGCTAAAGCAAATGAAATTATCCGGGTCTCACCCTGCTCTGTATATAAGTACTGAAAATTTAATATATATGTCATATATATATGACGCATGTAAATAAAGATAGACATACTTAGAAAATTTTTACCAACATTCGAATAAATGCAGGACTTAGAAAATATTCGAATAAATGCGGGACTTAGAAAATATTCGAATAAATGCAGGACTTAGAAAAATTTTTCTAAGTATATATTTCTTTGGTTTATTTTCCTAACTTTTGAAAAAATTCGGAACTCGAAAATATTTTGTTTGTTGTGAGTTTGTAAAAAAATTTTTGTTTAATGACATTCTATATTATAAATATATTAAAGTTATTAAAATCATGCAAGGATTTATTCAATATATGAAGTATGTTTTGAATAATTAAACAAAAAGTAATTTATTCGAATTCGTATTTATTCACTGGTTCAGCGATATATAAAAAGTTATTATTACTCATGGTGAAACAAGGTGTAATAAGATTTTCCACCGGAATCACAATGATATCATTCATGACTTCGCATTGAAACATATGCTGAAGTATGACATTTGGTGGATTACCAATAGCTAAATTACCAAGGATCCTAATTGTATTTAATACTACCTTATGAACTCCTGCACAGAAGCATTTATCTTCATAACAATCACAATAACTCAGTTTATTGAAATACAATATTTTGCCAAAATATTTTATATTATTTAACTCGTAAGCGACAAAAGCTGAGTTGGTTTGTAGCGATCTTTGATACAACTCAGCAACAAAAATTAAACGTCCTTTCAACAAGCGTAAATAACGTCTTAAAGATACGTTGACATCATTTAAACCCATCGCTTGTTGTACCGCAGCTGGTATTTCATCTATTTTTTTATATGAACCAATGCTATGGCAACCATTGAACGATTCAGTTATTTTCACTTGCTTTTTTCAATGCAATATAAAGTTTTTGATTGGTCCATCTCTTATATTTGATGTTCGAGATGCAAATCGCAAAAGTTGCAAGTGATACTTAGAAATTTGAGAATCTAAATTACTCGTTCCGTGAACATTTTTAATAAGGTGACCATTTATATTTTCGAAAGAAAAGCAAGAATTAACCCATAATGGTCCAAATAGTTCTACATCATCTGGTAGATGGAGAAGCAAATGAATATTAATACTACAATACCTCAAACCATAAATTGTTTCGAATTGTTTTACAAATTCATGTAACAGTCGCCTACAAAATCCAATATTATCAGAAGATATCACATCTTTATTCAATATCCCAATCGCTGATACTAAGAGCATGTAGTGATTAAATAAATCTGGTCTCATTACGTGGTGTAACACAGGTGGTGAATAGTACAGCAACCAAGTTTTCAACTCAGATGCTTTCCAATTCGAATATAATTTAACACTACTGGGCATTCGGTGAATAAATTTTGGTGGTTTAATATTTAATAACATGTTGTCGATTACTCCAATCATTTGTCGAAGTGAAAAAGGTTTATCACTCAATGATGCATCAAACCATAAATATAATAATTTTTTCGTTACACCTTCGTATACTAGATGCATTGAATCTAATCCTGTACCTCTGATGTAGTCGGGCATAATCATACTTAGAGCTGACGGTCCTTTCACACCATTTACTGCTTTTTTACTAATAATATTCATTTGTCTTCTTCTCATTTCTACTGCTCTCTCTGCATAAATCATTGTTTGATCCAATGTACGTTTCACCTAATTTCTCACATATCTAAAAACAAGAATTGATCTGCCGGTAGGTAACTCTTCACTCACGGCTTCAGTTTCGCATGTTGGGCAACCGAATTTTCCATTGAATTGCGTTAAGTTTAAAAACATACTCTTCGCTGGTAAATCACATGTTCCACATAAAAGGATACCTTTTACGTGAATTTTACCAACATCTGGAATGTTAACATGTATGCCATTATACCTAAGCGACTCCAATTCATCATAAAATGATCTGACAAAAAGATTCGGTGATGGCTTCTCAGTTCCAAACCACAATCCAGCGAGAATCGTATTCTCTCTCATGATTCTTTTTTCATATGGCAATTCGTTTATTCGCAAATAAAATGGCCAAACGCTTTTCTTCGAAGATTTGAATACAGGAATGCCATCGCTGTACCATGTGAAAGAAATATTATTTGGATTTGATAACAATCCATTCTCAACTTGGTCTCGATACAACCTTCCATCATATATATCTGTCATAATATCGTTATGACCTGCTGGTCGATTATATCTTTGGTTTAACAGCTCCATCGTATTCCTCCGACTTAAAATTTGTTTCAATTGCTCCAATATAGATAATTTAATGAAATAGTGCGCTTGAGAGTTATTGCAATCTCCACAGTTTGAATTAGCATTTTCCAATAACTGATGACATATGGTACAATAATAATATTTAATAGTTGAATTATTCTGCGTTGAAAAGTATTGGCGAAAATGGTGAAGAGTCGTTTTTTTTAATCCTTGTTGTAAACAATGCAAATTAATAACTGTTAAAAGATCTGCAACACATGTTTCCGTAAGGTTGTGAGTGAAAACTAAACTCAATATTAAAATTAAACTTTCATGGATCGTAATTGAAGCACCAGTGTAGAGTGGACGGTTATTATGAAAATCGCCATCTTCGACAGCGTCCGCCCGAATATTTTCATCGGGATCATCTTGCTCATCTTCATCGAAACTAATATAACTATCTTCATCGGAGGCTGATTCATCTTCATTACTGACCGATAGTTCACTGTCATCACTGTCATTATCACTATCTTCATCATTGTCAGTGCTATGATTGGAGATGTGATCATTCATGTCCAGGTCATCACAATGGGGGATATTTTCTTCATCGACAATATTTGCTTCATCAGCGACACCGTGTCTATATTAGAACACATGCTTTGCATTAGTTGAGTAATTTATGAATATGTGAGTATGGGTTGTTAACACAAAAAATAATAATACATATTATATACATATAATTGAGAATATATATATATATATATATGCAATATGTATTAATAATTATTAATACACATTGCATATAGATATATAAATTCATATAAAACAAAAATATTATATACATTATCTTTATATATATATAATAATATTAATATAATAATATTGATAAATATAAAAATAATAAAAATAAATAAAAAACGATATTTATAATTTTTTCACTCAATTTATTCAATTTATATCTATATAAATTAAATAAACTGAATGAAATGAAATTGAATTAAATTAAATTAAATGAAAAAATTATAAATATATTTTTATAATTTTAATTATACATAATTGTTACAAGCCCTAGGTAGGCCTATTTTACAATAACTTCACACAACTTGCAGCCCCACTCCATTCTTCGCTATCTTCAGATTAACAATCCCTACATCTTCACACTCACTCATCTAACATTATTCATCCCTAACGCTTCCATCTTCTCTACATTCACTCCCACCTAGTTTGCGTATATATGCGTAACGCTCAACCAACCTACAAATGTCCTTATCCAAATCCCCTCTTAATAACTCTTTCAGTCTCTCATCTCTTTCTTCGTCAGAACCACTACCCAACTTATCTCTGACTACTGTAGCCAGATCCCTATCTGGCGTTTTATCCAACTCCTCACATTCTATTATGTGAATAAAATCCTCAACTCCCTTTTTGCATAAACAGCACCTCTTATCAGTAAATCCCTTATTACCATCTTTACCGTAATTGCCGCATCTCAGCCTGCACCATGTCTCCCTCTCCTTTCCATTAAATTTCTTATTCTCCCAATAATTCATAACTTTTCTGCCCCTGTAGATCTCCTTGTACCACGCATTGTATGACGATTTCTCAATACTCTCCTCTTCCTTTGCTACTTGCTCTCTCTCCATGTTCGCTATCCCCTTTTCTATCATCCTTCTGACCTTTTCCTGCGACGCCCCATGCCACATCTCCTCAAAAATACCTTCTATCTTCATCTCTCTTGCCGACTCCGCCATCTTCTTGCCCCAGTCTGAGGAATTTCTGTTCAGGACTGCTCTAACTTCTTCCCTTAGGCACAACTTGGGCCATCTATCCTCATCCATTTCATAAACCTTCAGTATGTATCTCCATACCCTTTCCGTGATCACCATCTCTATCCGTGCAGCTCCCAACTCTCTCCTCCAAATATAGCTCGGTGTGTTTTGCGCCAATCCCGCTGCCATTTTGACATATCTTCCATATGCTCTCATAATCTCCTCCTTCCTTCCCCATCCCCACACTTCAACACCATACAACATCCCCGCTTTGACTATTGCATCAAATAATCTAATCCTCTCGCTCCATCTTGCTCTCCCTGCCCTTTTCATTACACCCCACACCGCATTTGACGCAACCTGCGCCTTACTTGCTATGTTCTCTCGTTGGATTTTCTCGCTGCACCTTGTGGAGAACCAGTAGCCCAGATATTTGAATCTATTAACCACTTCAATGTTCTCTCCTTTGTACTCCCACTTTTCCTCTGTTTTCAGTCTTCCACCTTTCCTGAATACCATGATCTTGGTTTTATTGGTGTTCACAACCAACTTATTCACTTCCACAAATCTTCCCATCCCATTAATCATCCTCTGTAATTCCTGCGGATCATCACTTACTATGGCCACATCGTCCGCATACTTTAATGCATGAATCCTGCTATTACGGACGTGAATTCCACCTATCTTCCTCTCCTCCCACTCTCTGTCTAGGTCATCCAGGAAAATACAAAACAGCACGGCGCTCAAAGCACACCCCTGCCTCACTCCCGTATTTGTCCCGAACTCCTCGGTGTATCCATCCCATGCTCTCACTCTCGCAGTTGTTTTCTGATAGATTGCTTCTATCATTTTCAGCATTCTGCCCCTGATTCCCACCTTTATTAGCTTCTCTATCAGTAGCTCCCTGTCTACCGTATCGAAGGCTGCCTTGAAGTCAACAAACGCAACGTAAGCTCTTCCCTTCTTTCTTGCTAATACTCTGTTTACTATTGCGTTAAGTGTAAATATGTGCTCTCTTGTTCCTCTACCTCTCCTAAATCCAGCCTGGCTCTCCCTCAATATATTGTTTTCCTCTACCCAATCGCTGACCCTCTTTGCCATCATAGCTGCCAACACCTTATATCCCACATTCAATAGCGAAATTCCTCTATAATTTTTAGCCTGGTTCGTTTCACCATTCTTGTGTATAGGCACAATCACCGCACATTCCCAGCCTTCTGGCATCGTATTCTCTTTCCAGATTTTATTGAATAGCTCGGTGAAAACCCTTAAGTTCTCCAGTCCCGCAGCTCTCAAGAATTCTCCCATTATCCCATCCTCTCCCGGCGCTTTCCCACTCGCAAGGGTATTGAAACCTTCTTCAATCTCTCTTTCGCTGAAGCTTGCATTCAGTTTCTCACTATCTATTTGCTCCGTTACTGTATTTACCCCTTTCTGCTCGGTTGCCTTAGAGTTGCTTTCCATTTGTCCTTGCCTTCGCTCTTGCCGATTCAGCAGGCTCGCAAAGTGCTCCCTCCATTCTAGCTTCTCTATTACTTTATCTACTTTCCTCCTCTTATTGACTCGGTATTTTCTTATTCCCTTCCACCATTCGCTCATGTTCTTTGCTTCGCTGATTTCCGTCCACCTCTCTTGCTCCCACTCCTCGATGGCTTTCTTTATTGTGTCTTTTAGAATTTTTTTTGCCCTATTCATATTGCTTTTATTTTCACTACTTTTTTCCTTTATAAATTGCATAACCTTATCTTTTCTTTCTTTTTTTCTGCTACTGCATTCCTCCGTCCACCAACTCGGTTTCCTTTTATTCTCCCTCGCACTGCTCCCTCCATTTCTATTCTCTTTGCCTACCATATTTGCCTCGCTAGCCGCTCTCCATATCTTTGCTCTTATGTCATCCCAACATGCCTCCTTCCCATCTCTCAACCACTTATTTATTTTTTTAACATAATCCCCTCTATTCTCCTCTTTCCATTTTAGCTTGCACTCCTTCTTTCCTTCCATCTCTTCCGGGCTTCTTTCCTGCCCGATCCGCCCCTCCTCGTCCTCCTCGCAGTCCGCTACCCATAATCTAATGGGCAAGTGGTCTGATTCTGTTCTTTCCTCTACCTTCAATTTCACGCCGTCCCACCCTTCACCTCTCTCAACGGCCAGCACCAAGTCTAGTACCGAGCCCATGTGTTCATCCCTCCCTCCAATGAATGTAATTTTTCCCTCTCTGTCGCCACTTACTCTCCCATTTAATACACTCATACCCAACTCTTTGCATAAACTAATCAGCCTTTTACCTTCCGAGTTTACTACTTTGTCTTGTGAATCTCTCTCGCCTTAATTTACCTCTCCGCTGCCAGTTACCGCCCCGCTCTCTGTTTCCGTTCTCGCATTCATGTCCCCTAAAACAAAAACATTCTCAAACTCACCCATCAATTTCGCAATACACCGCTTCATATAATTTTCAATCAATTTAATACCAACATTGTTATACATTGTTACAAAACACGTATTATCATCTTTATTTCTTATCTCGTTATAATTATCTCTATTACATATTTTCTTAATTATAAAACCATACTCCCATTCACTCACCATCCAATCATTACACTTCTCTTTTCTTATTCCAACCATTTGCCCCCCTTTGGCTCTACCCCTTTTATATTTATTATTACTCCCTAATTCTCTCTTTGCATCCTTCATCTTCCATACATAGCTTCTACTTAACATATCAATCTCTCTTTTTTCGTTTCTTTTTTCCACCCACGTCTCTTGAAATATAATTATATCATGTTTTTCCAAAAACGACCACGCCTCCCTCACATTCTTAATGCCCGCGACATTCCACATCACTACACTAATTTTATCACAGTCTTTCTTTAATACTGTCCTACTTTTTCTCCCTTCCAGTTCCAATCGCTCCTCCTCGTCCATATTAGTAGCTCCCACGTCGAAGAAAAAAATTTTCCAGCCTCCCTTCTCTTTCGTTCCATCTCCACCACTCACCATCTCTCTCAATCTTCATATACGCCACTCTTAAATGTTTCCCGTCCTTTCCTCCCCTCTCTGCCTTTCTTCTTAACCATTTCTGTATTACTGTCTCTCTTTGCGTGAGATCGTCATCAATCCATATGTCAGATCCCTTTAACGTACCCTTCTTTCTCATTAGCTCAACTTTATCCTTCATCTCCCTCATTCTCACTCTCATCATGTTGTCTCCCAACTCCCACATCTTCTCCGCCACCTCATTCCACTTAATCCCAGTGTAGCGCTCAATTGACTCCATTGCACCTAGCTTGTTTATACCAACACCCAGTGTTTTAACACAAATGTTTTTCTTTCTCCAATCTCTTTCTTTCATCTCCTTCAGGAGATCTGCATCACTCAATTTCCTTGGCGGTTCCTCTCTCTTTTCTAACTGCCTCTGTGCTGACCGTTCCCTACTATCAGCTCTCTCATACTGCGCCCCACTCGCCTGCCTGTCAGCCCCAAAACCGTGCCCAACCATTCCACCTTCTCTGTCTCTGCTCTCCCTCCTTATACCCCTTCCTCTCCCCTTTTCTTTCATTCTTGTGCTTGTATATTCATTTTCATGTGCACATTCCGAGGATGTTGTATCTATTACTTGTCTATTAATATTTTTAATCATCTCCTGTGTCACATTCTTAACACCATCCATTTTCTCTTCACCTCTCATCATGTTATTCTCCTGTTCTTCCATCAATTTTTTTTCTAAGTTATAAATACGGAAACTTTGCATTGCACTGTCCGCCTCCCATTTTTTCTTTTCCTCTTCATGCATCTTCCTCTCTCTCTCATATGCCTCCGCGCTTCTACTGCATTCCTTGCAGGCGACTTTCTCTCGCCCCCTCTGCCCCACCTCCATCATTTTTCTCATACCTGCCTCCATTTTCTCCACCACATTCCTCCATTCCCTCTTGATATTATCCTTGAACATCTCCATATCCTCTTGCTTCTCCTTCCACCATGCCTCGTGCGTTTGAATACACAGCATTTTTCAGTCATCCACATCTAATGTATTCGAGCCCGCGTGTATTACTTGCTTCTCCGTCGCCCGCTCCTCCCCTGCCACCATTCTGCTCGCACCATGCTTCACGCACTCTCTGTCCCCCTTCTCCTTGTCCTTACTACTCATCACTCTGTCGCTCTCCTCTCTCCCTCCATCACCGCCCATCTCGTCTCCCTTGCCACTCACCCCTTCCGTGTCATTCCTCTCCTCCTCCGAGTCCCCTTTCTTCACTAAGCACACCACCATATTTTTACCTGCCGCTAGTTTTTCCTCATTCTTATCGCTCTTCTTCTCTATCAATTTCTCCTCCCTCTCACTGCTCCTGCCTTCTGCTCCATCGTCCATATTCGCTTCCATTAATTTATTTGAAAGCACGTTCTCGATTTTGTCCTTCTCAGCTGTTGTGTTATTCACGAATGAATTATTCGCATCGTATTTCCTTCTTAATAAAGAATTTCGTCCCGAGATGTCACTACTTCTACTTTTTGTTGCACGCGGTAGTGCCAACTCAGATTTTCTAGTGACATATTTTTCTAGCAGCCCATCTTTAGCTTTACTTTCCTCTTTCCTAGGCCGCCCTCTGGCTTTCTTAATCACAGTCTTGTCGTCTACGCTGCTGCCACCTGACTTGACTCGATCATTCTTTCCTTTCTCCTCACCCCTTTCCATTCCTATTACCATAACCTCACTTTTTATTTTACAGGATTATCCCTCCACCGTTTATCCACCAGCTTGCCTCCACGCTTAATTTATATCTTGTCGAATCACTCTCTTTTTCCCTACAGTATACAGCCTAACTTCCACCACCTCACTTCCACTTTAACTTTTTCCCTCACGATTTTATCTCCGCGCTTTCTGCCCGTGTCCTCACTCTCCGAACGCCGCGCGTCGAACAAATAATTTTTATATCAATCTTTTGTTTATTATTATCAATGTGTTCATTACTATAAATATAATTTATTTGTTTATTATCATAAATTTAATTAATTTTTCCATCATTATTAAAAATTAAACTAAAAATTTTTGTTTGAATTTTTATTTTTCAAGATTTTGCATTAATTTTCATTCAAATTATTGTCTCAATAAATCTTTCGTTCATTATTATAAATTCAATCAATTTTTTCATTATTATCAATATAATAAATTTGTTTATTACTATTAATTCAATCAATTTGTTTATTATAATTCTCAATTCCAAAGTCAATTTAGTATTTAATATATTTTTATATTTATTATTATTATAAATTTATATATATATATATATATATATATAAATTTATAATGTGATAATGATTGATTATAAACAAATAATCAATCATTATCACAAGGTAACGTTAACGGCGGCTAATAGTTCAGGGACGAACCAAGCATTGTTACAATATATATTGTGACGTCATATATATATATTGTGACGTCATATATATATATTGTGACGTCATATATATATATTGTGACGTCATATATATATATATATATATATATATATATATATATATAATAATATTAATATAATAATATTGATAAATATAAAAATAATAAAAATAAATAAAAAACGATATTTATAATTTTTTCATTTAATTTATTCAATTTATATCTATATAAATTAAATAAATTGAATGAAATGAAATTGAATTAAATTAAATTACATGAAAAAATTATAAATGTATTTTTTTATTTATTATTATTATTTTTATATTTATTATATATTTATTATATATATAAATGAAGAGAGAGAGGGAGAGAAAGAGAGAAATTTTTTCATTTATTCAATACCTGAATTTCATAATTTATTATCATGCAATAAAATTTTTAATCGTATTACCTCTGTGCATCATCTCGCTGTTCTTCCACTGCTACAACACCATTAAGATACCTCAATTGTGCGTTTCTTGTTAACTCATCGAATCGTTTCCGCATTTTTATTCAATTTTTTAAATAAACAAATAATTTCAAGAAGTTTCTAATGCCTGGGTTGGCTGCACGTGGAGAATATTTCTACAACTACGTGCGTTAACATAGAGTATTTTCTATTGCAGCATATATCTTCACCAATATTTGACACGCTCGAGGTGGGGGTTATGATATCAAATTTGAAAATACAAATATAAGAACCATTAACGAATAAATTGAAAAATATATATATATATATGTGTATAAACATATTATCAGCTGTTTTATAAATTTATGTATATATGTATACATATACTTATATGGCCGTAGTTCTATGCAATATAATATATACATATACATGCATTTACGTCCCTTTGTACCAACTCACACCACCTCGAGCCTCCTATACATATATATTGCCGGTTTGAAGTGGTGTGAATTAGTACTATGTATGTATGTATGTATGTATGTATGTATGTATGTATGTATGTATGTATGTATGTATGTATGTATGTATGTATGTATGTATGTATGTATGTATGTATGTATGTATGTATGTATGTATGTATGTATGTATGTATGTATGTATGTATGTATGTATGTATGTATGTATGTATGTATGTATGTATGTATGTATGTATGTATGTATGTATGTATGTATGTATGTATGTATGTATGTATGTATGTATGTATGTATGTATGTATGTATGTATGTATGTATGTATGTATGTATGTATGTATGTATGTATGTATGTATGTATGTATGTATGTATGTATGTATGTATGTATGTATGTATGTATGTATGTATGTATGTATGTATGTATGTATGTATGTATGTATGTATGTATGTATGTATGTATGTATGTATGTATGTATGTATGTATGTATGTATGTATGTATGTATGTATGTATGTATGTATGTATGTATGTATGTATGTATGTATGTATGTATGTATGTATGTATGTATGTATGTATGTATGTATGTATGTATGTATGTATGTATGTATGTATGTATGTATGTATGTATGTATGTATGTATGTATGTATGTATGTATGTATGTATGTATGTATGTATGTATGTATGTATGTATGTATGTATGTATGTATGTATGTATGTATGTATGTATGTATGTATGTATGTATGTATGTATGTATGTATGTATGTATGTATGTATGTATGTATGTATGTATGTATGTATGTATGTATGTATGTATGTATGTATGTATGTATGTATGTATGTATGTATGTATGTATGTATGTATGTATGTATGTATGTATGTATGTATGTATGTATGTATGTATGTATGTATGTATGTATGTATGTATGTATGTATGTATGTATGTATGTATGTATGTATGTATGTATGTATGTATGTATGTATGTATGTATGTATGTATGTATGTATGTATGTATGTATGTATGTATGTATGTATGTATGTATGTATGTATGTATGTATGTATGTATGTATGTATGTATGTATGTATGTATGTATGTATGTATGTATGTATGTATGTATGTATGTATGTATGTATGTATGTATGTATGTATGTATGTATGTATGTATGTATGTATGTATGTATGTATGTATGTATGTATGTATGTATGTATGTATGTATGTATGTATGTATGTATGTATGTATGTATGTATGTATGTATGTATGTATGTATGTATGTATGTATGTATGTATGTATGTATGTATGTATGTATGTATGTATGTATGTATGTATGTATGTATGTATGTATGTATGTATGTATGTATGTAGGAATAATTGGAAAAATATAAAAAAAAAAAAAGAAAAAAAGTTTGTTGTAACACTTAGTTGTAAAACTTAATGATATATTGATTTATTGCATGCATATTAAATAACACTTAGTACGGTAAGGTCTAAGAGGATTGCACGAGACAATGAGGACTGGGCAGCCTGGCGACATATTAAATAAATATTATAAACCAATAAAACAATTTGGGAAAGGCCCATCCTACGTGCGTCATAGCATAATTATCATTAACTAAATTTGTAGCTAATAGGAATATTTTTGGAAAAGAAGAGAGCAGTGTAGTATCAGCAGTCGAAGTGAAAAGACGAGCTCTGAGAGAGCAACGACGTGAAAAGACGCCAAGTTAAAACCATACCGCGTAGTAAAGTAGAGTAACGATTATATTTTGTATTGTTCAATTGTATAAGTCTTATCGCATCATATTGAAATAATATTTTACTAGAATAATTAATAAATAAATAAAAAACAACAAATCATCACTTTGCCGATCCAATATATCCTGCTACCTTAACATCAACCATTGATCCTACAAATTGGGGGCTCAGCCGGGATCGCAGCGGGATTAATTTATCAAAAAAAAAAACATCGCGAAGTGTGTGTATCGGAAAATTGTTGAAAAGTGTTGAAAATGGTGAATACAGAAGAGCAGACATTGTCAGACATAGGCGATCTCAAAGTCGAAGAACTCAGACAAAAACTCACTGAGTTAGGTTTGCCGATATATGGTGCCAAAGCCGTGTTGTACGATAGACTTAGAAAACACATGTTTCAATCACAAGAAACTGCAGCCGTCGGAGAGACTTCAAAGTCACCAGACACAATGATTGGCATGACGGAAGATTTCGAGAAGTTAACAATTAAAGAACTTAAAAACCGATTGGCTAGACTTGGCTTGAAAATCACGGGGAATAAAACAGATTTAGTAGATAGACTCAGTACAGCTTTGGATGGTGATGAAGAAATACCAGAAGAAAAAGAAGAAGAAGAAGAAGAAGAGGCTATTAGACACGAAAGACGCGTGCAAGTTGACCAAACACATGGAGAACAATCCGATCATGGTGACAGATATTCAAGAGTAGTGTTGTCATTCAAAGACGTAGAGGATGCCCTAGAGACGTTCAGCGGCGATAAAGGCGAGAATGTAACACGTTGGCTGTCAACATTTGAAGAAACGGCAGAGACATGTACTTGGTCGAGTGCACAAAAAATCGTTTATGCAAAAAAGTTGTTACGGGGATCTGCGAAATTATTTGCAAATTTTGAAGCCCACGCGAAAACGTGGACAGAACTGAAATCAGCGTTGACGAGGGAATTCGCGAAAACCGTGAATAGTAAACAAGTGCATACGCAGTTAATGCAAGTAAAGAAGAAGAGTGATGAATCATACCAAGCGTATGTATACAGAGTGTTAGAAATCGCGAGCCACATAGAGATGGAAACTGAGGTGAAAATACAATACGCGATCGATGGTATAATTGATGACGAAACGAATAAATCAATTCTGTATGGTGCGCGATCAATAAAAGAATTACGTGAACGCCTTACTCTGTACGAGGCACAGAAAAATACAGTAAGAAGTAGAAATAACGCAAAAGTGACGAAAAATGACGGCGTGAATAAAAAACTACTCGTGGCAAATGCTGAAAAAACAAAACGATGTTTTAATTGTGGTGCTAAGGCCCACATGAGCGCTGAGTGTCCAGACAAAGTGAGAGGCCCGAAGTGTTTCAAGTGCGGTGAATTTGGGCATGTTGCTACCAAGTGTACCAAGGACACAAAACAAGAACGAACAGGAAAAACACGGTGTGATGCGCTAAGGGCAGGCGATAAAAAGACATACAAAACAGTGAAAATAGGTGACCAAGATGCAGTCGCAATTTTAGACACGGGCAGTGATTTGAATCTCGTGCGCTCCAGCTTTTATGTACGGTTGGGTGCACCGGAGCTCGAGAGGAAAGTTATACCTTTCGACAGCGTCGGCGCGCTTAACCAACGTACCCTTGGCCGGTTCGAGGCAGACGTGATGATTGACGATCAAATTTTTAGTTTTGTGTTTGATGTTGTGCCAGATGAATTCCTAGGACATGATGTATTAATTGGTGGTGAATTATCTGAGCGTGCTATTGTGTATCTTAATGACAAGAAGGCATTTTTGAAAAAGAAAACGCAAATGAATGCGACGGAAAATATAGACGATGAATGGCGGGCAGTATTAAACATCAATATCTGTCCAGAAGCCGGAAAGTTTAACCGTGTAGAAACGAGACATATTAAAGAGGCAAAAATACGCAACGATGTGGAAAAATTAATTGAAAATTATTCACCGAAAAAACAGAAGGATACAGGAGTAGAAATGAAATTAATGCTTATTGATGAAGCGCCAGTTTTCCAAAATCCGCGAAGGTTATCCGCCGAGCAACGCGAAATAGTGAATAACATTATCGATGAGTGGATCAGTGCAGGTATAGTGCGACCAAGTGTATCAGACTTCGCAAGTCCAGTGGTGCTAGTGCCGAAAAAAGACGGGAAAACGAGACTGTGCGTGGACTATCGGGCGTTAAACAAGAAAACAATCAGAGACAGGAATCCTTTGCCTCTGATTGAAGACCAATTAGATCGTCTACAAAGTGCGAAAGTATTCACGATGTTAGATCTAAAAGATGGCTATTTTCATGTGCCGGTGGAAGAGTCAAGTATTAAATACACTGCATTTGTTGTGCCTGATGGACATTACGAATTTTTAAGAGTGCCGTTTGGACTATGCAATGCACCCGCGGTATTTCAGAGACACATACGTGTGGTTTTTCAAACATTGATAAAAAGTGGTGTAGTGATAGTATACTTAGATGATATAATTATAGCGTCACAAGATGAAAAAGAAGGTTTCGAAAAATTAAAACTAGTGTTGAATATCGCGAGTGATCATGGATTAAATATAAATTGGAGCAAGTGTGAAGT
>OW445486.1:0-5000 GCA_918226075.1 Microctonus brassicae | reverse complement strand
TGATCGAAGTTTAAGGGAACTATAATTTAAAATACATGTCCGCCAAAGGTACACGCAACACGATCGGCGTGAATCGAAATCTGCGATATGCAATTATGGGTAAGTCAATTTATGGCCATTTATTCTTTTCTTACATATAATCATACAAGTATTCATTGTTTACTAATATTCTCATTATAATATCAATATTTACAGATCTATTGTTGAGTATGAAGGTTGAAATAAATGAAGAAAAACTTACCAAAACGATTAATAAATTCTGCTCGAACAGAAAAGTGTCAAAAAGACCAGCTACTTCAGTGGAATCAACATCAAATAACAGAGACGAGATGCCGCCCGCGAAAAAACATGCGACGCATAATATTTTAGAATATAATGGCCCGACACCCTCACGATTGATTGAACTTGGTGGCCAATCAAGTCAAAATATTTACAACAAAAATTATTTATATAACTGTGATATAAGTAATGGCTCAAATGATAATTATTTGATTTCACAAGCCATAACTCTATCAACAAACAAAATAATAAACACAAATAATAAATAATGAATAATAAACAAATAAATGAAATTTTATATGTGTATGCATGTGTGAATGTATGTGATTGCATAATTATATTATGATATCTTGAAATAAATTCATCATTTCTTTTCAATAAATAAATTTCTCTTAAAAATAATAATTTTTTTTAATAATCAAAAAAAAATAAACCTCTAAACTTCCAAATTCAACAAATTGAAACAAATGAACAAACAATTTATTCAATTTAAATAATAATTAAGATAATCGCATTCATTAATATATTAATTTGAATATATATATAAATATTAATAGTAGCTGCTACAAAGCATCGAAATACCAGGGTGAGATACGGTTAATATAAGGGGTGAGATTACAATTTGAGTCAGGGTGAGATCAGGTCTGCGAGCGAGAATCGCGATCTGATTTTGTCCTGCCTCGTGCGTACTCAGGATAAAATCAGGTCGAGAAATTCTATTTTAACTATATGCTCACCAGGATGAAATCCGCACTTGAACTTTATTGCTACAGGTCGACATCAGGCGAATTTTTCGACTCGGGTTAGGAGTTGTTTTTTCAAGCCCGAAATTAATGGAAATCATCGGGCATTATGAAACAACCGAATTGTTTATTGACGGAACTTTTGATGTAAGTAGAAACATTATTGTCACTATTTCATTATTGTTTATTTGTTCTTTTATTTATTATCCTATAAAATTATTTCAGGCTCGCCCGAAAATGCCCGCCAGTGCCCAGCTATTAGTGGTCCAGGCGAAAAGACTCGAAAAGGTGACTTAGCGGCTTTTTTTTTTTGTATTTTTTTAGCAAGCAGCGACAGATAATAATTTGTTTGCTCGATTTCAGGGTATTCCGGTGATGATAGTGTTATGTGCGAATCGCACCAAAATGTTTTACAAAGGATTGTGGACTTTCATTAGACATTTCCAGCCACGCATAGATGAAAACCTAAGATTCGACGTAAGCGATTTTGAAAGAGCCTTGTTCCAGGCTACCAGGGAGAGTCTCCCTGCCGTGCAGATCCGCGGATGCTGGATCCATTTTATCCGGGTAAGTACCATGACCAATTGTAATATTATCAATTTGTAATAGTCGTTTCTGTATCATGTTAAAAATAAAAATGTTTATTTATAAATATTAACAAATAAACGAAATTATATATAATTTGGACTTTTTACAGGCGGTCTCGCGGCAGTGGAGATCCAAAAAGCTGCCTGAAACCGGTGTATGGAGAGACATTCTCGGGATGGTGTGGTCGATACCCCTGGTTCCAGCCGAAAAAATAATCGCGGCAGTCGTGGCGGTCGAAAACGCCATGGTGAATGCCTTGGTGGCCGGCGCGACTGCCGAGCTGGAAGGCAAATGTCAACAGTTTCTCCGGTATTTGGCCCAATTTTGGTGCCGGATTCCGGAGATCGTGTCAGTGGCAGGTCACACCACGCGTACAAACAACATAAGTGAGGGTTTCAAAAGGCAGCTCCCTGCCAAACTTGGAGGGCACCGCCCGTCGTTGGTGAACTTTTTGAGTGAGTATTCAATTTATAAAGGAGTACATATTATAACAAAATAATAAACAAATAAAATTATTTTTTTTACGATTTGCAGAGGGAATGCAAGACATCATGAACGAGTCAGAAAGGCTCTGGAGGCAAATGACGACAGGCGGAATGGACCTCCACCGGTACAGGCGCGCCCGCCGAAACCAGAGAGAACATGAAATAAAACTTTACCAGGAAGTTTTGGAACGCAATCGCATCACAATGGACGGATTTTTGAGATTATTTTTCCCCCAAAACAAACCGAATAAGAAGCCGGCTCTTCCTAACGGTGAGTGAACCAATTTTAAATAATAAAGTACATAGTTCGACGAAAAAATAATTAATGGAAATTTTTATTATTACAGAGTCTGATGATTCGGCAGTATGGATGGGAGAGGAGAATGATTTGGCAGATCTGCAGGACCCTGTTTGAGGATACGAAGTTTAAAACTCTCCAAAGTGGGGGCATCAACCCTGGACAAAAACATTGTTTACTTTTCAATCGATATAATTTAAAACATAGATAATTTGTTTGATGCATTATAAATTGTTTCCTTCTCACAATCATTTTATGCTTTTATTCATTAATTCTCATCAATTTTTATATCTATGTATTTTTTTCTGATGGAAAATTATAGGCATTGATATTGAAGAAAGTAAGAGCAGCAAAACGAAGAAATAAACAAAAAAATATAAAGCAAAATATAAATAATTGCATAAATCTATTGAGATGTTTTTGTCGCTAATTGCCTCACATGATTACATGAAGTATCAATAACATAAAAAATAAAATTATAATTATATTTTTATTATAAAATTCTAAATAGTATTGTAGAAAAATTGTGATGAATATAGCAAATAAGCAATCTGTAAACAATTGAAATAAATAATTTAAGTAGTTGAATAATTCAATAATAATTGCGCATTCACTTCAATAATAATTGGAAAAATATTTACTGAAACACACAAAAAAATAATATCGAACAAATTTTAAAGTCGAATTCCATTACTCAACTTTAACTAGCTAATAACACATTAATACCATTATAAGTTAAAAGAATAAAATGATGAAAAAAAACAATTCATTTATACGAGTACAATATATATTAATTAATAAAAACTATTTTTTCATATAATATATCAAATTAAAATTTTTCATTATTTTCCCTTCTTAGTGTCATATAAATTGTAATATATGTTATTATAATAATTACATATATTATCCCTGGTAGAAAAAGTGACCAGAATTTCTGGCCAGAAACATATTCCTACCAGATTCTGGGCAGTTGTACTGCCCAGAATCTGGTGAAATGAATATGGCCGGATTCTGATAGTATAATGAACATATTCTGGCCTGCTGGGCTGCCCAGAATCTTGCCAAACGTTATGCTCGGTTTTTGGGCAGTTATACTGCCCTCCTGTCTGGAGGGAAGGAAGTGGTGAGGAATTGATTTGAATATTTACAAAAATTATGTGGAAATCAATATAAATTTGTCCTCTTATATTTATTATCAATGTAAAAGAGGTATTACAAATATTCGTTTTTCTTCTAAAGCTGAAAAATTTATCTTTAATTTTATTAATTTTGATTTTATTTTTCCTAGCTTAATGATACTTGTTTTTCTACACGGCTCATTTTTCATTTCCCAAATATCTAAAACGCATGAATCAATGGGATGCTGGAACACAGACTTCTTTTTCTCGAGGTGTTTGACATGCAGGTCGATTTCATTATTTTCAATATAAATCATTTCATGAATTTCTACTACATTATTATTACATGTCAGTATGGTATTGTTAGGATGTTTATCCATCAATATATAATTTCGATATTTTATCTTTTTAATTTTTCCGTTTTTGCTTTTACTCAGTATGCTAAATACTGGAGGAAAGCATGCCTTTTTTTTACGAAATGAATCTTTTTCGTACATTCTTCTGCAATATTGAGCCAGTAATTTATTCGGTGATTTTAATAAACTTTTAATTTCGCCTAAATATGATTCAAAACAATATGCGCTTATATCTTTTAAGCTGCATTGCATATTGTCGATATCATCACAAATATGTGTTAAATTATGTATGTTTATTGTAACAAATTCAGGTCCATATAAATCTACCGCGGCCTTAACATAGGTTTCAAAATATGACCGTGCATATGACGTATAATTTGGTGCATCTTCATGTGAAAGTAGTCTGCAACCAACATGTAAAAATAAGAAATGATTATAAAAATGTTCGTGAACCAATTTTTTCAACACAATAGAACCACAATATTTTACAAAAAATTCATATTCGACCGCTTTGAAAATTTCATGATCCGCTGTTGATCTCATTTTTCGCGGAAATTCGTCGGGAATATCTTCTGCAATCATTTTTGTTCGTCTCGCTAATTCATATTTTTCATCAACCCTTATTCTCCCTTTAGACAATAAAAAATCCAGATGCCTTTTTACGCACCCTAAATAAATCAAGTGCATAGGATCAAGGACAAATTGTTTGACCATATCAATATGAGGAAGTACACCTGTTATAGGTGATACTCCAGTATGGTATTGAACAAGATTGAAGTTTCGGAACTGCTCATCCGTTTTTCCACTACAATCATTTGTTTTGGAGAATGTCATTACATTATTTATTTTTTGCCCTAAAATTGTGCACCTCTCACAAGCCATACTTGATGCATGCCCAACGGTACATTTTATGTAAGCCCGCGCCGGACAATCACACACGAAGTATTTTATTTTCACTGAAAAAATTTTCGTATCCATCTCGATGCCATCTTCACATAATTTATTCATTTCTATTACAAAATCTTTGAGAAATTCCGTTAGATTTTTAGGTTTGTCTGTACCAGAATAAACTCCAGCTGAAAATGGTTTATATATATTTAGCGGATGATACACTTTGCATAAAATAGGCCATA
>OW445485.1:11647815-11810569 GCA_918226075.1 Microctonus brassicae | reverse complement strand
CAGCTGTTAATAAACGCACGAAGGAAGATACCCATGCCCCGCTTGAAGACTTAAATGAAATCAGAGCCATCTCACCACTCTCAATCACAACAAAGAATGTGCCGCGTCATACGCCACTCGCTAACGCTCACCGAATCCCCTCTCCAACGCAACCGCCGCATCGCAACTATATCAATGAGTCGCTCAATGCAAAAATAGAAATACCAAGAAATGCGCCCGATAATTTAGCAACACGTAGCGGTAACAATAACTGTCCTCTAAGACAACTTAGTTCTCCAGTTCAAGGTCAAGAAAGACTTACAATTAGAAGAAACGAACAAATCCTCAGCAATATCAAAGAAATAACAGATAACATAGAAGCCCGGGAAGATAATTTAATTTGTTTTTTATACACGGATGGCAGTCCCATGGACAACGCCGGGAGAATATTCATTGAAAAGGGTTGGTTACCACCACCTGCACCTGGGCTCAATTTCGACATGTCATGCATTAAAACTAACTTTTTAAGAAATAAAATAATTTTCGGGCTGGTCCTTGGAAGGAAAGATAAGTCAACTATTGAAGAAGACGATTTAGACCTCGCGTTAAAAAACCTGATAAAGAAAATGACAGAAATGAATGTAAAGACCGCAAGCGTTTCTCAAGGCATGAGTGAATTTCACCACTGCATCTGGCGTAAGATAAGAACGGCTTTGAGATTAAATTTAATAGAGAGCGACATCATAATCCCTATATGTAAAGACGAAATCACAACACCTTCACGTAACCAAATCCCAAAAATAATAAAAGAAAACCATGAAACCCCGTTCGCTGGCCATAAAGGGGTGACTAAAACTTATAACCGCATTAGACAAAGTTATTTCTGGGAACGAATGAAGACTGACATAGAGAATTACATAAGAAAATGTGAAAGCTGTCAGAGAAAAAAATTAGTTCGAATAAAAACCAAACAACCCATGGTATTAACAGACACGTCCATTGATGTATTTGATAAGGTAGCACTTGACATAGTAGGCCCATTAACCACATTAGATAACGGCAATAGATATATTTTAACAATGCAAGACGATTTGTCTAAATTCTGTTTGGCAGCACCGATGAAACAAATTAATGCGGAAGCTGTAGCCAGAACATTCGTTGATCATTTTATAACACGATTCGGTTGCCCCAAAGCTATATTGACAGACCAGGGTACAGGGTTCACGAGCACTTTAATGCGTCACGTAGCCAAATATTTCGGTATAAAACAGATAAAAACAACGTCATTTCATCCTCAACCCAATGGCGCGCTCGAACGTAGCCATCAAGTTTTGACAGATTATCTGAAGCATTACGTAAGTAAAAATGATTGGGATCGGTGGTTACCCCATGCTATGTTCGCATACAATACAAGTAAACATGAAGCCACTCATTTTACACCACACGAAGTAGTATTCGGTCGACCAGCACGGATGCCGTCTCAATTTAAAAGCATAGATTCTCTAGGTACTTACGAAGACTACGTAATTGACCTTGCTTCCAGACTCAATGACATAAGAAATCTCGCTCGAAAAAATCAAGAGCAAAAGAAACTTCCAAAGTTTATTACGACAGAAAATCAAATTCAATTCCATTTCAAGTAGGACAATTAGTTTTCATTTTAAAAAATATAAAGAAAGGAAAATTTGACGACAATTATATAGGACCATATCCCGTCACCGCTATATTTCCAGACAGACATAATATAGAAATACAAAAGACAGAGAATACAAGACGAATAATTCATTGCAATCAAGCGAAGTTAGCTTACGTTGCAAATTCCAGTTCAACAACCGACTCAGATTACTCTACATAAAACACACACATCCATTCTATATTTTTATCATTAAATAAAATTATACATGCACTAATACCAATAGAAACCTTTATATATTGCGGTATTACAGGTATCAGTCATGGGTGACTTAAAGTTCTACATCATATTCATACTCATCATCAGAAACATTCGTCAAGGACAACCGATTATCGCATACGACTGTGGTGCCCCAGGCATGAACATGACCACTCTCTCATTAAACAATATTCAAGAATGTAACATCCCTATCGCTAATCCTATAACCTCAAAAGTCCAAATCCAACCCTTACAAACTTCCGAATATACTAGCGTCCACGTATACCAATGTAAAGTTGAAATACACCGCACAATATACCATTGCGGCATGCATTCACATATATCAATTGTATCAAACGGAGATATAGAATACTTAATGGAAATCTCTCAACCAAATTGTAAAGATATGCACAATACACACTCATTCAGACTCAACGATCATTATCACTCCGATCTTAACGCTAACACTACCACATCAAGACCAATTCAATTAGCCGGTAGAGTAGATAGCACAGGTAGTTGTAAGGGAGCCACGTATTCCGATCAATATGGATCATGGGACGACGTCGTCGTCATCGGACAAATATTCGTGACTTTACAAGACTTCTATGCCAACATCAAAATCGAAAATAATGAACTGATCTTACACTCTGGAACGAGATGTCAATATAATACTGGGAAATGCATGGATTTAAATAACGGTAACACGTATTGGGATTTAATAGAATTTTTAAAATGCGATTTCGATGGGTTCTCAGTAATCTACCAAGGTCCCGCCGATAGAACTCACGATGAAGCGAATAAGAACATGGATCATAAAATCTACTCATTAACATCTTCAGATTATACTTTCGCATTACCCACCAACGGCATCTTCGAAGTATGTGGGTACAAGCTTGTTAAAACCGAACATCTTCGGCTGTTCATAGTAGACGTCACCATAACATCATTGATAACAAAAAAAATAGGAATCACATTACAAAATATGGACCTATTCACCTACGTTAATTCTAAATTTGTTTATCTGGCTCATCATCTAAAAAATCAAATCATTAATTTATATAATGACGTCATAATTCAACAGTGCGCGTTAGAACGAAAAGTATTGGGCAATACACTATCGTTGGCTTCAATAGCCCCCGCTAAGTTCGCTTATCATCTCTTTAAAGGGCCGGGATATATCGCTCACGTTGCTGGAGAAGTAGTTAAAGTTGCAAAATGCGTACCAGTCGAAGTCAAAATACGGAAAGTAGAACAATGCTTTCAAGAACTACCAGTGCACAGAGGCAATGACTCTTTATTTATGAAACCGACTACCCACGTACTAGTACACACAGGTACACAAATCGAGTGTAATGGTATGCTCATGCCAATGTTCTACGTAAATAATGCATGGGTACAAGCAATGCCGCAAATAGCTCCCGCTACCCCACCCGAAGAAATAGCGCCTATCACAACCAAATCATGGAAATTTATTGACCCAAACAATTTAATGGATTCAGGCGTATACACCACTGATGATCTGAAACGGTTAAGCGAGAATATAATGTTCCCCGTAGAAGAGCCGGCTGTCTTACGTGCCATCGCCAGAGGTAGTACTGGTCACCAGAACGTTTATCAAGGAGTAAATCTAGAAAATATGATTACCTATGATAAATTACAAAGCAAATTCGAAGAAGCCATGGGAACCCTGAAAAAGGTAATCTACACCATAGGCCACGGCTCAACATTCGCTTTTGGCGTGTATATAATCATCAAAATATTCAAGTTCATTATCGACACAGTTATCCATGGCATAGCTTTGCATACCGTATTCGGATGGAGTTTTCATTTAATTGGTGCCGTATGGGACTCCGTGACACACCTACTCTTGCACTTGAACAAACACAACAACAATAACAATACAAACGACATCGAGATGGGAAATATAAACTACAGTGATAACAAAAATCGAATTACACCACACCTACAAATAGTGAATGAAAGAAGTGACAACATCCAAGACCTTACCCCGCGTGCACCTCCGCTATACTCCTTAAACCGTGACCGTTCCAAAAGCACAATATCACTCATACCCGACGACAATAACTTCCAACGACTCAGAACTCTTTTGACAGAAACTCACGCAAATACCGAAGACAAGTTCTAAACATATAATTCTCATATATATGTATATCAACATTACTCTCTCCCCACACTACTGTCCAGCAAATGATAAATCTTTATAAACCATGAAAAAATAACTCAAGGACAAACTACTAAACCTCTCCCTCGCACTCACACGACCATTTATCAGTAGTCCGTTTTATTCGGATATTCGTAATAACATTCGACAGACTAAAGTAGACCCATAATCTTTTCCTCCGCTTTGTGCCGCTGTCCGCAAACCCGTAGCTAACACACAAACCGTCGCAACACACACACAGTACTAATACATACCTGCCGAATAAAACTCTAAAACGCTATAGTTATACGGTAGTGTACTAAATCATCATCAACCCCGAACAATATCTTCGACAACTAACAAATTTAACGGCTTCAATTTATTCAAAATAAAAAATATATAAAGCTACAATAACGGTGATAGCAGTTAATTGAGAATAAATAAATAAAATCGGAGAGGCAGACTATGCTGTTTTATAATTCTAAGAATCAAATATTATACCCTAAAAAAAAAAAAAAAAAAAAAAAAAAAAAAAAAAAAAAAAAAAAAAAAAAGTAGCGGTCCCTCATATTTACGAAGGTAGTACAGTATCTGAAAATTAAATTTTACAATAAGATTTGAACGAGTAAATAAGTGAACGAAACGATAGGTAAATAATTAACTAAACTAATAGAGATAGGGAATTGACAACAACACATGTTTGAATAATATTTTCGTCTTTATTATATAGAATTATCTCTTCCTCTTTCCATCACCTTCTTCCTCCCCCTTCCTCTTTCTTCCCCTCTCCTCTCCCCTCACTCCTCTATATACAAAGTTCCACTCATATAGGTGATGGATAGCTCCTGTCACATCCCATATGGGATCTCCCAAATTTTCACAGGGGTGGTCCTCGCCCCACCGTCCCAAATGCATCCATTGGATGCCCGCCCAATCAAAGAACAGGTCGGCGTCCAAACTCCCGTCACCCAACTCCCTCTCCAGAGTACCCGCTTCACGGCGCCTCCGCACTCTCAACTTCCGCGCGAGCCGTATGAGAGGATCTCGTTCCAACTGAAGAAAAAATAAAGAACACACACACATGAGACACACGTTTTTTTTTGGATTTTTTTTTCGCATATCACAAACATTAATTAAATTCGATAAAATACTTACAAGCATTAAGTATTCGAAACGAGAAACACCTTTTTTTGGAGACATTTTTTCTCTTTTTTGTGTCGTTCTATGGTCACAACTTCACACACCGAAATCCAATTTCAATCTGAGCTAAGAAAAGACCTCAAGCATCGCACAGCCTATGGCCCGTATCGCTAAGGGATCATATTGCACCACTACCTCGAAGAATTTCAGGTCAAATATTACAACTTAGTTGCAGCTATCGGACAAAGAACGGACACATGTATACAAACACTCACAAATTCGTCACACAAACACTAAATAAAAACATTTCCATCTCAACCACCTACAAACTAATGCATAAGTATTTACTTATGTCACGCACTTCTCATCTCTTTCTCCTTCTTGGTTCGTGCAGCTGTCCTCTCTTCATTCACACACATAACACAAGCAGCTCTCAATTTCATTCTACAACCTTATGATTTTAAATTCTCTTCTGTATACACTCGACTCTCCCATGTCTCTTTAATTTGACCTTCAAATACATCTTTTATCGTGAAGTATTTTAGAATAAACATAAATTTGTACAACATAGTTTGAGTTGCCGTCGCTATTTGAGTTTCTTTTTTTTTCGCGGGACGCTCGAGTCTGGGGGAGGGAGGTGTTAGGTCGCATGCGACCTTCCCGCTTCCCCCCTCCCCCTCCCGTAACTCCAATCATTCATGTATAATTCGTCGCTCTGCGACCGCACCTCAGAATGTGTTATTAATAATTTAATTGTAATTATAATTATTACTATTTCTTATTAGCTAATAAGTCAATATTTTTATGTCCCGTGGCAAACGCTTCTATCCTCCTTCCCACTGGAAACCTAAGTCCTTGGTCAGCAGCACATCTTATGAATGCGGCAACCAAAATGCTGAATAAGACGTTACTGTGAAGACGCATCAACTTACCTTATAAACTTTCCCATCTTCTTTCCATACTTATAATTTTACGTTTAGTCAGTCTTGATTTTCGCTTCAGCTCGTCAACATCTTATTTTGACCAGTAACCATTTCGACCATTAAATGCATTTTCTTACTAAATCTTTGTGAAAAGAGTCAATAACCACTCATGTTTTCAAGCGATTAAATAAATAATCTCAAAATTGATCAGTTACAATTTGTCAAATAGATTTAAATTAAGAATAAGATCGTGCGAGTGATTTAATAAGTGCAAGGTTGTGAACGAAGTGAATCATACACAAAAAAACTGTTCAAGACTCTATTAATTAATCAATAAACCAATGTTATAATCGTAAAGTTTAAAGTTGTCTCAAACAAATAAATTACAAGTTAAATATATTTGTGAGTTCATATCTTTTCAAATAAAAAAACACTAATTCACCTCTACCATCCTATACATTTCAGCCACGCATAGTGGCAGCGACAACGATCCCTTACCTTTAATAAAAATTTTTGAAGCTTGTTATTAAGTCCGAAAAATACATCCAGGACGTAACAATAAGTTATATAAAAAAAAAAAAAAAAATAAAAATCCACATATATATGCAGAAGTAAAATAAAATAAAAAATATTAAGCGAAGAAGTGGTACTTACGAACTCTTCGATCTCATTCACCTTCCGCACGCGATCCATGATAAATTCGACAAAGGAAAATTATACTAAATTCAATGAACACTTGAACTTAAATGAACAAGTTGCCGAAAAATCACTATTTATAAGCAAGAAAACTACCCCAGAGTAGGGGAAAGTAATTAGGCACAAGATCATCCCCTACTACCAATGCCAACTCATTACGTCTTAAGAAAAATAAAATAAGAAGAAATTGTGTAGTAAATTAAGATTCAATTTACCATTCAAAACATTATAATGATAGGAATCGCTTCATATATGAACTAAGTAGTAGGAAAACAGTTAAACATTAAGTAACAATAAATGAATCGAAACAATTAATCCATAACGAATAAATAATCAGAAAAGAGCAAATTTACTATTGAATACTAAACAAATAATTAATTACTTATCCAACTGAACACGTAATTCATTCGATCAGTAATAGAAAATAACGAGACAAAAAATTCTTTTTTGAAATTTTATATAAAATAATGTAACAAAAGATCATAATAGATTAATTAAAATAAAATTTTTGAAATCAACCGATTTATAAAAAAATATATATTCAATTAATTATCAAAAAAAAATCGATACGATGAAACTATCTTACAATTGCATTAAAATAATCAAACAACGACGAATAAATTAAATAGTAAATAAGTAATTAAATTTAACTAATAAATATTAACTAGACAATTAATTAGATCGATTTATAATAAAATAATGAAAAAGGAAAATGAGGACATGTATAATTAAGCAACAATACAAAAAAAGAAAAAATATAACCAAAAAATATATTCTTTATATATTTTTAAATTCCGCGCATTCGATTATACTTCGAACGAGGACGTTCGAACTTTTTCAGGTGGGGAGGTGTTATATCCCCAGCGTAGGGATATATTATTATATAGGTTAAACATAGAATAATTAGTTAATAAGAAATTAAACCTTAAGAAATAGCTGTATAACATAATATACATATTGTGATGTGGTGACTTTCCACTCATCACCTATTTATTTATACGGATACGTCGCGCTGTGGAGAGTAAAATAACTCATTAATAACTAATAATAAACAGTTAATAATAGATAACAAATAATGTATGAATATATGAAAATATGGAATGAATGAAAATAACAGTACCAACCATCATCAGTGATGAACATCAACCAACCGTCATCATAATAATTGGCGAGATATTTAGCCAAACCAACCAACCTCCAACCACGAATAATCAAGTCCGGAAAGCAATTGAACCAATAAAATTGACCTGTTCATGAATTATAATGAACAACTTATAATAAACAACCATCGTTCACAACACCAAATGTTATGAATCACCAACATAACCATACTTTTGTATGCCAACGAATATCAATTCTGTCGATAATTGGGTCGATAAAACATTACTCTAAACCTTGGTGTGAGCAGTCTAAAGAGAGATGGCGCCTCAATATCGAGCCGACAATGAAGCCGCCATCATGTAAAATCCGGCGCCAAAGTCGAATCACAAATCAATCGACCAATGGGAAAATCAGCATTTGAAATATGGCCAATCAAGTAATTACGCAATAATATAGTAATTAATTTGACTAATGGAACATTAACTGAGCAACGTGGTCATGGTTGAACGAGGGAGACGACGGAAGCGGCCATTGATGATCACTTCCACGGAGGACCTCGTGTGTGCAGGTTGTGTGAGCGTTGAGTGTGTGATTAAGAAAGCGTGTAAGAAATAAATTACGTAGTAAAATAATATTGTAACGCGTGTATAATTGCGTGCAGTTTAGCGTGAGTGACATTCACCTAATATTGTGGGTGATTCAGTCGTAAAGAGACGAGTGCTGAATAATTGGCGTGAGTAATTTTGCTATTAAACGGCTTAGTACGTGATCAATCGATCGTACGCATTGATTGACACGTGGTGGGCCGCCATTGTCATTAGTATACATTATCGAGCCACAGCGCGACGCGGTATTGGTAGATTATAAGTAAGAAATATTAAAATATTACCACATTGTAAATCCGGTTAGTTTTAAGTAATGAGAAATAAGAATTATCAAATCGTTGATTGAAAGATATTGTCGTGTCGTCGTAGACCCGTCATTACCGCGACCTAAATTTAATCATTGTTAGAACGTTTTCATATTATTTGCCATTGAAGGCGTTTTCTTTCCATTTCATTATATTTTTGATTAAACAGTAAAATACACAATCGCTTATTATTAATATTAAATACGTGAGTCAGTTTATTGAGTATTAATAGATTCCCCCGAAATCTTAGACCATTGCAGGTCATCGGGGTGGCATCCGTTTTTCGAGGACAACACCAATTATAAGGTAATATCTGAGTGCGCCCTTGCTTTTGACGAGTCGGCAGGGTGCATCTCACAATATATACAAATGAAATACATGAGAACTGCGATCGATAAGACAGAACTCTAATTATGTTACATAATAAATATACAACTAACAAATCCAACTACACATATGATACAATTACAAGTATTACGTCTTCTGGCTAAATTATGGACGAATTTTCACTATACGTATTTTCTTTTTTTTTTAATTTCTATCTTCAAAATGGTACCATAAATCAGGCCCCAAATTGGAAAAGCTTGTATTTTTTAAGAGTCGATATCGATCTCGATGAGGACGCATTCCAGATATTATGACTTTTCACAAGAATTCGATGACTCACAGGATGCGCTAATAGATTTCTTCAATACGCATATTGGTCATGGAAAAAGGAATGCGTCGATAAGGGCAATCAATGGGTCCGTCGCCAACTCTAAGTGAATATGTTCGTTAAATTCAAGATAACGCAAAATTTATTTGTCTACATTCCAACCCCAAAAGTCACATAATCACTACCCCCAAAATGCTCTAGTTTGAGGGATATATAAACCCCTTGATCATAGCAGCATCATCGTTATACATTCACTTCACTTCACAACGTCATTTAGTCTTAGTCCTAGTTTTAATTCAGATCTCCGACGAATATTAAAAAGATCAGTTTCTCCGACAAGTTAAGGAAAATACAAGTTCTTTAATGAATTAATAAAATCACGTAGTACCGAGTTCGAATCGAGTAGAGTGCAGTTCCTACTCAGAATACACTCGAGAGTGACAATTATCCGCGAAGTTCGCGAGAAAATTAATGTTGAATAAGAATATAATAAATAACTAAACAAGTCGGAGTTCTCGTTTAAAATTAAATAAAGATAGAATAACTAACAGTAATCGAGTAAATAATTTTTATTTGTCAACTCATCATCGATATTATTATTAAATAAGTAAGCCATTGAACAATTTTGTGAAGTGAAAATAATTAAATAAATAAGTGATTTAAATTTAAATCGTGTTCATAAACGTTATTCATTTACCGCCAACCTGAACATCTTCACAATCCGCTAATTCCTGCAACGAACCTACTAATCTGGGGAATAAATAAATCCCTACATTCAAATAAACATTTTATAGTAAGGTTGACATCAGTACTCCGGAGCGGCGCAGTGATTGGCTCTCAACCAATCTGGAGAAGAGGCGTTCAACTACGAATTGAGCAAATCTACCAAGATAACCCTCTCTCAACAAATTCGCGCACTCCAGGACGTAACAGAGACACGAAGAAGACGACCGAAGGTTCGAGAAGAAGAAGACGCCACCAAGACTGACGCTCCGGCCATTTTGACTTCATTTGGCCCTGGGATAGCATGGAGTGTGATTGCGTTGTATGTGAGTGAGAGAAAAGTATAAGAACGAAAATTATAAATTGATAATAAGAAAAATATTGTGAAACGACGCCATATAATTATACACAGGATAGTATTGAAAGTTTAAGAAAATAATTGTAATACTTGAAGGCCGTGAAAGTTGAAATACGACGTGAAGTAAGAATTTTTCTTTACTTTATAGTAAGTGGTGAGTGACGCCATTATTGGGCTAAATTTTGTTTAATATTTTTGTTCATTATATTTCTCATTTTTCTTTGAAATAATTCTTGAGCGATTCGACAACGCAGCAATATTATTACGGGCTAAGTCATTAGTTTGATATCGTTAAAAATTAAATCATATTTGTTTGTATAAAATCAGTATTTGTAGGCCCATCCCGGGCTTCACGCGTAACAGAAAGAGAGAGAAGATCTCCAAAAGGGACTTTGTGTGATATTGTATAGAAAATTTGCATTACAATAATTAATATTGATGAAATATCAATAATTAATGATCCGTAGAAACGATCATATTGGTGTTTCACGGATAATAATTCAAAAGTAATTAATTGCCATATTTTTAATATTTTTATATGATTCGCCGGAATTGCTATCAATATTAATTGATAATCAACAATTATAAAACGTTCTCAAGGATTATCAAATGTTTTCAATTAGTATCAAACATTTTCAGTAATTATCAAATATTTTTAGTAATTATCAAACATTTTCAGTGATTATCAAACATTTTCAGAGATTATCAAACATTTTCAGTAATTATCAAACATTTTTAGTAATTATCAAACATTTTTAGTAATTAACAAATATTTTTAATTATTATCAAATGTTTTCAATTAGTATCGAACTTTTTCAGTAATTATCAAACGTTTTCAACAATTATCAAACGTTTTTAATAATTATCAAGCGTTTATTTCATGTGCTAAAAAAGTTCTTTATTTCTGGAATATGTTATTTGAATAAATTATTATTAATTTAACCACAATTAACCGAATCATTTATTTTGGGAATATTTGGATCATTCTTTTCAGGATTGTTTCCGCGTTTATTCCAATCGTAGCATTTCGGCGAGACAGCAAGTTACTGGAGAAATTCCCTAGTTATATCTAGTAACTTTTAATCCAAACTGATCAACTAGGGTGGCATCTCTTGAGAATACTGTCTTTAGTTTGTGACAGAATAAAAAGAATTAATAAATCTATAACGGTAAGTCCGTCTGATGATAAATAATTCCGGATTTCAGCTTTTCTGCGGAAAGGTGACCGTTATGAAACCTATTAGTGGTATCGTCAGAAAATTAGTTTAAGAAATACTTATGTATGTTGTGAATAAAGAACTCATGATTTGGGATGAATAATTAAGTTAATGCTATATAATAATAATTAATATGTTAAACATACAATGGATAAAAAATATTTCTTGTATGATTTTGAATATAATTTTTCATGCAATATAAATGAAAAAATTACAACCGATTCATCATGTACTTTTATCATATTTTTTTAATATATCTAACCTTTACTATCGAGGATTGTGAAAAAATTCATTTTTTGTTTAGGGATAAATAATAATAAAAAGAATGGGAATCATTAAAAAAAAAATGATTACGTTTCTTTCATTTTAAATATATGAAATACTTCATTTTCATTTAAAATAATATTCTCAACATTATTATAAGCATATTTATTCATCGTGTGAGAATGCACCCTGCCGACTCGTCAAAAGCAAGGGCGCACTCAGAAATTACCTTATAATTGGTGTTGTCCTCGAAAAAGGGATGCCACCCCGATGACCTGCAATGGTCTAAGATTTCGGGGGAATCTATTAATATTCAATAAACTGACTCACGTATTTAATATTAATAATAAGCGATTGTGTATTTTACTGTTTAATCAAAAATATAATGAAATGAAAAGAAAACGCCTTCAATGGCAAATAATACGAAAACGTTCTAACAATGATTAAATTTAGGTCGCGGTAATGACGGGTCTACGACGACACGACAATATCTTTCAATCAACGATTTGATAACTCTTATTTCTCATTACTTAAAACTAACCGGATTTACAATATGATAATATTTTAATATTTCTTACTTATAATCTACCAATACCGCGTCGCGCTGTGGCTCGATAATGTATATTAATGACGATGGCGGCCCACCACGTGTCAATCAATGCGAACGATCGATTGATCACGTACTAAGCCGTTTAATAGCAAAATTACTCACGCCAATTATTCAGCACTCGTCTCTTTACGACTGAATCACCCACAATATTAGGTGAATGTCACTCACGCTAAACTGCACGCAATTATACACGCGTTACAATATTATTTTACTACGTAATTTATTTATTACACGCTTTCTTAATCACACACTCTACGCTCACACAACCTGCACACACGAGGTCCTCCGTGGAAGTGATCATCAATGGCCGCTTCCGTCGTCTCCTTCGTTCAACCATGACCACGTTGCTCAATTAATGTTGCATCAGTCAAATTAATTACTGTAGTATTGCGTAATTAATTGATTGGCTATATTTCAAATGCCGAATTTCTCATTGGTCGACCAATTGGTGATTCGACTTTGGCGCCGGATTTTCCATGATGGCGGCTTCATTGTCGGCTCGATATTGAGGCGCCATCTCTCTTAGACTGCTCACACCAATGTTTAGTGTAGTGTTTTATCGACCCAATTATCGACAGAATGGATATTTGTTGACATACAAAAGTATGGTTATGTTGGTGATTCATAACATTTGGTGTTGTGAACGATGGTTGTTCATCCTTGCAATATAAGTAATATAAGTAAGTCAATTCATTTGGTCAATGGTGATTCATCCGGACTTGTGGTTGTTCATTATTTCAATGAAAATGAGTCAATTCATGTGGTTGGATGTTGGTTGGATGTTGGTTCATTTGGCTAAATGTCTCGCCA
Organism: Microctonus brassicae; assembly: GCA_918226075.1. Taxonomy (NCBI): domain Eukaryota; kingdom Metazoa; phylum Arthropoda; class Insecta; order Hymenoptera; family Braconidae; genus Microctonus; species Microctonus brassicae. Next base: position 11,797,128 of record OW445485.1, on the reverse strand, counting down.
ATAATCCTGATTCTCGTCACTGATGATGGTTGGTACTGTTTCTCATTCACTCGATACTTTCATACATTCATACATTATTAATTATTTATTCTCTATTTTAATTGTTTATGATTAATTATTAATGAGTTATTTTACTCTCCACAGCGCGACGTATCCTTATACATAAATATGTGATGAGTGGAAAGCCACCACATCACAATCGTCATCATCATCATCATCATCATCCTCACTCATTGCAGATATCCAGTTTTGTAAAAAAAATCTCTATCATCTCATTATTATTGTTTCCATCGTCAATATTATTATTTTCTTCATCATCATTTTCATCGTCATCATCATCATCATTATTTTTGTTTCCATTCTCGATATTATTACCACCCCGCTGCCACTCATCTTCTAATTCTAGTGGTGCTATCGGTGGATAATAATTCACCATGGAAGGTCGCGGATCGTCCTCAATCCATATCCGTCAATATCACCATACCCATGTTATAATATCAATAAAAAGTATAGCTTCAACATTATTCAAACATAATACTAATCCATCATGTGTTCCATGTCTATTGGTATACTCTGCAGTCATCTCAATTATATTATATAATAAATATTCATGATTATTATAATTATTATTAATCCATTCCAACGGAATGAATATATCAAATGTAATGGAATTCATTCTGAAAAAAAAATATATTAACTGTCAATGGAATTATTATTGAGAAAAATTGGATACACAGGTTAGAAATATGAATTAAATTGGAATCTATATAATATTTTTTTGATAAAAAATTTTCATATATATATATATATGTGTGTGAGATTAGAAAAAACATTTTTAGAATATTACATAATTACATTTTTTTAATTGTTGAAATTTCGCTGTTTTGATTACTTCTTTTGAATTTTTGTCAAGTTATGTGTATTATTTTATGTTTTTATGTTTTTATGTTTATGTAATTATTTGTTTTAATAACTGAGTAGTGTATAAGGCTATGTTCTGGATACAAATTCAAATTTTCGCGCCATATTTCACATTTTCATGTGCTATAGTGTGATGTATTTCATGTACTATAGTGTGATGTATTTGAAATTGTCCCGTCATATTTCACACCGACCGAAAACAATATATCGTACTATAGCATGATATATAACTTTTATTATACTATAGTACAGCATATTATCGATGATCCGTCAATATTTTTTTTACGTGGGAAATAATATGGCTGATTTTCATGAACTATAGTACTACATATTATCAATGTAATTCATGATCTATCATTTTTTTTTACTAAGGAAATAATATAACTAATTTTCATGTACTATAGCATAATATATAAACTTTTCCATATTGTAAATGGAATTCATGATCAATCAAATATTTTTACGCGGGGAGATAATATGACTGTTTCTCATGTACTATGGTGTGATGTATATTTTTTTTTTTTCATACTATAGTACTGCGTATTATCGATGGAATTCATGATAGATCAATTTTTACAAGGGAAACAATATGGTTGATTCTCATGTATGACATTTAAATTTTTTACATGGGAAATAATACGGTTGATTATCATGTATGACATATATTTTTTTTACATGGAGAATAATATGGTTGATTCTCATGTACTACATATATCGATCGACAGAATTCATGATCCACTAATACGCATGCGTCTATTTCAACACAAAAATATTATGAACACATTTCAATAAAATGTTTGATAAATAACTATAATATTTATTCACACAACTATATTAATCAATCAAAAGTGGTGGGAATGGTTGTATAAAATGATCAAAATATTCAATCATAATGTTCAGTGTCCTCAAGAGAGCATCAAGGTACGCGCTCGACATTCAAATGGAGGTAATAGTGGATATGCAAGGATTCAAATGGAGAAACAATGAATTTATTGTTAAAGAGTTTGCAATGATACAACTTGATAAGAAAGATGATCATGGAACACGTATATTATTCAAACCACCATGCAAGTGGAATGATTTACCAAGACAATATAAAGCAATTAATTCTTGGGTTATACGCAATTACCATGGAATACAATGGGATGATGGTGATATACCATACAACAAATTGCGTGATATACTTGAGATCATCATGCAGGATGTGAATTATATTTATGTCAAAGGGGTTGAGAAGAAAGAATGGTTGCACAATATTATTGGATTTACACAGAAGAAAATTATTAATATTGAAAAATGTCCATCAATGAAAAATATCTATGCTTCTGATTGTAATTTTCATACATTTGAGAATTTTCTGGGCTTCCATTGTGCTCATGAAAATGTTAAACAATTGAAAAGTTGGTTTAAAGAAAAAAATAATTTATTATAAAAAAATATATTTTAGACATAAGAAATTCATTATAAATTTATAAATAAAATAAATATTAACCAAAAGAATATATATTATAATTTATTTCAAACCTCATTATAATTATCCTCATATTATCCCTTAAATTGCTAATTTTCATTATCCTCATATTATCCCGTAAATTGCTAATTTTCATTATTTGCTAACGGGTGTGAAAAAGGTTCACAGGTAGCATTGTTATGGCACGCGCCATTTCATTCAAATATAGATAACAAAGGAATCAGTAGCACCACCATGAAATATATCTATATATTAGAGACGTTACAGGATGAGCGCGCATCATCCCCTATAATGCCCAATTCTTATTGGATATGGATCCTTTGATGACCTCCCCACCCCGATGACGTCAATCATTTTCTTTAAGACAAAGCACAAAAGCTTTTCTTACTTCTCATTATTCTCTGAATTATTGTACAAGGAACTCGTTAGATTTTTTATTATCATCACATAAAATTTTATCGTCTGAAAATAAAACAAGTACTAAGTGAAAACGTTTTCATTTGAAAAAAGGAAAATGTAAGTATAAATAATTATTATCAATAAATTTCTTCTGGAAACAAGTTCAAATTTAATTTATTCTCATCCAAATTTTTTTATTTCATTAACCTATTCTTCATTTGCTGCATGTTCAACTCAATGAATAATTATATTTAAAAAAAAATCATACATTTTCAATTAGTTTGAATCATTTATTTATATGAATTTAATTTAATATGACTTCAAATAATATATTTTGTTTCTTTACAGATAAAACAATGGCATTCATAAAATATGCGATTTATGTTCCATGTGAATGGATGATAGATGTCAATTATGAAAATCTGATTGAGGTTTTATATAATGAGATGGAATATTATGTTGATGTGAATTTAAATTATGACGGATTTGTCAGTACAAAAAATAATATTCCAGCTTATTTAATAATTAACAATATTAGAAAATTTTATTGGTTCGAGAGAATCAGGATTGAGGATGATGATCGTCCTCCAACGGTCAATTATTTTCCTAGACTAGCACCACTTCATTTAGAGGAGGAATGGAAATTAATACCACCCAATAACAACAATGATGACAACAACAATAACAACAACGACAATAACAATAATGCTGATGATAGTACTGATGATGTCAGCACTGATGATGATGATGATGATGATGATGATGATGATGATTCTGATAATAATGATAATAGAAATAATCCAGATATGCAAGAATTTTTCTTACAAAATTGGATTGCTGCGACGAGTGAAGATGACGGTTACAGCTCTATCGATGATGATAAAGATGATAATGATGGTTAAATAAATATTAATATGTTTAGGAAAAAAATAATAAGAGTAATAAAAGTATATTAAGCTTTGTTTATTAAAAAAATGATATATAGTAATGAAACAATCTATGATTATAAACATTTTTCTACATGAAAAATCCTTCAAATAATATTAAAAGTAAAAAAAACTATATAATAATGTTTATTCTTTCAAATCCTTGATTTCCCACTCTTAAAAGATATAAAGAAAAAACATTTAGAATTTTTTTATTCTATAATAGTTAGAGGTTATATTTAAAAATATTTTTATTTCTTCTCTATTCACATATTAATTATTCTATCTTTTACATGAACATAAATATATCTTAAACTAATTTTCTTACAACACCACTGATAGGTTTATATTCAACAATACGATCATGCAACATCAAACAATAAGCTGTGGTTTGAGCTGGGAAGTCATCAGCAGATTCAATTTCAATTCGTACATCTGCTGGTCCTGATTTTAAATTTTCATTCTGTTTTGAACAATCAATTACTACAAGTGGTGCATGTGTTATAAATTTAGCTTTTGTTAACATTGGATTTGATTCATTACCATAGTATGATGATTGAAAATTTGTATACATTTCATATAATATAGCATATTGATTTTTATCAAAATCTAAATTCAAATTTCCATATGGATAAGATTGTGAATTAAGAAATACTTTTATATCTCTCAATTTGCAATGATCAAAATAACTGGCATTCTTAGTTACATTATTTTTTCTAGCAGTTTGAAATCCTAGTATAATATAGCGTGGTTTTTCCAATTGTGTTGTAGTTTTAACAACCCAAACGTTTTTTGTAGATGTTGGAAGCAACGGATATTCATATAATTCCCATGCACGAAAACTCATTGAAATAGATGGATCTTTAGCTATGTAATTGAGTAATTGAATTTTTTGTGTGTCTGAGACTTTTACGTATGGTATCATCCATTCAATTTTCTGAAGGGAGAGCTTAACATTTTCAACTACGGTTTGAACAATAGCATTTGAATCAGTATTCGCTCTAGTGAGAATTAATTCATGTTTAGCATTCACAATAATTTTCTGATAATCTTCAACGAATCCCAACAATAAATTCAATGGAATACATATATCAAAATATCCATTGGTATCAATTATTTTATCATTATCTTGAGTTAACCATCCTGCATTCTCTAATAGATAATTCTGTCCTGAGCATAAGGAAACATATCCTTTTATAAGAGATGTTATTCCAACATTTTTATTTCGATCAATTTCAACAGCATTTAATTCATAACGTATTTCCTGAAATAGATGACATATGACAAGGTTTACTAGTGATGTAGTTGCGACTGCAGTATTATCACCCTTAGTCAATCGTCCACAAATATGTAATGAGCTTTTGCTTGGTAATAAACATAAGTCTTGATGTTGTACAGCAATACGAATTTCATCATTGTTGTTGAATGTCGACGATGCATATGGTAGATGTGCATGAATTTCATAATGTGCAATAGATTCATCGAATACAATTGCTTTTTGAATATTTAAGATTTGCGCCATGGTATTAGACATACAAAACAAAAACAACACACTTTTATTGTTTCCCACGTAGTTTCAATTCCAGATTTTTCAGCAGTTGAATGTTCTGAGGTGTTAGCTGTTTGTGTGGTTCGTGATGACTGATCCTTTTTCGACATGTTGACTTGCTTTTATAACTCCCACCACTATGAACTATTGCTGGTTGAATGACTGTATCATATACAATACCCATCACTTTATTGACTTTATGTGTAATCTAATAGTTATGATTTCACCACGAAAGTTTACAAGTTCACCGTCTTGATCGACTATTCTTAGTTGTAAATGTTGTATTGACTGAACAGTGATTGGCATGTAAATGACATGTGATGGTACTTCAACGATCTTATATCCTGGTGGGACAGATGGAAAAAATTCATGTATTGTATGTACTCGATGACCATTAATATAAGCTCCGGTGGTGATATTACATTCAACACGGAGTGCATTAACTTTAAGTATTGTCACTGGCAAGTCAGACTTATGAATATTGCCTGCTTCAAGTATACGTGGCTCAAATCCCAACAATCGTCCAATAGAATCTTCAGGTATAAAATTTATAGAAACATTACTTTGAATCTCACAACACAATTCATTATTATTAGGTTTGAGTGTGAATTGTATGTTTGGTAATGCTTTCTGCACATAACTCTCATTATCTGATTTAAGAAAGAAAGCGAAAAATGAATTCCAGAAAGGATTCTTCAAATTGATGATCAACTCAGTGTATGGTAAAACAATGGAGAATGTACGGAAGCATAAGGAAGTGAATTTGGTAACAAAGTGGGATGGAAGGTGTGGTGCACGAGCACTTATCGCAAAACCAAATTTTCATAGCTGCACCATCTTTGATGATGATATGGTTATCATTGAGTTGAATCGTGTTAAAGTTAAGTTCAATAAACTGATATTCGTTGGATATTCTATTTTAGATATATCAAAAATATTTATTTATGATTTTCATTATGAGTATATTAAAAAAATGTTTCCAAATCAACAAGCGAAATTAATGTATACGGATACAGATAGTCTCATCTATCATTTGATTACACCCAATGTTTATGAAATCATGAAACGTGATATTCATAAGTTTGATACTAGTGATTATCCACCAAATAATAATTATAATATACCATTAATGAATAAGAAAGTATTAGGTTTAATGAAAGATGAGAATAATGGAGGAATTATGACTGAATTTATAGGACTGCGTGCTAAGTTATATTCATTTAGAGTATTGAATGATGATCATGATCATAAAAAGGCAAAATGTATTAAAACATCATCACTGAAAACGATCACATTCAACGACTATAAACAATGTCTATTTGAACATCATAATTTATCTGTAAATCAATATTTAATTAGAAGTAAGAAACATGGGGTTATAAGAATTTAGTTAATCAAAATAATTGTGATGATATGATGTAAATGAATAAGCATGTACATATTCAAAAAAAATATTTTATTTATTTAAAAATCCTTCATAACATTATTACAAATCCTTTTCACTTATCCAACTATTATGTGAATTATCAAATCCTCACCACTTTACATAACATTTATTTCCCTGTTTTCGTAATACTTTTTTTATAAGATAAACATCAGGATATTTTACTTTACTAAGCTCTTCTTCATAGAAGCATCCCATAGTTGGTTCATCACGAATATCAATTAGTTTATATGTTGGTGGAGTAGTATTTTTCACATCGTCGATGGTGAATATTTCTGTTGTCCAATTTGGTGTATATCCTTTTTCAAATATATGTTTATACTTGCTTACTCGAACCTTATCACCAATTTTAAACTTATATCGCTGCTTTTTAACTATTTGATAAGATTTATATACTGTATGAAGTAACAATTTTTCATTTTCCTTTGTAACATCCTTAGGTTTCATCTTTATTGTTCTATGTTTTGTATTATTATATTCATCTATGAGATTTGGCAAAATATCAATCCATTTATATGTCCCCTGAAGACTGAATTGTTTCCACATTTTATTTGTAAGTGTACGATTAAAACGTTCACATATTTAAGCTTTCAAGTTCGTGAATGTTGAATATAATTGAATATTGTAATGTTTCATGAGCATCTTAAATTCTTTATTATAAAATTCTTTACCACGATCAACATGTAATTTTTCAGGTTTACGTGAAGTTTTTATGATAGATTCCATTGCTTTTGTAACATCTTTCCCATTTTTTGTTTTCAATGGTACTGCCCATGCGTATTTTGAGAAAATATCAATTACAGTTAGCAGATATTTGAAACCATTATTTGCATAAGCTGACATATCAACAAGATCAGCTTGCCATGTTTCATCTAATTCTCTCATTTCAACATGACGACGTTTATAATTGACACGAGCAGGCTTATGTAATTCATCAACTATCACTGCTTTCATCATAATTATTTGTTAACAGATTCTAATAGTTTCTTAATATTATTTTCAATAATATTTGTTCTGAAATCGTTTAATTTTTTGGTATTATTTTTACATGCTTCATTCACTGCAGCTAGTTCAGAAGTCAGTTTAGAAATGAGATTTATCTGTTTAGATAGTTCTTTTTCTATATTTTCACGGTAACTATTGACTGTGTTACGCATATTCATTTTATAATTTGTTATAAGATCATTGCATTCAATAATATCATGACGTAAAATAAATAAAGTTTGATTCAAGTCATCAATTTCTTTTCGTATGTAACTTTTTACAATCTTCATAGGTACAGCATCATTATCATGCAGATGATCTGCAATGTTACATAGCCTTTTATCATCCATATCATATTGTCCATCGGATGTAATCTTGAAACCATAACCAGGAGGTCCACGATCTGATTTTGCATTACTTTTCACTAACTGTCGTCCAAATATATCAACACTCATCTTGTTACTTCAACTATCGAGGTATAAATGATAAACTTTATGAAATCATTGTTAATATATAATTTTTGCTTCACGTAGTTCTTCAATAATCGAAATTATTTCATTTGTATGACTTGGGTTGCCCGCAGATTGAGATGCTAAAAGTAATCGTAAGCGATCAACAAGTTCATTAGGATCATCCCAGTATACATAATCCAAAGGTTTACTTCTTCTTTTAACTATTTTATAGTAAGGTAGTGCTCTTCCAGATTTCTGTTTTATATTTTTTTCAATATATTGTTTATATTTTAAACTCTTATCCATCATGAGACTACCATCAGGATCATAGCGTTTATAGAGTGCATTTGTTGATTTAATGATATTCATATAATTTTCTTTATCTTTAACACTTATGATTGATTCATTTGGTGATTAAGTGAATAATAATTCAATTAATCCAGGAGTTTGTTGAAAACGTTCATTACCAACACTTATAATATTATCATTGAACTCAATATTGGTATCACCAATTTTCAATTGATTATTAGTTGTCTTGCGTACACCGAATCTAACATCCAATTTACTATTACTCTGTTTGCCCATAAGCATTTTCATATATAATGTTAAATTATCTTCATGCTTTAAAGGTGAACTTTGAGATGTAATTTCATCATGTTTGAATCGTTTAATAGTATCATTATTATCAAATAATGTTCCTTCTTCATCATAACTCATAGCAGTTGCAAACGATTGATCTGGTTCATTCTTTATACGAATATCAGCCAATTCATCTTTTATTTCTTGCTTCATCTGATTAGATGTTGTCACTGAATTTTCCAATGGTTGCACAATAGGTTTAAATGCATCCTTCATAATCTGTTCTGATATTTCTTTACCATGCTTTATCATTCTATGCTTATAACGTATTGCATTACTTGCTTTTACTATTTGCGTTAATGTATCGATATTTGAAGCAGCCATGTTGACGCATTTGAGTCTATAATAGAACTGTAATATCTTAAACATTTCATTTACTTATAAAGCAGTCAAAACCTTTTCTATATCTTCCTGAATTGATGTCACTTTCTTTGTCAATATCTATGAAACTATATTTATCATCATTCCAACATGATAAACATATACCTCTGAACTCTTCATATGTCATATCAGTATTAACATGATCATCATAAACATGTTTGAGATTTATTTCATCCTGCTTGAATAGTACTATCAAATTTACATTATCACAAAATATAAAACAGAAATCTGAAAGAGCACTACCTTACTATAAAATAGTTAAAAGAAGAAGTAAACCTTTGGATTATGTATACTGGGATGATCCTAATGAACTTGTTGATCGCTTACGATTACTTTTAGCATCTCAATCTGCGGGCAACCCAAGTCATACTGTTTAGAGCATTGAACAGAATGAAGGTGTTGGTTTCTCCGGTTTCCTTAGCACTCTCACTCGGTTCAATTATTCATTACTTATTACAGTACTGAATCAATTTAAGTTATATAAAATATAGTTTGTTGGATAGATTGAATGAGATGGTCACTTGATTAACATACACAATTTATTTTTCACACAATTATTAGATATATTTGATGTATATAAATTGATATTGATTATTACATAAATTGACACGTTTATTTATTATCAAGTGTAAGTATATTAATATTGAATTTTCGCGACGAATATTTGTGGTACGAATTGAGAATTTTGACGATGTTATTTGATATTTGCACGTGTGAGATGAGAGATCAATAACTAACAATTTTTGTGATGATAGAGACTTGAGAATGAGACGAGAACTGACTGTCTGAATATTAAACACACTTATTGTGACCTCGGTAGGTGTAACTTAATTTCTGCATGATTCCAGTTTTCACCAATAATAGTGATTTAGGTGGAGTCTAATTGCTTACAACCGTTATTGCGTCAGACTACAAAAATTTACCTCTGGGAAAAATGCAATTTATATTATTTAATGAGTTTATTATTTTAAGTATAAAAATCAACATTGCCTAAATCTCAAGACAATATAACAAATATTAAGAATTTACTATTGGAAACAATATTATGATGTTGCAACTACCTGAATAAGGGTCCAATGATAATAAACACATTATTTTTCAAGTATATAGGATTATTACATAATAGCAGTTGAAAATAATTATCACATTATGAGCAAATATAGAAAATAGATAATATTTCAATCCTAATAAGAAATCATTCTCAACACATACAAATGAAATAATTTCGATTATTGAAGAACTACGTGAAGCAAAAATTATATATTAACAATGATTTCATAAAGTTTATCATTTATACCTCGATAGTTGAAGTAACAAGATGAGTGTTGATATATTTGGACGACAGTTAGTGAAAAGTAATGCAAAATCAGATCGTGGACCTCCTGGTTATGGTTTCAAGATTACATCCGATGGACAATATGATATGGATGATAAAAGGCTATGTAACATTGCAGATCATCTGCATGATAATGATGCTGTACCTATGAAGATTGTAAAAAGTTACATACGAAAAGAAATTGATGACTTGAATCAAACTTTATTTATTTTACGTCATGATATTATTGAATGCAATGATCTTATAACAAATTATAAAATGAATATGCGTAACACAGTCAATAGTTACCGTGAAAATATAGAAAAAGAACTATCTAAACAGATAAATCTCATTTCTAAACTGACTTCTGAACTAGCTGCAGTGGATGAAGCATGTAAAAATAATACCAAAAAATTAAACGATTTCAGAACAAATATTATTGAAAATAATATTAAGAAACTATTAGAATCTGTTAACAAATAATTATGATGAAAGCAGTGATAGTTGATGAATTACATAAGCCTGCTCGTGTCAATTATAAACGTCGTCATGTTGAAATGAGAGAATTAGATGAAACATGGCAAGCTGATCTTGTTGATATGTCAGCTTATGCAAATAATGGTTTCAAATATCTGCTAACTGTAATTGATATTTTCTCAAAATACGCATGGGCAGTACCATTGAAAACAAAAAATGGGAAAGATGTTACAAAAGCAATGGAATCTATCATAAAAACTTCACGTAAACCTGAAAAATTACATGTTGATCGTGGTAAAGAATTTTATAATAAAGAATTTAAGATGCTCATGAAACATTACAATATTCAATTATATTCAACATTCACGAACTTGAAAGCTTAAATATGTGAACGTTTTAATCGTACACTTACAAATAAAATGTGGAAACAATTCAGTCTTCAGGGGACATATAAATGGATTGATATTTTGCCAAATCTCATAGATGAATATAATAATACAAAACATAGAACAATAAAGATGAAACCTAAGGATGTTACAAAGGAAAATGAAAAATTGTTACTTCATACAGTATATAAATCTTATCAAATAGTTAAAAAGCAGCGATATAAGTTTAAAATTGGTGATAAGGTTCGAGTAAGCAAGTATAAACATATATTTGAAAAAGGATATACACCAAATTGGACAACAGAAATATTCACCATCGACGATGTGAAAAATACTACTCCACCAACATATAAACTAATTGATATTCGTGATGAACCAACTATGGGATGCTTCTATGAAGAAGAGCTTAGTAAAGTAAAATATCCTGATGTTTATCTTATAAAAAAAGTATTACGAAAACAGGGAAATAAATGTTATGTAAAGTGGTGAGGATTTGATAATTCACATAATAGTTGGATAAGTGAAAAGGATTTGTAATAATGTTATGAAGGATTTTTAAATAAATAAAATATTTTTTTTGAATATGTACATGCTTATTCATTTACATCATATCATCACAATTATTTTGATTAACTAAATTCTTATAACCCCATGTTTCTTACTTCTAATTAAATATTGATTTACAGATAAATTATGATGTTCAAATAGACATTGTTTATAGTCGTTGAATGTGATCGTTTTCAGTGATGATGTTTTAATACATTTTGCCTTTTTATGATCATGATCATCATTCAATACTCTAAATGAATATAACTTAGCACGCAGTCCTATAAATTCAGTCATAATTCCTCCATTATTCTCATCTTTCATTAAACCTAATACTTTCTTATTCATTAATGGTATATTATAATTATTATTTGGTGGATAATCACTAGTATCAAACTTATGAATATCACGTTTCATGATTTCATAAACATTGGGTGTAATCAAATGATAGATGAGACTATCTGTATCCGTATACATTAATTTCGCTTGTTGATTTGGAAACATTTTTTTAATATACTCATAATGAAAATCATAAATAAATATTTTTGATATATCTAAAATAGAATATCCAACGAATATCAGTTTATTGAACTTAACTTTAACACGATTCAACTCAATGATAACCATATCATCATCAAAGATGGTGCAGCTATGAAAATTTGGTTTTGCGATAAGTGCTCGTGCACCACACCTTCCATCCCACTTTGTTACCAAATTCACTTCCTTATGCTTCCGTACATTCTCCATTGTTTTACCATACACTGAGTTGATCATCAATTTGAAGAATCCTTTCTGGAATTCATTTTTCGCTTTCTTTCTTAAATCAGATAATGAGAGTTATGTGCAGAAAGCATTACCAAACATACAATTCACACTCAAACCTAATAATAATGAATTGTGTTGTGAGATTCAAAGTAATGTTTCTATAAATTTTATACCTGAAGATTCTATTGGACGATTGTTGGGATTTGAGCCACGTATACTTGAAGCAGGCAATATTCATAAGTCTGACTTGCCAGTGACAATACTTAAAGTTAATGCACTCCGTGTTGAATGTAATATCACCACCGGAGCTTATATTAATGGTCATCGAGTACATACAATACATGAATTTTTTCCATCTGTCCCACCAGGATATAAGATCGTTGAAGTACCATCACATGTCATTTACATGCCAATCACTGTTCAGTCAATACAACATTTACAACTAAGAATAGTCGATCAAGACGGTGAACTTGTAAACTTTCGTGGTGAAATCATAACTATTAGATTACACATAAAGTCAATAAAGTGATGGGTATTGTATATGATACAGTCATTCAACCAGCAATAGTTCATAGTGGTGGGAGTTATAAAAGCAAGTCAACATGTCGAAAAAGGATCAGTCATCACGAACCACACAAACAGCTAACACCTCAGAACATTCAACTGCTGAAAAATCTGGAATTGAAACTACGTGGGAAACAATAAAAGTGTGTTGTTTTTGTTTTGTATGTCTAATACCATGGCGCAAATCTTAAATATTCAAAAAGCAATTGTATTCGATGAATCTATTGCACATTATGAAATTCATGCACATCTACCATATGCATCGTCGACATTCAACAACAATGATGAAATTCGTATTGCTGTACAACATCAAGACTTATGTTTATTACCAAGCAAAAGCTCATTACATATTTGTGGACGATTGACTAAGGGTGATAATACTGCAGTCGCAACTACATCACTAGTAAACCTTGTCATATGTCATCTATTTCAGGAAATACGTTATGAATTAAATGCTGTTGAAATTGATCGAAATAAAAATGTTGGAATAACATCTCTTATAAAAGGATATGTTTCCTTATGCTCAGGACAGAATTATCTATTAGAGAATGCAGGATGGTTAACTCAAGATAATGATAAAATAATTGATACCAATGGATATTTTGATATATGTATTCCATTGAATTTATTGTTGGGATTCGTTGAAGATTATCAGAAAATTATTGTGAATGCTAAACATGAATTAATTCTCACTAGAGCGAATACTGATTCAAATGCTATTGTTCAAACCGTAGTTGAAAATGTTAAGCTCTCCCTTCAGAAAATTGAATGGATGATACCATACGTAAAAGTCTCAGACACACAAAAAATTCAATTACTCAATTACATAGCTAAAGATCCATCTATTTCAATGAGTTTTCGTGCATGGGAATTATATGAATATCCGTTGCTTCCAACATCTACAAAAAACGTTTGGGTTGTTAAAACTACAACACAATTGGAAAAACCACGCTATATTATACTAGGATTTCAAACTGCTAGAAAAAATAATGTAACTAAGAATGCCAGTTATTTTGATCATTGCAAATTGAGAGATATAAAAGTATTTCTTAATTCACAATCTTATCCATATGGAAATTTGAATTTAGATTTTGATAAAAATCAATATGCTATATTATATGAAATGTATACAAATTTTCAATCATCATACTATGGTAATGAATCAAATCCAATGTTAACAAAAGCTAAATTTATAACACATGCACCACTTGTAGTAATTGATTGTTCAAAACAGAATGAAAATTTAAAATCAGGACCAGCAGATGTACGAATTGAAATTGAATCTGCTGATGACTTCCCAGCTCAAACCACAGCTTATTGTTTGATGTTGCATGATCGTATTGTTGAATATAAACCTATCAGTGGTGTTGTAAGAAAATTAGTTTAAGATATATTTATGTTCATGTAAAAGATAGAATAATTAATATGTGAATAGAGAAGAAATAAAAATATTTTTAAATATAACCTCTAACTATTATAGAATAAAAAAATTCTAAATGTTTTTTCTTTATATCTTTTAAGAGTGGGAAATCAAGGATTTGAAAGAATAAACATTATTATATAGTTTTTTTTACTTTTAATATTATTTGAAGGATTTTTCATGTAGAAAAATGTTTATAATCATAGATTGTTTCATTACTATATATCATTTTTTTAATAAACAAAGCTTAATATACTTTTATTACTCTTATTATTTTTTTCCTAAACATATTAATATTTATTTAACCATCATTATCATCTTTATCATCATCGATAGAGCTGTAACCGTCATCTTCACTCGTCGCAGCAATCCAATTTTGTAAGAAAAATTCTTGCATATCTGGATTATTTCTATTATCATTATTATCAGAATCATCATCATCATCATCATCATCATCATCATCATCAGTGCTGACATCATCAGTACTATCATCAGCATTATTGTTATTGTCGTTGTTGTTATTGTTGTTGTCATCATTGTTGTTATTGGGTGGTATTAATTTCCATTCCTCCTCTAAATGAAGTGGTGCTAGTCTAGGAAAATAATTGACCGTTGGAGGACGATCATCATCCTCAATCCTGATTCTCTCGAACCAATAAAATTTTCTAATATTGTTAATTATTAAATAAGCTGGAATATTATTTTTTGTACTGACAAATCCGTCATAATTTAAATTCACATCAACATAATATTCCATCTCATTATATAAAACCTCAATCAGATTTTCATAATTGACATCTATCATCCATTCACATGGAACATAAATCGCATATTTTATGAATGCCATTGTTTTATCTGTAAAGAAACAAAATATATTATTTGAAGTCATATTAAATTAAATTCATATAAATAAATGATTCAAACTAATTGAAAATGTATGATTTTTTTTTAAATATAATTATTCATTGAGTTGAACATGCAGCAAATGAAGAATAGGTTAATGAAATAAAAAAATTTGGATGAGAATAAATTAAATTTGAACTTGTTTCCAGAAGAAATTTATTGATAATAATTATTTATACTTACATTTTCCTTTTTTCAAATGAAAACGTTTTCACTTAGTACTTGTTTTATTTTCAGACGATAAAATTTTATGTGATGATAATAAAAAATCTAACGAGTTCCTTGTACAATAATTCAGAGAATAATGAGAAGTAAGAAAAGCTTTTGTGCTTTGTCTTAAAGAAAATGATTGACGTCATCGGGGTGGGGAGGTCATCAAAGGATCCATATCCAATAAGAATTGGGCATTATAGGGGATGATGCGCGCTCATCCTGTAACGTCTCTAATATATAGATATATTTCATGGTGGTGCTACTGATTCCTTTGTTATCTATATTTGAATGAAATGGCGCGTGCCATAACAATGCTACCTGTGAACCTTTTTCACACCCGTTAGCAAATAATGAAAATTAGCAATTTACGGGATAATATGAGGATAATGAAAATTAGCAATTTAAGGGATAATATGAGGATAATTATAATGAGGTTTGAAATAAATTATAATATATATTCTTTTGGTTAATATTTATTTTATTTATAAATTTATAATGAATTTCTTATGTCTAAAATATATTTTTTTATAATAAATTATTTTTTTCTTTAAACCAACTTTTCAATTGTTTAACATTTTCATGAGCACAATGGAAGCCCAGAAAATTCTCAAATGTATGAAAATTACAATCAGAAGCATAGATATTTTTCATTGATGGACATTTTTCAATATTAATAATTTTCTTCTGTGTAAATCCAATAATATTGTGCAACCATTCTTTCTTCTCAACCCCTTTGACATAAATATAATTCACATCCTGCATGATGATCTCAAGTATATCACGCAATTTGTTGTATGGTATATCACCATCATCCCATTGTATTCCATGGTAATTGCGTATAACCCAAGAATTAATTGCTTTATATTGTCTTGGTAAATCATTCCACTTGCATGGTGGTTTGAATAATATACGTGTTCCATGATCATCTTTCTTATCAAGTTGTATCATTGCAAACTCTTTAACAATAAATTCATTGTTTCTCCATTTGAATCCTTGCATATCCACTATTACCTCCATTTGAATGTCGAGCGCGTACCTTGATGCTCTCTTGAGGACACTGAACATTATGATTGAATATTTTGATCATTTTATACAACCATTCCCACCACTTTTGATTGATTAATATAGTTGTGTGAATAAATATTATAGTTATTTATCAAACATTTTATTGAAATGTGTTCATAATATTTTTGTGTTGAAATAGACGCATGCGTATTAGTGGATCATGAATTCTGTCGATCGATATATGTAGTACATGAGAATCAACCATATTATTCTCCATGTGAAAAAAATATATGTCATACATGATAATCAACCGTATTATTTCCCATGTAAAAAATTTAAATGTCATACATGAGAATCAACCATATTGTTTCCCTTGTAAAAATTGATCCATCATGAATTCCATCGATAATACGCAGTACTATAGTATGAAAAAAAAAAATATACATCACACCATAGTACATGAGAAACAGTCATATTATCTCCCCGCGTAAAAATATTTGATTGATCATGAATTCCATTTACAATATGGAAAAGTTTATATATTATGCTATAGTACATGAAAATTAGTTATATTATTTCCTTAGTAAAAAAAAATGATAGATCATGAATTACATTGATAATATGTAGTACTATAGTACTTGAAAATCAGCCATATTATTTCCCACGTAAAAAAAATATTGACGGATCATCGATAATATGCTGTACTATAGTATAATAAAAGTTATACATCATGCTATAGTACGATATATTGTTTTTGGTCGGTGTGAAATATGACGGGACAATTTCAAATACATCACACTATAGTACATGAAATACATCACACTATAGCACATGAAAATGTGAAATATGGCGCGAAAATTTGAATTTGTATCCAGAACATAGCCTTATACACTACTTAACCGTTCTTGTAATAGAAACTTTCAATATATTTTTAATAATTGGAAATTGCGTGTTTACTTGATTGTTGACTATAATGAAAAAGTCTCATGCCTTGTCTTGAAGAAAATGATTGACGTCATATGGGTCATCAGAGGACCCATATCCAATAAGAATTGGGCATTATAAGGGATGATGCGCGCGCAACATTTCATCTTGTAACGTCTCCAAACTTATATATTAAAATCTCCTGTCACGATGTTTGAAACAAATGAACTCCGGAACTACTCAACCGATTTTGATGAAACTTGGCTTATTATATGTAATCTGGTCCAACTTAAACTATAGGATGATATTTGTCCCAATTTTCAACAATAATATTTATTGAATATTTAATAAATGTTTGTTATAGGACAATGATATGCAATGTTTTGTGAGTTCCATAACTCTCTAAGAGATGGCGGTATGAATCAAGTAATCGGCATAACACTTGGTTATCTGGGTTGGGTAATCCTCCAATAGATGACGTTGCGTTTTGATTTATTTATGATGCAATTGATTCGACATCATAAGTGTTTATGTTTACAAACATAACCAAATCATCGAAATCTTTCATTCATTGTTATTTCTAAAATTGTGCTGTATATTGTGTTTGTTTGCGAATTATTCATATATTTGGCGTCGCATGCAACAGGAGCAGCACTCACGAGTGCATCAGCTGGTTGCACGTTGCGCGCGCCGAAAATGACAATCTCGACCAGTCTTGCCAGATGTGGGCACTTTGCCGGATTTTCTGCCGAAAGTGGGGGGGATACTCACACAAGCGTGCGCGCTCGTCGGTGTGAGCTCGGCTGTTCGGCAACAATAGAGCAACAGACATACTATTCTTGTCTCTTTCTCTTCCGAATGCACACGCTTCTGAGCGTAAAATGATTTCAAGCCCTAATATAAAGTAAGCTTGAGTAAATGAAGATTTTTTTTCATTAAATATTATAAATAAGCTATACTATAATAATATTTAACAAGTATTGAAATAGTATTAAAATAATATCCCAGTTCAATACTAACACAGAAACGAGTATGTGCAATGCCTAAATATTACATTTAAACAATTGAAAACATCGCTTTAATGGCGCAGTGGTAACTTGCTTGCAGCTGTGTCATAAGTATGTGAGTTCGAGTCCCCAGTATCTCTATTTTTTTTTTATTTCAATATGCCCCAATATCAAATGATTTCAAGCCCTAATATTAAGTAAGCAAGAGTAAATGGAAGAAAAATTTATTTTAATAAAATTTTTTATATAAAATTTTATAAATAAGCTACACTATAATAATATTTAACAAGTATCAAAACAGTATTAAAATAATATCTCAGCTCAATAATAATATAACAACAAGTACGTGCAATGCTTAAATATTACATTTGAAATATTTAAGTCATCACTTTAATGGCATAGTGGTAACTTTCTTACAACTCTCTCACAAATGTGCAAGTTCAAATCTTGTATTACTTTTTTGAAGTGAAAACTTCTTTAGCGGCGTTGCGCACTTTTTTTTGGATGGGTAGAGAATGTTGAACTCGCGTCAGGGTCACGTGATGCTGATCGAAAATTCGTAAGATGTAGGGAGGGTAGACTGCCGGCGTAGGAGAGGAACCCCCTCTCTTTCTGCAGCGCGCCGAAAATGTATGCCTGCTGGCTGTTTCGTTTAAGCGGCACGGGGCGCATGTGTGAGTGTGCGTGTGTGTTTGTACTACAAGCTGCTGCGTGCATGCACGACAGTGATGTGGTGGGAGTGTTACGTCCTGGAGTGCGCGATTTCGTCGAGAGAGGCTTACCTTGTCGAATCACGTAGTTCGTGGTCGGCCGCCTCTTCTCCAGATTGGTTGAGAGCCAATCTCTGCGATGCTCCGGAGTAATTGATGTCAACCTTACTATAAAATGTTTATTTGAATGTAGGGATTTATTTATTCCCCAGATTAGTAGGTTCGTTGCAGGAATTAGCGGATTGTGAAGATGTTCGGATTGGCGGTAAATGAATAACGTTTGTGAACACGATTTGAATTTAAATCACTCATTTATTTAATTATTTTCACTTCACAAAATTGTTCAATGGCTTACTTATTTAATAATAATATCGATGATGAGTTAACAAATAAAAATTATTAACTTAATTACTGTTAGTTATTCTATCTTTATTTAATTTTAAACGAGAACTCCGACTTGTTTAATTATTTCTTATATCTTTATTCGACATTAATTTTTCTCGCGAACGTTGCGGATAATTATCGCTCTCGAGTATATTCTGAGTAGGAACTGTACTCTACTCGATTTAAACTCGGCACTATGCGATTTTATTAATTAGTTAAAAACTTGTGTATCAAACAATTATTTTTAAGAAGATACTTGATCAGAGAACTGTCAGTTGAAAATTGTAATAGATCTGTTCAAGATTGATCTGGTCGGAGAACTAGATGTGCGTCTCCCGGAGAACTTCTCTTTTTCGGTCTAGTCGGAGAACTGTCTTTTCAGAGTTTTCTTGGTTTTTTATAACATCTCATTGGAGGAGGAGTTTTCATCTCGCGGTCCGTGCGGACTCGCGCTCATAGGTAGTAGATTTTTTTGAAGTTGTTCATTCGCTGTTTTGAGTTTTTCCTCTTAGGAGAATTTGTGGGAAACAGTTTTTAATCTTGGTCCTTTGAGTTTCACCGAAGAATTTGGTTTTATTATTTTGTGCGATTGTATATCGGACTATATTACTTATTTTGCTTAGAAAGTTTCATATCATGCGTGGGAGAAGAATATGTGTTATTGATTTTGGACATTCCATTCTTTTTACGCGTTCAATGTTTATTCTTATGCTTATGCGTTTCTAATGAAAAGAATGCTTTTGCGATAAATTCTAGTTCTTATCTTTATCTATTCCTGTGTTTTTGTTTTATATAACGATGTAATGGTTTGTTTACCAAGGTGGTGTTTAACTATAGGATAATGACAGAATTTCTATCAGCGAGTGTTGTATATATCTAATATGCGGATTATACAGTTTTAT
The DNA here is from genome assembly GCA_918226075.1 of Microctonus brassicae. NCBI lineage: Eukaryota > Metazoa > Arthropoda > Insecta > Hymenoptera > Braconidae > Microctonus > Microctonus brassicae. Next base: position 11,776,441 of record OW445485.1, on the reverse strand, counting down.
CTTAGTTTTTATCTGGTTTCTATCGTGTTTCATATTTCGGTTTATTCTTCACATTCTTGTTCTATTGCATCATTTTTATTACACAATTATTAAACATTATTTTAATTATTCTTATTTTTATATTCATTGATTCATGTGTTGCAGTTATTGAATGGATTTCTATGATTGTCAATCGAAGTTCTCATTTGTCTTATAATTATGTGCTTATATACCTATACATGGATATTTATACATATATATTTATACGTACATACATATTTATATATGTGTACATGTAGGTGTTTCCTTGTAATTTTATTCAACATATGTGTTCTTATAATTAAGTTATTCTATGTTTGAGATACATATATATATATATATATATATATATATATATATATATATATATATATATATATATCTGTAAGTCGATTGGACGTTTTTGTGACCCTATATTTTTTATACCTTATTGCGTGTGTTTTAGCACCCTGACAACGTCCTTCAAAGGATATGACGATAGCCCTGATAGTTTTCCAGATATATCCATTTTTCTACCGTTTGTACATTTATGTGACTTATATATATAAGTCACATAAATGCATGCTTCTCACGAAATGGATATATAAGTCACATAAATGCATGAACCTCGAGAAATGGATATATAATTCCCGAAAAACCAAAAAAAACATTTTTTTAATCATTTTTTAGTGTAGTATGACCTGGGGAAAATATTTAATATCACAATAAACCATTTATCATTACAATACTAATGATGGATATGTTGCACAAGTCTTTTGCTGAAACTGTTATATCATCCAGTCGTGGCATTAAAACTTCAGTATGATGAATTTTCACATACAGAGTGGTGTACTACTTCTAAAAAATTGATGCGGCCAATATTATTTCACCATATTGATGTGTCCATATGAACTAATGTAAACTTACATTATTTAGTATAGGATCGTCGCAAATAGTTTGTCTAATTCAAATGACCACTCATTATTTATTTCTGCCCGATAAAGAAGGAAAAATTGATGTTTGACAGAGCCTTCGATAATTTCTTAAAATATTAAAAAAAGTTCACATATTCTAAAAATCCGTATAGGCTAGTAGAAAGTGAATCGAACATCGAAGCGACAGACAATACGTTCGAATCTTGCTTAGCGGTTCATGATTTTCTATCATTGAAACAAGAAATTATCTTTTTTCATTCCTAGATCTTTAGAGATGGTTTTATCATTTTCTGAAAGAAACATACAATCGATACCATTCAATTATATCAAAGAGTTCGATTAATTTGTGTGAAGTCACATAAATGTATAACTCGTAAAAACTTTTATACATTAGGTGATCAATGCATTGAACTATATCAACATGAATTATTTGTCACGAATCATCACAAATAATTGGTCTCATTCAAATGACCACTCATGATTCATTTCTGCCCGATAAAAAGGAAAAATTGATGAATGACATATCCTTCGATAATTTCTCAAAATATTAAAAAAATTTCATATAATTTCAAAGATCCTATAGACTAGTAGAAAGTGAATCGTACGTCGAAGCGACAGACAATACGTTCGAATTGTTTGTCATTATAACAAGAAATGATCGATTTTCATTTATAGATTTTCAGAGAAGATGCTATAATTTCCTGAAAAGAAGATTAAAACGATCCTGTTCAATTATATCAAAGAGTTCGATTGATTTGTGTGAAGTCACATAAATGTATAACTCGTAAAAACTTTTATACATTAGGTGAAAATTGCATTGAACTATATCAACATGAATTATTTGTCACGAATCATCACAAATAATTGGTCTCATTCAAATGACCACTCATGATTCATTTCTGCCCGATAAAAAGAAAAAATTAATAAATGACATATCCTTCGATAATTTCTCAAAACATTAAAAAAATTTCATATAATCTCAAAGTCCCTATAGGCTAGTAGAAAGTGATTCAATCATCGAAGCGACAGACAATACGATCGATTCTTACTTTTCGGTTTTCAATTTATTAATTTTTCTTTCTCCATTGAAAATGAAAATTATTCCTTTTTTAATATATTGGTAGTCAGAGAAGATGGTATCTTTCTTTAGGAAATACAAAATTATTCATTCTCTAAAAAATCAAACCATTCCGATAATTTTTTGTGATGTCGCATTGATGTATGGTTTATATCTTCATATATTCCCATTGATATTCGCGTGATTCCTAAGGTTCCAAGTATTTCTTTACAGTTTTCCAATTCAAATGTATCCATGCATATTTTCTATGACTTTATTGATTTATATTATGAATCATTCATCATTTGTGTGTTTGTTCAATTGATTCTCTGCTAACATTCAATAGTTACATGAATCACAGACGCTATATCATGGTCAGTTTCTATAGCTAATTGAAACGAAGAATAAGTGACTAGCACCATCTTCTGGTCGTTGATGTGTACTTCACTCGGTAGCTGTTATGCACGCTGCACGTTTGTTAACGGGTTTTGAAGCTCATATCAATTGCGATCGAAAGAAAAGGTGAGTGTTCGCTGTTAAATTTGTTAACGTTTCCACTTATCATAAATCGTTCTTCGTCATAAGTTATATTTGTAGATTCTCAAATAAATTCATTTTAGTATGTAATATTTATTTTTTTCAGTATGTAATACTTCTTTTTACGTCACGGTTATATATCTTGATAGTTCTTCACTTCACAAAAAAAAATTGCAAATACATTCATTTGTTCTGATGATCATGTTATATTCGTGAATTTATGTTGTTTAATCTTCTTCATTATTGTTATTCTTGTTAGAGTCTTCCATTATCGATATGTGTAAAGTCAATTGTTGATTATCGATTAACCTCAAAAATTGATCAATGGATGACTTCACATTAAAATAAATCGTTTTAACAGTTAATGAACTGTTTTTTTATTCTAGTTTTTTTATACTGGCAAAAGATTGATTAGTCCAGGATGCCTCCAAGAAAATCAAGCGAGTCTTATTCGATTAAAAATATCGATCGAATTCTTCATGTTAGTCTTGTCAGATTAAATATTCCAGAGTCTAAGTCTTCTGAATCTAAAATAAATAATTTACACAAAAGTAACAATGTGGCAGAAACTAAAGAAGCTGAGGATTGTGGCATTGATACCGGAAATAGTAAGTTGTATTTAAATATATAGATTATTTTCTTCCTTATAAACACTTCATTATTGATCGATGTAAAGAATAGATTTTGAAATCGATATCCTATGTAGTATTTTCTTTTCCAGACTTCGATTCTGTCACTAATAATATTCGTGGTCCCCGTGATGATTCTGATTATGATTCTGATTCAAGTTCTTCTGATATCAGTGAACTTGAAGAGCTAAATGATGCTTTCGAAGATGCAGTTCGGGATGATTCGGCGTGTTTAGACATGGCAGATAATATTGATCTTTCATTTAATTTGAGTTTTGAACGTGCTGGTGTACCTTCAAGAAGAATTTCATTACCGCCATTATCTGAACTATCGGGTAAAATTTTAATAGCTTTTTGTTGCGTATTGTTTTTTTTCTGATTCACATACATTGAATTAATCATAATTACGGTAGGTGATATAGAAGATGACACAATCACTGATAAAAATGATGAAACTTATAATGCTGAAAATAAAGATTCGTCGATGAGAGATACTTCTCAAAACGAAAGTCAAGAGATATCAAACATATCTGTACCATTAGATACGAATGGATCTCGAAATAATATTATTGCTGAAAATAATACTCTTCCTGGTGGTGCTCCCGATGACGATCAAATGTTTGTGATTCCCTCTAATCCAGAAATTAGAAAAAAACATTTTTGTTTGTATTGTAAAACATTTCAAACAGTAATAAGTCGGCACTTGCCGAATGTCCATAGTAAGGAACCTGAAGTCAAAGAACTTCTCATGTTTAAACCAAGTGAGTGGATATTTCCTACGATAGTTAGGTTTGATTATTGATTATAATTCGATGAGCACGAAGTATTAATTGTTACATTTTTTTATTGTTTATAATTAGAATCAGTAGAACGACGAGATCGTATAAATTTATTACGATTAAGAGGTGATCATTTATTTAACTCAAACTCAGGACTTAATGATGGTGAAAAGTTAGTCACTCGTCAGCCTAATAAAATCAATCCAAAGAAAGCATCAGAATATAAAACATGTCATAAATGTTTGGGTGAATTTTATAGTATTCATAGACATAGAGTAAAGTGTCTAGGTAAAAATAGTACACATCATCGATCAAATCCAATATTATCCCGAGCAGCTGCCGGTCATATTCACGGAAACTCGAGTCAAAAATTGAGAAAACTTTTTTCTGTGATGAGAGATGATAATGTTTCCAGAATTATACGATATGATACACTTCTTATTTCATTTGGAAATGAACTTTGTGAAAAATATACCAAACAACAACAACATGATATGATTAGATCTAAGTTGAGAGATTTAGGAAAGCTGCTTCTAACAATACAAGAAAATCAAGATATTGAAATAAACATTCATGGTTTTTCATCATTAGTTGATCCGCAAATGTATAAATATGTACTTGAAGCTGTGAAAAAAATAGTTGGTGCAAATTCAGATAATCGAACATGTCGAGCACCATCGACAGCATTAGGTTATGGCATATATATTAAAAAAATTTCAAGGTGCTACAGACGACAATGTTTAGAAAATGGTGAATATGATAAATTGGAAACTATCAAATATTTTCTACAGTTACATGAGGATAAATATCCAATAGTTATAAACAAATTGGCTCATGAAACTCAGACAGTCAACAAAAGACATAAGAAAGTAGTACTTCCTCTCACTAGTGTGATAAAAATCTTTTGGTCTTATGTGCGGGACCAATATAATAGAGCTGTGACTAATTTGAATACTAAGTATTCATACAGAGATTATGATGATTTAAATAAATCTTCTCTTTTATTGGTATTAATTTTTAATCGTAAACGACCTGGAGAGCTTGAGAGAGTAACCATCGATGACTACCAAAGTGCTACAAACTTCTCAGAATCCAATAGAGAAGAATATGAAAAGCTATCTGAAGAGAACAAAAAATTAGTCGACGAATACATAAGGTTCGAGTTAGGAGGAAAAAAAGATCGAAATGTACCTGTTATAATTTCTCGAGAAATGAAAACAGGTATCGATATATTATTAAAGTATAGAAGCTACACCGGAATATGTCCTGATAATCCGATGATTTTTGCGTTACCGGGAACTGAAAATGCTGGTCGTTATAAACATTTGAAAATTTGTATTTTAATGCGAGAATTTTCTAAGAAATCGAACGTAACTAATCCAACGACTTTACGAACAACTCTCTTGCGAAAACATGTTGCAACAACGGTTGCATCACTGAAAATCGCTGAAAGTCGTATTTTTGATATCTCTAACTTCATGGGGCATGCTGAAGAAATACACAGACAACATTATCGACAACCTGTCATGAGTCGTGACTTATGTGAAGTATCACAGATTCTTGAAGTTGCTGTGGGTATGAGACAGGATTCTCAGATAACGACCAATACTAGTGATGAAATCGCAGTCCGTAATAACGATGCAAATCAGTCTAGGTTTATTAGTGAGGTTCAACCTGTTACGGAAACTACTGAATCTGATGAACATATGAGTGATGATTCTGATGATTGTGATGAACATATGAGTGATGATTCTGATGATTCTGAATCGATGAAAAGATGCGCTAAGAAACGCAAAATTGAAGAAAAAGGTATATTTTATTTACAGTTAAAAATTTCATTCATTATTAGCAGAATTTTGTATAATTGAAAATATTCAATCTGTTTTTTTTTTTCATTTATAGGAACTAAAACATCTAAAAAAATTAGATGGACTGAGTATGAGATAAATACAACTAGTACAGTATTTGAACATAACTTAACGAATATGAAATTGCCTTCTTCTCGTGAAATTCGAGAATTTTTGAAAAACCATCCAAAAATAATACGAACTGAAGCTCAAATTCGCACATGGATACATAATCAATATAAGGTTAGACAACAACGATCACGTTGTTGACTGTAATTGAAGAAATTAACAGAAACTGGAGCCTTCTGAGACAGTATAAATAGATCAGAAATATATTATTTTTATTATTATATCTTTTATTTTTCAGTTAATTTTACTTTATTTGATTTTCCTGTTTGCGCATCATGATTCTTCTGTGAAAAAGAAAACGTTATAATAATTCGTTTAACAATCGGAAGATACTTGCAATGTACTAATAAAAAAAAAATCTTTCAATTTTCATATCTGTCATCTTCCAAAAAGAACACACTAAGTTATTGTTTAATGAATGAATTTCTAATCATTCATAAAAGAATAACTCGGTGTGTTCTTACTGGAAGAATCAAAGATATGAAAATTCAAAGATTTTTTTTTTATTTGCAAACGATTTATCAAGATAAAAGAATTTTTTATTCAAAATGTTATATTGTATGAAAAGTTATTATGTTTGAACGAAGCTAAAAATATAAATTAAGTCCAAATAGACTGAATATAGTCGTAAAAATGCGAGTTAATAAATAGTTTTTGGGAACTATGTAGAAGTTTTGTATTTTGAAATAACTTATATTCTATTGTAACTCGTTATTATGTTCATAAGAAAACTAAGATGTTATGATAGTCGTTTTCATCATTCGTTTGTTGAAATAACAAAGCGTATAAGAGCGATAGTTTTGCAATTACATTTTTGCATTTGATGATTATGAAAAGAAGTTTTATGAAAAATATTATTTTAAATTCGTTGTTATTGTATCTGATCATATATTCAACTAAGAAGCTGCTTAGTACAACTTATGATTAAGTAATAATTCCTGTAATTTGTAACAATTGTGAGTTGTTATGTGCTTGGATTGAACAATAACATAATATATTTAACTATCTACTGATTTTTTGTTGTTATTGATGTTCGATTATCACTATGATACTGGAGGAAAATTGATTCAGTAAAAATATGAATGAAAAACTTCGAGGATATCATTCCATCTACATCGACAATCATTTATTTCCAATTTCAGAAACCCTTACAAATAATAATTAGTAGAATAACTCAAATAGAAATATTTATCAAAGTGCATTTATTCGGAATAATTTCGAGCGAAACACTTTTTCATTATGTAAAACTTGAATTTAATTTTATCACTGTGTGCAAGCATATATAAAGAGTAATGTCGACATGCTAATAGTAAAGTAATTGAATAATATCGAACAGTTCGACTAATTTTTTGTAGTGTCACATAAGTGTATAATTCGTAAAAACTATTGTAAATTATGTAATCAAGGAATTTAACAATGTGATCATGAATTATATAATATGGGATCATCAAAAATAGTTTGTCTCATTTGAATGATCATTAATAGTTTATTTATGCTCGATAAAAACAAAAAAAATTGATGTGTGGCCGATTTTTTGATGAATTCTTAATATATTTAAACAATATCAATTGTTCTCAAGTCGTCTATGAGCTAGTGGTAACTGAACTGAACTTCGAAGCAACAGGTCAGGAGTTCAAATCTTATCATATCGTTAATATATCAACTTTTTTCTTTCTTATTAAAAATAAGGAATGCTTTTTTATTCATACATGTTCATTGCAGATGCTATCATTCATTTACTATTTACCAAAGTTTATTATTAACATATCGATATCACAATTATACGGAACAGTTTCGAGCAAAACACTTTTTTGCAATTAAATACTTGAATTTAATCTTATTATTGTTTGAAAGGGCATAAGGTGAATATCAATATATTAATAATAAAGTTTTAAAAAATGTGAAATATTTATTATTTTGGATCTCGGAAACGGATGATTTCTGAGAATATTATGAATAAATTGTAGAATCGGAGTCTTACAGCACTAACGTTGACAGCATGAGAATGTAATAACAACGATCTCAAATGAGAATTATAATTTCAATGCTACAGTCTTTGATGGTGTTCCAATTCTTTTTTTGGTTATGAATATATTATCCGTGAATTATTTGAATGAGATGAACTATATGTGACAACTCCATATTATATAATTCATGATCACATTGTGGAATTCCTTGATTACATAATTTACAATAGTTTTTACGAATTATACACTTATGTGACACTACAAAAAATTAGTCGAACTGTTCGATATTATTTAATTACTTTATTATCAGCATGTCGACATTACTCTTTATATATGCTTGCACACAGTGATAAAATTAAATTCAAATTTTCCATTATGAAAAAATGTTTTGCTCGAAACTATTCCGAATAAATGCACCCTGATAAATATTTCTATTTAAGTTATTCTACTAATCATTATTTGTAAGGGTTTCTGAAAATAGAAATAAATGATTGTCGATGTAGATGGAATGATATCCTCAAAGTTTTTCATTCATATTTTTACTGAATCAATTTTTCTCCAGTATCATAGTGATAATCGAACATTATTAACAACAAAAAATCAGTAGATAGTTAAATATATTATGTTATTGTTCAATCCAAGGACATAACAACTTACAATTGTTACAAATTACAGGAATTATTACTTAATCATAAGTTGTACTGAGCAGCTTCTTAGTTGAATTAGATCAGATTCAATAACAACGAATTTAAAATAAAATTTTTCATAAAACTTTTTTTCATAATCATCAAAGGCAAAAATGTAATTGCAAAACTATCGCTCTTATATGCTTTGTTATTTCAACAAACGAATGATGAAAACGACTATCATAACATCTTAGTTTTCTTATGAACATAATAACGAGTTACAATAAAATATAAGTTATTTCAACATACAATACTTGTACATAGTTCCCAAAAACTATTTATTAACTCGCATTTTTACGACTATATTCAGTCTATTTGGACCTAATTTATATTTTTAGCTTCGTTCAAACACAATAACTTTTCATACAATATAACATTTTGAATAAAAAATTCTTTTATCTTGATAAATCGTTTGCAAATAAAAAAAAAATCTTTCAATTTTCATATCTTTGATTCTTCCAGTAAGAACACATCAAGTTATTCTCTTATGAATGATTAGAAATTCATTGATTAAACAATAACTTGGTGTTCTTTTTGGAAGATCAAAGATATGAAAATTGAATGATTTTTCTTTTATTAGTACATTGCAAGTATCTTCCGATTGTTAAACGAATTATTATAACGTTTTATTTTTCACAGAAAAATCATGATACGCAAACAGGAAAATCAAATAAAGTAAAATTAACTGAAAAATAAAAGATATGATAATAAAAATAATATATTTCTGATCTATTTATACTGTCTCAGAAGGTTCCAGTTTCTGTTCATTTCTTCAATTATAGTCAATAACGTGATCGTTGTTGTCTAACTTTATATTGATTATGTATCCACGTGCGAATTTGAGCTTCAGTTCGTATTATTTTTGGATGGTTTTTCAAAAATTCTCGAATTTCATGAGAAGAAGACAATTTCATATTCGTTAAATTATGTTCAAATAATGTAGAAGTTGTATTTATCTCATACTCAGTCCATCTAATTTTTTTAGATGTTTTAGTTTCTAGAAATGAAAAAAAAACAGATCGAATATTTGAAATTATACAAAATTCTGCTAATAATGAATGAAATTTGTAACGTTAAATAAATAATACCTTTACCATCAGTCTTGCGTTTCTTAGCGCATCTTTTTATCGATTCAATAATGCTGTCTTCAGAATCATCAGAAGCGTCAGTCATACATTCATCAGACTCACTAGTTTCCGTAACAGGTTGCCCCTCATCAATAAACCTAGACTGATTCGAAAATGTACTGATATTTGAAGAACTTGAATGAGAATCATAATCAGAATCATCATCGGGATCATGACTATTATTAGTGACAGAATTGAAGTCTGGAAAAGAAAATACTACATAGGATATCGATTTCAAAATCTATTCTTCACATCGATCAATAATGAAGTGTTCATAAGAAAGAAATGAATCTATATATGTAATTACACCTTACTCTTTTCGGTATCAATGCCACAATCCTTAGCTTTTTTAGTTTGTGCCATTTTGATACTTTTGTGTGAATTATTTATTTTACATTCAGAAGACTTAGACTCTGGAATATTTAATCTGACAAGACTAACATGAAGAATTCGATCGATATTTTTAATCGAATAAGACTCGCTTGATTTTCTTGGAGGCATTCTGGACTAATCAATCTTTCACTAGAATAAAAAAACAGTTCATTAATTGTTGAAACGATTTATTTTAATGTGAAGTCATCCATTGATCAATTTTTGAGGTTAATCGATAATCAACAATTGACTTTACAAATATCGATAATGGAAGACTCCAATATAGTACGAACATTGTTAAATTTTTTGCATGAACGAATAAACAATATAAATACACGAATATAAATTAATCATTACATGAATGAATGTATTCGCAATTTTTTCTGTGGAGTGAAAAACTATCATGATATATGAACGTGGCGTAAGAAGAATTATTACATACTAAAAAAAAAAAATATTGCACACTAAAATGAATTTATTTGAGAATTCACAAAAATAACTTTTGACGGAGAACCATTTATGATAAGTCAGAACGTTAACAAATTTAACAGCGAACACTCACCTTTTCTTTCGATCGCAATTGATATGAGCTTCAAAAACCGTTAACAAACGTGCAGTGTGCATAACAGCTACCGGGTGAAGTACACCTCAACGACCAGAAGATGGTGCTAGTCACATATTCTTCGTTTTAATTAGCTATAGAAACTGACCATGATATAGTGCTACTGATTCATGTAACTATTAAATGTTAGCAGAGAATCAATTGAACAATTACAATGACGGATTATTCATAATATAATCCAATAAAGTAATGAAAAATATGAATAGAAACTATCAATCTGGATAACTGTTAAGAAATATTAAGAACCTTAAGAAGTACGTGACTATCAATGGGAATATATGAAGATAAGGATCATACATTAATGTGACATCACAAAAAATTATTGAAACTTTGATTTTATGGAAAAAAAATAGCTCTGAATTTCTTAAGGAAAGATACCGTCTTTTCTGACAACCTATAAATTGAAAAAGAATTTTTTCATATTTTCGAAAGTGAAAAAAAAATCAATGAATCAAAAATGGAAGGGTCAGATTCAAACTTATTGTGGCGCACTTCGTAGATCAGTTCGCTCACGAGCATTGTATACGTTCTTTGATCTGATATTTTTCCGCTATATCGCCAATTGATCAAAGGATAGGACGCACATCATTCTTTTTTTCATTATCAGGCATGATCAAATTATCAGTGATTATTCAAATAAAACAATCTGTTTGTGATGATCGCACATCGCATAAGTCATGCTGACAATGATTCATTTATTGATCAGCCAAATATGAAAGCTTTTACGCATTATGCATGTGACACCACAAAAAATCAATTGATCTGTGTGATGTTTTTTAATAATAATTCTTCTTTCTTTTTTTAGAGAATGAAAGCATCTTTGAAAACCACATTGAATATTATGTTATTAATTAATTGAAGAATGTCAGCATGAATGGTATAATATGGGATAATCACAAATACTCTGTCCCAATTGAATAATCACTTATAGCTTATTTATGCAAAATGAAAAAGAATAGATTGATGTGTGACCTATTTTCTGATAAATTCTTAATATATTCGAAAAACATCATTGAATCTCAATGTATCTATAGACCAGTGGTTATTGAACCGAACTACTCAGCGAAAGACCACAGATGCAAATCTCCCTACGCCGTTTTTGATATAATAATTAATTTCATTGAAACAAGAAATAATCCTTTTTCAATATACCGGTAATCAGAGAAAATGCTATCTTTTTACAAATAATACAAAACTATTCATTCTCTAGAAAATCAAATAGTTTAAATATTTTCTTACGGAGTCACATTAATGTATGATTTTGTAGAAACTTTTATACATCGAAGAAGTAATGAATCAAACAATGTCAACATGAATCATTCGATATGGGATTATCATGAATAGTTGGCTTTCATCAAATAATTACTGATAATCTATTCACGCTTGATAAAAAAGAAAAAACTGATGTGTCACATATCCTTCGATTATTTTTTAAAATATCAAAAAAATGTTATAGAATCTCATAGTCCCTACAGACTAGTAGAAAGTGAATCGAATATCGAAGCGACAGACAATACGTTCGAATCTTGCTTAGCGGTTCATGATTTTCTATCATTGAAACAAGAAATTATCTTTTTTCATTTCTAGATCTTTAGAGATGGTTTTATCATTTTCTGAAAGAAACATACAATCGATACCATTCAATTATATCAAAGAGTTCGATTAATTTGTGTGAAGTCACATAAATGTATAACTCGTAAAAACTTTTATACATTAGGTGATCAATGCATTGAACTATATCAACATGAATTATTTGTCACGAATCATCACAAATAATTGGTCTCATTCAAATGACCACTCATGATTCATTTCTGCCCGATAAAAAGGAAAAATTGATGAATGACATATCCTTCGATAATTTCTCAAAATATTAAAAAAATTTCATATAATCTCAAAGATCCTATAGACTAGTAGAAAGTGAATCGTACGTCGAAGCGACAGACAATACGTTCGAATTTTTTGTCATTATAACAAGAAATGATCTATCTTCATTTATAGATCTTCAGAGCCGATGCCATAATTTCCTGAAAAGAACATTAAAACGATACTGTTCAATTATATCAAAGAGTTCGATTGATTTTTGTGAAGTCACATGAATGTATAACTCGTGAAAACTATTATACATTAGGTGATTAATGCATTGATCAATATCTACATGAATTATTTGTCACGAATCATCACAAATTGTTTATCTCATTCAAATGACCACTCATGATTTATTTCTGCCCGATAAAAATGAAAAAATTGATGAATGGCATATCCTTTGATAATTTCTCAAAACATTAGAAAAATTTCATATAATCTCAAAGTCCCTATAGGCTAGTAGAAAGTGAAACGAGCATCGAAGTTAAAACAAGATATCATTTCTTCTTGAATATTAGGTGATCAATGAATTGAACAATGTCAACATGAATGCGATATGATACACAAACATTTCATCCCATTCGAATAATTACTGATAATTCATTTCTGCCCGATAAAAAAAAAATTGATGTGTGACCTATTTGATAAATTCTTAAATTTTCGAAAAATATTATTTGATCTCAATGTATCTATAGACTAGTAGTTAGTGAAATGAATTACTTAGCGAAAGAGCATACCATAAATTCTCACTATGCTGTTTTTGATTTATTAATTAATTTCATGGAAACAAGAAATAATACTTTTGTAATATAGACGTCGTTGGACAAGAGATGCTATTCTCCATCATGAACGACAATTTTCTTCATGTTCTACGAAATTAAACTGTTCAAACGATTTTTTTGGGGTCACATAAATGTATGAATAAAATAAAAAAATCGACATCTGAATTTATACATTTTTGTGACGTCACGCAAATGCATAAATCTTATGTTTTACTTTTGTGTGACGTCACAGAAATGCACCAAAATCACATAAATGTATAAATCCAATAATTTTTGGTCACAGAAACGATCAAATTACGTACATATATGTATATATATATATATATTTTGTGATTTTGTGACGTCATAAATTATATATGTGTATCGTGATTTTGTCACGTCACAAATTACATATATATATATAGTGGTTTTGTGACGTCACAAATTCAACGTTTAACGCTCCCGAAGTCTATTAAGAAGGTTCACTTCAAAAATTCAAACATTCGTTCAAGATTTCGAGTTACATGAATATATGATGAGGTCAGTCGTTTCATATTGTTTTCGCTGGACCTCAAACCCCGAATCTCCCCGGATCCCCGCGAAACCCCCGAATCCCTCCAGATTCCCCAAAATCCCCCCGAATCCCTCCGAATCCCCCTGGATCTAGCCGTATCCCCCCAGATCCCGCTGAATCCTCCTGGATCCTTGCATGATTCTCTTTTTCACCATATTCTGGAATGACCTATATGAGAATATTCAAAGAAATTCTTTCAATATTATAAGTCACATGTATATATGATTGCGTCATTCGTTCTATGTATTTTTCGTCAATTCGGAATTCAAAACAGTCATTTTTCTTAATATCGATGCGATTTTTGCATGATTTTTCTTTTTATCACATTCTGTAATGTTATATACGGAAATATTCGAAAAAATCGTCCAAGACTTTAATTCACATGAATATTCGGTGACGTCATTCGTTCTATGTATTTTTCGTCGATACAAGATCTAAAGCGCTCATTGATCTCGATATCAATTCTATTTTTGCTCAATTCTCTCCTGCGCATAATTCTATGAATATATATCCAAAAATATTCGTAACATTCGTTCAAGATTTTAAGTTACATGAATATTCGGTGGCGTCATTCGTTTCATGTATTTTTCGTCAATTCAAGATCTAAAATGCTCATTCTTCTCAATATCGATTCGATTCTTGCGATACTCTTTTTAACCATATCCTGAAATGACATATATGAGAATATTTATGAAAATTCTTTCAATATTCCAAGTTACAAGAATATCTGATGACGTCATTCGGTTCATGTTGTTATCTCATGTCCTAAAACCCCGGATCCCCTCGGATCCCCTGAACCTCAAACAGATTTCCCCGCGAATCCCACCGGATCCCTCTGGATCCCGCCGAATGCCCACGGATTCCCCTAAATCCCCCCGCATTCTCCCGAATCCCGCCGAATTCCACCGAATCCCCCTGGATCTAGCCGTATCCCTCCAGATACCGCTGAATCCTCCTGGATCATTGCATGATTCTCTTTTTTATCATATTCTGAAATGATCTATATGAGAATATTTAAAGAAATTCGTTTAAGATTTTGAGTTATATGAATATTCGATGACGTCATTCGTTCTGTATTTTTTTCGTCAATTCGGATTCAAAACGCTCATTTTTGTTGATACCGATGCGATTCTTGCATGATTTTCCTTTTCACCACATTTTGTAATGACATTTACGGAAATATTCGAAAAAATCGTTCAAGATTTCGAGTTGCATGAATATCTGATGACGTCATTCGTTTCATGTTGTTCTCGCTGGACCTAAAACCCTGGATCCCGTCAAATCCTCTGAACCACAAACGGATTTCCCCGAATCCCCCCGCATCTTCCTGAATCCCCCACATGCCGCCGAATCCCTCTGGATTCTTGCTTTATTCTCTCTCCCACCATATTCTGAAATGACATATACGAAAATATTCAAAATATTCGATTAAGATTTTGAGTAACATGAGTATTAGGAGTACTTCACCAAAGACTACACAGGGATTTACATGAGAATGCACTAGGTGTACGCACGGTGCGATATCGCGTCACACTTGGCTAATGAGGTCTCTTTGGATCCGAAGATTCTAAAACACCTGAAAAGGCATCCAAGAATACAAAAAACGAATAAAGGATCAAAAAAAGTATCCAAGTATCCAAGATCACTAGTGCACTAGTAGTGGTGTAGGTGGTGATGACGGTGATCATCGTTTTCATGGCTGTAGTCGTATTCGACGTCGTGGACGTGATCGTGGATCATATAGGCGACAAAGGGGGGGGGGGGGGGGGGGGGCAAGATTTCAAATTAATCGTCAACATTATTAATAAACAAAAAAGAGTGGTCGTGGACGAGGACGTGGACGTGGTCCTAGTGGTGACTGCCGTAGTCGTGCTAGTAATAATAATGATAGTATTAATGAAATGGTAGTACTCGTCCACGTCCTTGTCCACATCCTCGTCCTCGTCCACGTCCACGTCCTCGTCCACGTCCTCGTCTACGTCCTCGTCCACGTCCTCGTCCACGTCCTCGTCCACGTCCTCGTCCACGTCCTCGTCCACGTCCTCGTCCACGTCCTCGTCCACGTCCTCGTCCACGTCCTCGTCCACGTCCTCGTCCACGTCCTCGTCCACGTCCTCGTCCACGTCCTCGTCCACGTCCTCGTCCACGTCCTCGTCCACGTCCTCGTCCACGTCCTCGTCCACGTCCTCGTCCACGTCCTCGTCCACGTCCTCGTCCACGTCCTCGTCCACGTCCTCGTCCACGTCCTCGTCCACGTCCTCGTCCACGTCCTCGTCCACGTCCTCGTCCACGTCCTCGTCCACGTCCTCGTCCACGTCCTCGTCCACGTCCTCGTCCACGTCCTCGTCCACGTCCTCGTCCACGTCCTCGTCCACGTCCTCGTCCACGTCCTCGTCCACGTCCTCGTCCACGTCCTCGTCCACGTCCTCGTCCACGTCCTCGTCCACGTCCTCGTCCACGTCCTCGTCCACGTCCTCGTCCACGTCCTCGTCCACGTCCTCGTCCACGTCCTCGTCCACGTCCTCGTCCACGTCCTCGTCCACGTCCTCGTCCACGTCCTCGTCCACGTCCTCGTCCACGTCCTCGTCCACGTCCTCGTCCACGTCCTCGTCCACGTCCTCGTCCACGTCCTCGTCCACGTCCTCGTCCACGTCCTCGTCCACGTCCTCGTCCACGTCCTCGTCCACGTCCTCGTCCACGTCCTCGTCCACGTCCTCGTCCACGTCCTCGTCCACGTCCTCGTCCTCGTCCGGCTTAATATCGATCCAATTCCAGCTTTTATTACTTTAGCACCACATTCTGTAATGACATATACGAAAATATTCAGAAAAATCGTTCAAGATTTTGAATTACATGAATATATGATGACGTCCTTCGTTCTATGTGTTTTTCGTCGGTTCAAGAGCTGAAACGTTCATTGTTCTTGATATCAAATCATATATTCATGTAATTCAAAATCTTGAACGATTTTTCTGAATATTTTCGTATATGTCATTACAGAATGTGGTGCTAAAGTAATAAAAGCCGGAATTGGATCGATATTGAGCCGGACGAGGACGTGGACGAGGACGTGGACGAGGACGTGGACGTGGACGAGTACTACTATTTCATTAATACTATCATTATTATTACTAGCACGACTACGGCAGTCACCACTAGGACCACGTCCACGTCCTCGTCCACGACCACTCTTTTTTGTTTATTAATAATGTTGACGATTAATTTGAAATCTTGCTCCCCCCCCTCTTTGTCGCCTATATGATCCACGATCACGTCCATGACGTCGAATACGACTACAGCCATGAAAACGATGATCACCGTCATCACCACCTACACCACTACTAGTGCACTAGTGATCTTGGATACTTGGATACTTTTTTTGATCCTTTATGCGTTTTTTGTATTCTTGGATGCCTTTTTAGGTGTTTCAGAATCTTCGGATCCAAAGAGACCTCATTAGCCAAGTGTGACGCGATATCGCACCGTGCGTACACCTAGTGCATTCTCATGTAAATCCCTGTGTAGTCTTTGGTGAAGTACTCCTAATACTCATGTTACTCAAAATCTTAATCGAATATTTTGAACATTTTCGTATATGTCATTTCAGAATATGGTGGGAGAGAGAATAAAGCAAGAATCCAGAGGGATTCGGCGGGATGTGGGGGATTCAGGAAGATGCGGGGGGATTCGGGGAAATCCGTTTGTGGTTCAGAGGATTCGACGGGATCCAGGGTTTTAGGTCCAGCGAGAACAACATGAAACGAATGACGTCATCAGATATTCATGCAACTCGAAATCTTGAACGATTTTTTCCAATATTACCGTAAATGTCATTGAAAAGGAAAATCATGCAAGAATCGCATGGATATTAAGAAAAATGAGCGTTTTGAACCCGAATTGACGAAAAAAAACACAGAACGAATGACGTCATCGAATATTCATATAACTCAAAATCTTAAACGAATTTCTTCAAATATTCTCATATAGGTCATTTCAGAATATGATAAAAAAGAGAATCATGCAATGATCCAGGAGGATTCAGCGGTATCTGGAGGGATACGGCTAGATCCAGGGGGATTCGGTGGAATTCGGCGCGATTCGGGAGAATGTGGGGGGATTTAGGGGAATCCGTGGGCATTCGGCGGGATCCAGAGGGATCCGGTGAGATTCGCGGGGGAATCTGTTTGAGGTTCAGGGGGTCCGAGGGGATCCGGGGTTTTAGGTCATGAGAAAACAACATGAACCGAATGACGTCATCAGATATTCATGTAACTTGAAATATTGAAAGAATTTTCTTAAATATTCTCATATATGTCATTTCAGGATATGGTTAAAAAGAGTATCACAAGAATCGAATCGATATTGAGAAGAATGAGCATTTTAGATCTTGAATTGACGAAAAATACATGAAACGAATGACGCCACCGAATATTCATGTAACTCAAAATCTTGAACGAATGTTTCGAATACTTTTGGATATATATTCATAGAATTATGCGCAGGAGAGAATTGAGCAAAAATAGAATTGATATCGAGATCAATGAGCGCTTTAGATCTTGTATCGACGAAAAATACATAGAACGAATGACGTCAGCGAATATTCATGTGAATTAAAGTCTTGGACGATTTTTTCGAATATTTCCGTATATAACATTACAGAATGTGATGAAAAGAAAAACCATGCAAAAATCGCATCGATATTAAGAAAAATGACTGTTTTGTATTCCGAATTAACGAAAAATACATAGAACGAATGACGCAATCATATATACATGTGACTTATAATATTGAAAGAATTTCTTCGAATATTCTCATATAGGTCATTCCAGAATATGGTGAAAAAGAGAATCATGCAAGTATCCAGGAGGATTCAGCGGGATCTGGGGGGATACGGCTAGATCCAGGGGGATTCGGAGGGATTCGGGGGGATTTTGGGGGATCTGGAGGGATTCGGGGGTTTCGCGGGGATCTGGGCAGATCCGGGGGGATTCGGGGTTTAAGGTCCAGCGAAAACAACATGAAACCAACGACCTCATCATATATTCATGTAACTCGAAATCTTGAACGAATGTTTGAATTTTTGAAGTGAACCTTCTTAATCGACTTCGGGAGCGTTAAACGTTAAATTTGTGACGTCACAAAACCACTATATATATGTATATATATGTAATTTGTGACGTCACAAAATCACGATACATATATATAATTTATGACGTCACAAAATCACAAAATATATTCATATATATATAACTCTCTACAGCGAGTGTTTCACGCATGCGCATCTTATGATATATGAGTATATGTATATCCCTACATTGGGGATATAACAGGAGCATCTAGTGCGTGGCGCCTGCGCACTAGAAATTTATCGCTCACCATGCTGAATGTGATGGTTACTGTTGAATGCTGATCAGCTGATGGCTCGACCGTCTGTATAGTTGTAAAATTCTAATATATATAAAGTGTTTAAAATATGGAACACATAAATGATAGTACTTCTATACTGATAAATAAAGCAATTCGTCCGAAATTATTCCCTAACCATTCCAAAATATTAAAAAATGTACAACGTTAATGTTTAAGTTTTCACTTCTGCCGGCACTCCCGGAGTGCCACAGGTAATTTGTTTATTTTTCTCATGTCGACATGTCTTATTTGTTCATTGACATCTTCTAGCAATGCGCTTTTTCTGGAATGTATAAATTTCAATATATGATCATAAATATAATACCCAACTGAATGTTTAATCGGAAAATAGGCGAAAGTGGACTTCCACACCACCTATGAGGTCCCACCTATGGCGCGTTAAGTTTTTTATAGTAGACCTTCGCCTGGTCATTATGTATATTACATGTTATATGTATATTTGTTTATTTTGTTATATTTATATGATATGGTAATGTAATAATGAAGGAATATAGTAATTTATTGATATATTAATGTATAATTGTTGAGCTGTAAAATTGAATATTTCATGTGAGAGATTATGTAAAATTATGAAATATATAGAATTTCGATGAAATGTGGTATAATCTGGATCCAGGCGAAGGTCCACTATAAAAAACTTAACGCGCCATAGGTGGGACCTCATAGGTGGTGTGGAAGTCCACTTTCGCCTATTTTCCGATTGAACATTTAATTGGGTATTATATTTATGATCATATATTGAAATTTATACATTCCAGAAAAAGCGCATTGCTAGAAGATGTCAATGAACAAATGAGACATGTCGACATGAGAAAAAAAAAGTAATACAAGATTTGAACTCGCACATTTGTGAGAGAGTTGTAAGAAAGTTACCACTATGCCATTAAAGTGATGACTTAAATTTTTCAAATGTAATATTTAAGCATTGCACGTACTTGTTGTTATATTATTATTGAGCTGAGATATTATTTTAATACTATTTTGATACTTGTTAAATATTATTATAGTGTAGCTTATTTATAAAATTTTATAAAAAAAATTTTATTAAAATAAATATTTCTTCCATTTACTCTTGCTTACTTAATATAAGGGCTTGAAATCATTTAATATTGGGGCATATTGAAATAAGAAAAAAAAATAGAGATACTGGGGACTTGAACTCATATACTTATGACACAGTTGCAAGCAAGTTACCACTGCGCCATTGAAGCGATGTTTTTAATTTTTTAAATGTAATATTTAGGCATTGCACATACTCGTTTCTGTGTTAGTATTGAACTGAGATATTATTTTAATACTATTTTAATACTTGTTAAATATTATTATAGTATAGCTTATTTATAATATTCAATAAAAAAAAATCTTCATTTACTCAAGCTTACTTTATATTAGGGCTTGAAATCATTTTACGCTCAGAAGCGTGTGCATTCGGAAGAGAAAGAGACAAAAATAGTATGTCTGTTGCTCTATTGTTGCCGAACAGCCGAGCTCACACCGACGAGCGCGCACGCTTGTGTGAGCATCCCTCCCACTTTCGGCAGAAAATCCGGCAAAGTGCCCACATCTGGCAAGACTGTTTCCACGTCGAATCTTCACTCTGGATACTGGATACTGGATACTGGTCGCTGGACTGGTGTTGCTCAAAGCCGAGCAACCGATGAATTGTGTTCTGCGAGCTCGTGCAGCGGCTAATGTAGCCACGGCGGGCCTCTCCCACTCCGCGGCGTACGTTGCGCAAGAGCGGACTGCGCATCCCCCACCGGTTCCGCGGTGCACAGTGGGAAACACGGTCCCGGTGTAGTAGTGGGACTCCCGAGTTCCCCCACCCGGTCGGTCGGTAGGTCTCGGACCCGGGTTCGAATCCCGACCGCTATACTTTTTTTTTGAAGTGAAACTTCTCAATCGACTTCGGGAATGAAAAGCGTTAAATATTCAACAATGGATATTTGGCGCATGCGCAGTAGCAATATTTAGTGCGCATGCGCAGTAGCGATATGTAGTGCGCATGCGCAGTAGCAATAATTAGTACGCATGCGCAGTAGCAATCTTTCAAATTCCATGATGAAATTACATAAACAGCCTAAATTTCACTAGTGCGCATGCGTCATAGATGCCTGTCTCAGGTAGGATAGATTTAAAGTAAAAATCTACTATAAAGAGGGAATATATACTCGATGCATGCGCAGTAGCAAAATTTCCCACGCATGATCGACAGCAATGTTCCCTATGCCTTCACAGTTAGTACATTGAAATGTTACATTTTGAAGTGGAACTTCTTAATCGAATTTGGGAGCATTAAACGTTGAATTTGTGACGTCACAAAATACACACATATCTATATATATGACGTCACAAAACACACACACACACATATATATATTGTGACGTCACAAAATCACAAGATAGATAGATAGATAGATAGATAGATAGATAGATAGATAGATAGATAGATAGATAGATATAAACAAATAAATTTAATTTATTATATTTCATTTACAAATCAAAACACAAAAAATAGAAACACAAAAATAATCAATTCAAATTAATAATAAATATTATTTGAAACGAAATATTGAGAATTTCTTCCTCTGTCGCCCCCACCACGCCCGCCCCGACCACCCCGTCTTCCGCGCCGATCATTATTCCAATAGGGACCATTTGTTTTTTGTTTTCTCGGGCCTCGTGCCCATCGTTTAGCTGAAAAAAATAGTACTGATGCTGATGGTATTGATGGTGGTCGTGGTGCTTGTGGAAATGATGGTGGTGGTGGTGCATGTGATATTGATGGTGGTGGTGATGCTTGTGGTGTTGATGATGGTGGTGGTGCTTGTGGAAATGATGGTGTTGGTGGTGCTTGTGGAAATGATGGTGGTGGTGATGCTTGTGGTGTTGATGGTGGTGCTTGTGGAAATGATGGTGGTGGTGGTGCTTGTGAAAATGATGGTGTTGGTGGTGCTTGTGGAAATGTTGGTGTTGGTGGTGCTTGTGAAAATGATGGTATTGGTGGTGGATTAGAAATTGGACCAGGCGTTGAATAATTCGCCTGCTGCATAAAATTCATGAAACCTTGATTTTTTAAATTATTAAAAAATAATCGCATCATCTCTAGCTTCTTTATTTCAGTTTGTAATTCTTCATTCATGATTGCTGAAAATATGAAATCATATATTAATCATTTCTAAATTATTCATAATCCACACCTATTATATTTAATTCCTCATACACGTCATATAAAATCAGTATAATCTTCGATAATGAATATATATATATATATATATGTGTGACGTCACAAAATCACAATATATATATATTGACATTTGGACATAAATATATTCATTATCGAAGATTATACTGATTTTATATGACGTGTATGATAAATTTAATATAATAGGTGTGGATCATGAATAATTTACATATATATATTGTGAGATGCGCCCTGTCGATTCGTCAAAAACAGAGGCACACTCAGATATTACCTTGCAAACGGTGTTATCCTTGAAAAAGGGATGCCACCCCGATGACCTGCAATGGTCTAAGATTTTGGGGGAATCTATTAATATTTAATAAACTGATTCACGTATTTAACATTAATTATAAGCGATTGAGTATTTTATTGTTTAATCAAAAATATAATGGATCGAAAAGAAAACGCCTTCAATGGCAAATAATAATTTAACGTTATAATGATAATTTAATTTAGGTCGCGGTAATGACGGGTCTACGACGATACGACAATATTTCTCAATTAATAATATGATAATAATTGTCATTCATTACTTAAAACTAACCGGATTTACAATATAACGATATTTTCATATTTCTTACTTATAATCTACTAATATCGCGTCGCGCTGTGGCTCGATAAAGTTTATTAATGACAATGGCGACTCAACACGTGTCAATCTACACGAACAATCGATTGGACACGCGCTAAGTCGTTTAATAATAATTTTACTCACGCAAATTTTTCCTCACTCGTTCCCTTACGACTCAATCACCCACAATATTAGGTGAATTTCTCTCACGCTAAACTGCACGCAACTATTCATGCGTTACAATATATTTAACTACTACGTAATTTACTTTTTTCTCGCTTTCTTAATCACACACTCTATTCTCTCACAACCTGCACACACGAGGTCCTCCGTGGAAGTGAAGTTCAATGGCCGCTTCCGTCGTCTCCCTCGTTCAACCATGACCACGTTGCTCAATTGATATTGCATAAGTCAAATTAATTACCGTATTATTGCGTAATTAATTGATTGGCTGCATTTCAAATGTAGAATTTTTCATTGGTTAATTTATTGGTGATTCGACTTTGACGCCGGATTTTCCATGATGGCGGCTTCATTTTTGGCTCAATACTGAGGCGCCATCTCTCTTAGACTGTTCGCACCAAGGTTGATATATTGTTTTATCGACCCAATTATCGACAGAATAGTCTGTTGTTGACATTCGTTTGACATTACTTGAAAGTATGGTTATGTTGGTGATGGTCATAACATTCATCGTCTTGAGCAAATGTTTTTAACTATATTTCGATTTGCAATGAGTCAACTTCATCATGGATTAAACAACTGAATCGTTGTTGTTTTATGGATTATCCGGACTTGACTGTTCGTGGTTGAATACTGGTTCATTTGGCTCGTCAACCACTCTGGTTGGATGTTGGTTGGACGTTGGTTCATGTTCATCACTGATGATAGTTAGTATTATTTTCTCATTCACTCGATCATTCACACATTCATACATTATTTATGATTTCTTATTAATTATTTATTTTTCTCTCCACAGCGCGACGTATCTTTTGTGATGTGGTGGCTTTCCACTCATCACATTTATATATATAAGGATACGTCGCGCTGTGGAGACAAAAATAAATAATTAATAATAGATAATGAAACACAAATAATAAATAATGTATGAATGTGTGAGTGATTGAACAAATGAAAAGCACCAACCATGGAGACATCAGTGACGAACAACAGGATAATCGGCGGAATATTTAGCCAAATCAACCCACATTCAACCCCATGAACCACAAATCCGGAAAGCAACTGAACCAATAAAATTGACCTGTTCATGAATTATAATGAACAACCATAATGAACAACTTATAATAAACATCCATCGTTCACAACACCAGATGTTATGAATCACCAACATAACCATACTTTTATATGTCATAAATATGATATTCAGTCGATAAAATATGTCGATAAAACAATAACTGGGCATTGGTGTGAGGTGTACGAGAGAGATGGCGCCCCAATATTGGGCCAGCAGTGAAGCCGCCATCATGTAAAATCCGGCGCCAAAGTCGAATCACCAATTAATCGACCAATGAGAAATTCTACATTCAAATAACAGCCAATCAATTAATTACGCAATAATACGGTAATTAATTTGACTTAATAATATTAATTGAGCAACGTGGTCATGGTTGAACGAGGGAGACGACGGAAGCGGCCATTGAACTTCACTTCCACGGAGGACCTTGTGTGTGCAGGTTGTGTGAGAATAGAGTGTGTGATTAAGAAAGCGAGAAAAAAGTAAATTACGTAGTAGTTAAATATATTGTAACGCGTGAATAGTTGGGTGCAGTTTAGCGTGAGAGAAATTCACCTAATATTGTGGGTGATTGAGTCGTAAGGAAACGAGTGAGGAAAAATTTGCGTGAGTAAAATTATTATTAAACGACTTAGTGCGTGTCCAATCGATTGTTCGCGTAGATTGGCACGTGTTGAGTCGCCATTGTCGTTATTAAATTTTACCGAGCCACAGCGCGACGCGATATTTGTAGATTATAAGAAAGAATTATCAAAGTATTATCATATTATAAATCCGGTTAGTTTTAAGAAAAAAGAAATAAGAGTAATTAAATTGTTGATTAAAAGATATTGTCGTGTCGTCGTCGACCCGTCATTCCCGCGACCTAAATTTAATAATTGTTAAAATATTTTCATATTATTTGCCATTGAAGGCGTTTTCTTTTCACTTCATTATATTTTTGATTAAATAGTAAAATACGCAATCGCTTATTATTAATATTTCATGTTGGATTGAACAATAAAACATATAATTATCCATTATTAATAGTAAATACGTGGTCGGATTATTGTACATTAATAGATTCCCCCGAAATCTTAGACCATTGCAGGTCATCGGGGTGGCATCCCTTTTTTGAGGACAACACCGAAAACAAGGTAATTTCTGAGTGCACCCTTGCTTTTGACGAGTCGGCAGGGCGCATCTCACACTTTATACATAAATATGTGATGAGTGGGAAGCCACCACATCACAACATGACCCCACTTAGACTGAACATAAATCCTCAACGGATATATGCTCAGTCGACCTCAGCGCCCACTCATCCGTCCATACCATCTATACTATTTTCATTGTCATTACCATAAATAGACATACTTGACTCTATTTTATATTATATATTTATTAATTTGTTCATTAGTCAGTAATCAGTCTTGTACATTTTGATTTTAATCACAATTGTTTGAGGTATTGACTTGAGCGATGTTTTTAACATTTAATATACTAATACTGGCCGTAGGGGATTTCGATCAGGGTAAATATTTTTTGGGTTTCTTTGGTGTTTTTCCGTAGGGTGTAACTAGCCGTAGGGATGCCATTTGTGAATTTTCTCTCGATTCTTAATAGGTATTGCACAGAAGGTGCCTATTTTATTCAGGGTGTTGCGTGCGGCGCCAAGCTTCTTTGCATGTGGGCACGTTGAAACATCCATATCTTTCCATCCACATATGTAACAGTAACGCCATCTCTTCGGCGCATTGCACGCCCGATGAGAGTGGCCGAGATGTCCACTCTCAGCAAATATCTCCACCAACTCTCTGCAAGTTTGGCACTACGGTAGGTCGGGGTCCATGACGTGGTCTCTGGGTATCATCTTCCGGAAGGGTAGGGGGTGGTAAGTTTGCGGGTTTGGGGATTTTTAGGGACATTAGTGGGACTGGGGCGGGAAGTGGGGAAGGGACGGTATTTACAGCGGAAAGGGAATGTTTCTGGACTACACTGACTAGTTCAGGGAAGCGGATTCGGGGTCGGGAAGGTTGGGTATGGGATTGGGTAGTGGTGGTTTGGGAGGATAGTTCGGGGAAGCGGGGTCTCATTTTCGTGGGTTGGGCCGGAGGGGTGTTAATTACTGAGGATTGGGAGACAGCGGAGTAGGTAGGTTTTGGGGTTTGTACCGGAGTCGGGATGCGTTGGGCTAGGATGTCGGCTACTCGCTTGGCAATCCGCTCTTCAGCGTCTTGGTCTAAGACGAGGGGGGCTATAGGGAGGGTTGAGGGGTCTAGGAATCGGGGTCCGGAGGGTTTGGGTAACGTTACGGGAGAGGTTTTGGGGACGAAGGTTTTGGGAACGAAGGGAATACGGGCGGTTTGGGGTTGTGTGGTCTGGGGCGTGGGACGTGTGGGAGTTGGGGCGTTGGAGGTGGAGGGGATCGGTAACGGGACTTGGACGGGTGAATTTGGGGGAGCCGTAGGGATTACTCTCTTTGTCTTTCTTCTCTCTTTTGCTTCTGCTTTCTTCTTCAGAGCCTCCTTCTTTTTCCTTTCTTTGTCGTCCCTCTCCTTCGCCATGGCTTTCCTTTGTTCCTCCACCTTTTCTCTCATCTCTTCCATTCTCTTCTCCATGGCTAGTCTTTCTTCCTGTTCTTTCCGTTGCTCTGTGAACGGGCAACATGGACTCCCTACCTCGCCCATCACTAGAATGTAATGAGGACGGGGGGGGGGGGGGGGGGGGGGGGGGGGGCTGTTGCGGGCGAAGCTCCTTCGCATCGTTCTGCTGCTCCTCCTGTAACAGGTTACCCGGAAGGTAGGGTTTTAGATCGTTTATGTGGCATTTTTCTATTACATTGCCGTCATCGTCTGTCAGTTCGTACATTACGGGAGAAATCACGCGAGTAATGGTGAAAGGACCGATAAATCGAGGACCTAGTTTGGCCATGTAATTCTGTGCGGCTTGAGACAGTTTTCGATTTCTCTTCATTACTCTATCACCTATTTTAAACCGGATATCTCGCCTTCCCCGATTATAGTATCCCGATTGTTTGATCTGAGCTGTACCGAGATGCTTTTGTACTAAATCCTGTAACAATCTTAACCTGATCATCCTTTCTTTCCACGCTAATGGGTCACTAGGTTCAATTACTTCCGGATTTTCTATATCGTTTCTCACGTTGACTACGGGCTTAGGGTTTCTACCCATATTCAAAAAGGCCGGAGATACTCCTGTAGTTGATTGGACAGCAGTGTTGATAGCGAATGTTAACTCGTTCAAATGCTTGTCCCAATCGCGATGGCTATCTTGAATATAAATACCTAGCATGGGCCGGAGGGTTCTATTTACTCTTTCCACCGGATTGGACTGGGGGTGATATGGGGGAGATGTTATGTGCTTTATGTCGGATTCTTTCAAGCGGTCTACCAAGTTTTTTCCCACGAATTCTGTTCCGTGGTGCGTTAAGAAGAATTGGGGCTTACCCCATCGATTCACGATTAATTCTTCAGTGGCTTTCCATATTGACCGCGCATCTGCTTTGGTTAGAGCCTTCATTTCAACGTATTTGGTAAAGTAGTCTTGGAAAACTAATAAGCATTTCTTTTGAGCTTTACTCGGTGGAAATGGCCCCATTATTTCGGCTGCAACAATTGACCACGGGCCTTCTACTGTGCGTTCCCTCATCAATCCCATTGGGCCACGCTGACTTGGTTTAAAACGTTGGCACTCTGGGCATTGTCTCACGAAGGTGACCACATCTTGATAAAACCCTGGCCAATAAAACTCTTGGGCGACTCTATGATATGTTTTATCAATACCGTAATGACCGGATTGGGGTGGACAGTGGGCATCTTCCATCACTTTTTTTCTAGCCTCGACGGGCAGTACTAATTTCCACTGATTTAAATCCGGAAGGGTGGGATCTATCTGCATATTGGGACGACTGTGATAAAGTTGTTCATCTTCTATCTTCCAATCGGGGTATTTATCCGGATATTCATGTACTTCATACTTCCTTTTCCTAAACCAAGTATCGTCAGTAGTAGTCATGACTTTCAAAGCGTCCAATTTCTCTTCTGTTACGCGTGAAAGTGCATCTGGAACCACGTGAAGTGAGCCTTTCCTATGAACTACTGTGATATCATGGGCTTGCAACGCCATTGACCATCTTGCCAACCTACCGGAGGGGTTTTTTAGGTTCTTTAACCATCTCAAACTACTATGGTCGGTGATGACCTGAAATTGGCTTCCCTCAATGTACGGTCTAAACTTTTCCACCGCCCACAACACAGCTAAGCATTCCTTCTCGGTCACGGTATAATTTATCTCCGCTGGAGTTAAAACGCGACTCGCGTAACAGATCGGGTGTTCGCTACCGATACTCAACGTCTTATTTTCGGCATCTGAGCCAAATTCCCCTGCTTGGGTTAAAACAGCGCCCAGTGCCCAGTCACTGGCGTCTGTTTGTAGGGTGAAGGGTTTAGTGAAATCCGGACGGGCTAAAACCGAAGCTTCCGTAAGGGATTTTTTAATTTTCTCGAACGCGGATTGTTGCTCTGCGCCCCATTCCCAAGCTACGCCCTTTTTAACTAATTTTAAGAGTGGTATTTTATCTTCCGATAGAGACGGTAAAAATTTCACGTACCACCCAGCGGCTCCAAGAAATCTCTGTATGCCCTTCACATCCGTAGGGGCGGGATAGTCTAGAATGGGTGCAATCCTTTCTCTGTCTGGCGACAATCCGTGTCGATCAATATTATATCCGAGAAATGTGACCCGATCACACAAAAATTCGCTTTTTTCCGCGTTTATCGTCAAATTAGCTTCTGTCAATTTCTCTATCACGCGATTCACCCAAGTTACGTGTTCATCTAATGTTCGCGTGAAAATTATAAAATCATCGACGTACTTTCGTACGTATGGGGACCAATCCGGAGGGATAATTTTGTCTGTAAGTCTTTGGAAGGACGCCGAACCGTTTCTCAAACCGAATGCCATACGCTTAAATTGATAAAGTCCTTTCCATGGGACTGCAAATGCCGTAATTTCTCGACAACTTTCCTCGAGTTCAATATGAAAAAATGCATTAGATAAATCCAATTTCGAGATGTATACTGCCCCTTGCAACTGGTCCAATAATTCGTCTAGATTTTGCATTGGCACGGAATCGTGTTTTGTGACTTCGTTGACTTTCCGAAAGTCGATGCAAAACCGATATTTTCCGTTTGGTTTTTTGTGCAAAACCGGCCAACTACACCATGGACTCTGGGAAGGCTCTATAATACCCTCAGCAAGCATTTTATCGACCTCTTCTTGTGCAATCTTTAATATTTGGGGGGCGTATCTGCGTGTACCTTGCCGGATGGGGGGATGTCCCTGTACATCTATATTATGTTTTAAATATGGGGTGACTCTAAGTATTTTAGGCTCCAGAGGGATTAATTTAGCAAAAGTAGCGCGTAGACGATCAGCTACATCAGGGGCAATATGTACGATACGGGGGGATTCTATTTCCTGGGGGATTGTATCCGGACTATTTTCTGCCAACATTAACTTTTCTTCAATCCGGAGGGGTCGCGCGTAAACTATGTTCGATTGTGGCTCAATCTTCACTCTACCACCTTTCCATGTACAACAGTTTCCTTTGAATTCCACGCCCATAGCAGCGATGAAATCCATCCCCAATACAACGTCATACGATAATGCGCTGCACACGCGGACCGGTAGCGTACAATTTTCCATATGAGCCTCTAATTTGAGTACTACGCATCCAAGTAGTTCAACTTCTGATCCATCAGCTACTTTCATTTTACCGCCGGCATTAATTACGTGTTTTTTCACTAATTCACCAAATAATGGTCCCACAAAAGTTCGTGTAGCGCCAGTATCAATTAGAGCTCTAAATTTTTCGTTTCCCAGCATAACCGACGTAAACTTTCTATTATCCCCGTAATCTTTTCCGAGTAATTTTAAAAACTGAGGGGTAGAAATAATCTCAGTGTCATTTAGGAATCTATTTCGTACGCGGCGCCCACGTAATTTGTTTTAACGTCTATTGGTTCCCTTTTTACCGGAATGTTCAAATCGTCTGTACTCGTACTTATTTCTTGAGTAACTTTAATTACGGCCGCTCTATTTATTTGATCAAAAACTAGGGGATCAGTTGCGGCATCTACTGTCCCCGAGACCAGTTTCCCTGGTTGTAACTATTTGGTGGTTTTTTACCAAAATTTACACTATTACCCGGATTATGTTCGTTGTTGGGAATTGGGGAAAAATTTTGATTGGGGATATAATTAGGCTGGGGATTAACATTGGGATTATGTTGAGGATTAGAATTTGGATCTGGATTGTAATTAATATTGGGATTGAAGTTGGTGTTGGGATTATAATTTAATTGGGTATTGTAATTTGGGTTAGGATTGTAATTGGGTTGGGGCATGTACATTGGTTGGGGAATATAATTGGGGGGCGCGTTATAATATGTTGTAGGGTTCTGCTGTTTTCTTGGCAATGGACAGTTCCGACTAAAATGTCCTGGCTGTTTACAATTATAGCAAATGTTTGTATTTCCGGATGGGATGACCGGAGGGTTCACCGGAGGGGGAATAGTTTCTGTTTGTGTAGCCAATGTCTTAACTGGTTTAGGCTTCTTCTGTATATTCTTATTTAATGTGGCGTTAATTCTTTCCTGGGTAGTGTCCGTGGCGTTCAATCCAGTATTTTCTTCTACGGCTAATAAACCCAAGGCTTTTCTACCACTCGATCGAGACCACGCAGTTTTGGGTACTGTAACTTCATCCGGAGGGGGCGGTGGAAGGTATTGGGACATATATTGTGTACGCAGCTCTATCTCTTGACCTTGTTTCACGAATTCTCTGTAATTGTTGATTTTACTTCGATCAATTAGTGGCATTATCCTAGGATGAAGATTTTTAAACGACACTTCCATTTGTTCCCTGATTGGTATATCTTGGTCCAAACGTAGGAAGAGAGCTTGAATATTGGTCAGATATTCTGACAATGGTTCTCCCTGTCCTTGTGTACGCGTTCTAATTTCTTCCCATAGCGCTGTTTTATTATCAGTATATGAAAATCTTTCACGAAATTGTTCGATAAAATCGCCGTAACCTTCCATTTCACTCTTTTCAGCTCTAAACCAGTCTAATGCGGGTGTGTCTAGGGTGACCGGAATAACTTGAAAGACTTCTTCCTCTGAAAGTCCATACCCCTGAATGACCTCGTACAATAGTCTTAAATATTCTTCTCCATCTTTGTTAGACCTCCCAGAGAATTTGATTTTTTGTTCCATTATTTTACTATTAATTCTAAGTATTCTTTCAGAAGTCCTGTTTCTATCCGGAATATTGAATGGATTTAATTTAGACGTTGACATATTCGATTGGGGTTGAACATCAAAGGTTAAATTCCTGAACCATGCAGGATAATCTTCTGAAACCGGAGGGTGTGCTGGCGCTGATCCCGCGTTCAAATGCCTTCTTGATTCGTTCCTCTCTTCACGATTCATTGGATCTCTAATTCTTGAGCTAGTGGCTCTTCGTTGATTATTGGGCATCATTGGACTGGATGATAGTTGATGACCATCTGCAAAAGTTACCGTAGGGGCTCTACTTCTATGCGGGGTGGGTATGTTGTCGATTATTGGGGGTTGATTGCAGTTTCCGGAAAAAGTTGGGGCATAATGGGCTCCGGATTCATCCTCATCTTGGGCAAATGAAATGGGATCTCTAAATCGTCCCATAGACTGACCCGTTGATAACAATCGTTCATTTGTGGATCTATTTCGTATTTCTACTTCTCTGTTATTATGTTCGACGATTACATTTGGTCCCCGTCCTCTATTTTGTTCCAAACTTATATTTGGGTACATTTCCATTGAATTTCTACTAATGTCTAACGTTCCCGATCGTACTTTTTCGATTACTTCGTTGAAAGATGGCTCTACCTGCCATCCCGTTACCGTCCGTGGCACTCCTTCCCTCTCATCTACCTCCGGATCCCATTCGGCTGCTTGTTCTCCTACAGATTTACGTAATTCTGCTCTAATCAACCTGTCTGTTAAAACATCATTTGGTCCTTTACAACTGAGACCGAATACATCTAGAGTTGTTAATAATTCTAAAGGATTTAAATCGCGAGCTAGGGCGGAAACTCTTCTCCTCATCATCTCCACTTCGTCGATAATGGTAGTACCGGAAGCGTTCTCCATCTCAACCGGAAGGGGGATAGCCGGATTATTTGTCTGATTATCCATATTGGTTTCTGTTTGATTATTTTTACTCGTCTTATTTTTACTCATTTTCTAGCAAAACCCGAGAAAAATATTTTGATAAAATTCCAATTAATCGATTTCGACTATAACAATTAATAATAAAATTTATTTCTCAATTTTCAACTCAAAAATCGCAAAAAATTTAATTTTTTTTTTTTTTTTTTTTTTTTTTTTTTTTTTTTTTTTTTTTTTTTTTAAATAAATTTTCGGTAAAGCAACTATGAAATGATATTAAATTTTCCTTCCAATAATATAGCCAAATTTCAATTTTTCTATTCAATATTTAATTTTCTCCGATATTAATTTTTTATTAATAATTGACCTTCGGCGAAATTAAATCATACCAAAAAACTATTTTAATTCTTTTAACATTCCATCAGTCCAAAATTCTTCAATTTTATATTTCAAATATTTTAGTGACAATGTTTTAATTTTATTTATCCGAAAGAGGAGGTTTTTATTTTTTAACCGGATAGTGGGGTAATTGTTTAAACCGGAGGGTAGAATATTTATTTAAACCGGAAGGTAGACTTTTTATTTAAACCGGAGGGTATTGAAAATAATAATGATGCAAAATGCGAAAATGATACAAAAAAGCAAACTCGAAGAGACAATTATTTGTTTGAAAATGATTGATAGTGATAATCCTCTTTGGGTTATTTATTTAAATTATTTTGAATTATCTATACAAAAAAAATCACTCAAGTCAAGTCTCAAACTCGAAATAACAAATTAATATTTTAATAAACTTTTTTGTACTATAATCGTTTACTATTATTTTTTCCTTTTTTATTTTTGTATTTTTTGACTGTCTTTTTACATTAATTTTTTATTTTTTCATAAATGAATATTTTATTATATTTTTTCTACTATTGAAAATACCAAAAAAGTAATTGAATATCTGTCGGTACTGTCCTTCAGTCACGTGTGAACAAATTAATAAACAATGTGAACAATAGTTGCACGTTAGGCAACAACAAAAAAAAATAATTATTTAAAAAAAACTAATAAATAACTAATAATAATCGATCCACAGCGCGCAGCGGTCACACGTAGAATATTCGATTTGTTATAATAATAATTTTTATCATATGACATTAATAGTATTTGTTTAATAGTATTTACTTTTTTTTTTTTTTTTTTTTTTTTTTTTTGAATCATATACTATATTGATATTGTTGTTTTACTTTATTATTCCATAGAACAATATTTCTTTTATTATTCTATGAAACAATATATATTTTGTTCTCTTTTTATTTTATCATTTTACGAAACAATATTTATTTTATTTTGTTTTCTTTTTTTTTTTTTTTCCTTTATTATTCTTTTTTCGTTTTTTCATAAAACAATTCTTATTTTATCAATTTTGTTTTTTATTTTATTTTTCTATAAAATAATTTTATTTATTTTATTATTTTTTATTTTATGCTTTTCCCATAAAATTTTTATTCAATTATATTTATTATAATTTTTCTTTATTATATTATTTTGTAAAACAATATTTATTTTACCGTATCGCTCGCATATATCTATTTGTAATATTTTACTTTATATTGTCGTCTCGCTTCCCGTCCCCACAAGGGATGCCATTTGTGAGATGCGCCCTGCCGATTCGTCAAAAACAGAGGCACACTCAGATATTACCTTGCAAACGCTGTTGTCCTTGAAAAAGGGATGCCACCCCGATGACCTGCAATGGTCTAAGATTTCGGGGGAATCTATTAATATTTAATAAACTGATTCACGTATTTAACATTAATTATAAGCGATTGAGTATTTTATTGTTTAATCAAAAATATAATGGATCGAAAAGAAAACGCCTTCAATGGCAAATAATAATTTAACGTTATAATGATAATTTAATTTAGGTCGCGGTAATGACGGGTCTACGACGATACGACAATATTTGTCAATTAATAATATGATAATAATTATCATTCATTACTTAAAACTAACCGGATTTACAATATAACGATATTTTCATATTTCTTACTTATAATCTACTAATATCGCGTCGCGCTGTTGCTCGATAAAGTTTATTAATGACAATGGCGACTCAACACGTGTCAATCTACACGAACAATCGATTGGACACGCGCTAAGTCGTTTAATAATAATTTTACTCACGCAAATTTTTCCTCACTCGTTCCCTTACGACTCAATCACCCACAATATTAGGTGAATTTCTCTCACGCTAAACTGCACGCAACTATTCACGCGTTACAATATATTTAACTACTACGTAATTTACTTTTTTCTCGCTTTCTTAATCACACACTCTATTCTCACACAACCTGCACACACGAGGTCCTCCGTGGAAGTGAAGTTCAATGGCCGCTTCCGTCGTCTCCCTCGTTCAACCATGACCACGTTGCTCAATTGATATTGCATAAGTCAAATTAATTACCGTATTATTGCGTAATTAATTGATTGGCTGCATTTCAAATGTAGAATTTTTCATTGGTTAATTTATTAGTGATTCGACTTTGGCGCCGGATTTTCCATGATGGCGGCTTCATTTTTGGCTCAATAATGAGGCGCCATCTCTCTTAGACTGTTCGCACCAAGGTTGATATATTGTTTTATCGACCCAATTATCGACAGAATAGTCTGTTGTTGACATTCGTTTTACATTACTTGTAAGTATGGTTATGTTGGTGATGGTCATAACATTCATCGTCTTGAGCAAATGTTTTTAACTATATTTCGATTTGCAATGAGTCAACTTCATCATGGATTAAACAACTGAATCGTTGTTGTTTTATGGATTATCCGGACTTGACTGTTCGTGGTTAAATACTGGTTCATTTGGCTCGTCAACCACTCTGGTTGGATGTTGGTTGGACGTCGGTTCATGTTCATCACTGATGATAGTTAGTATTATTTTCTCATTCACTCGATCATTCACACATTCATACATTATTTATGATTTCTTATTAATTATTTATTTTTCTCTTCACAGCGCGACGTATCTTTATACATAAATATGTGATGAGTGGAAATCCACCACATCACAATATATATATATATATATAACAATGACACTAGGTATTAAATACAAATAAATTAAGAATAAAATCATTTGAAGTAATTAAACTTACTTTTCTATCCTTGATGAGGAAAAATGACACCATACGTCAAATGAACAAATAAACAAATGATGAGAACTGTGTATATATATATATATATATATATATTGTGATGTGGTGGCTGTTCACCCATCACATTTCTGTATATAAAAACGCGTCGCGCTGTGGAGAATAAAACATAAGTAATGATTAATATCAAATAATAAATAATGTATAGTATGAATAGAAAAATTGAATGAATAAAAAGAAGATCACCAACCATGAAGACATCAGGGGCGATGAACATCATCAGGGTAATCGGCGAGCCAAATAAACCACCATTCAACCACACGAATTGACTCGTATCCATTGAAATAATGAACCAACGTCTAACCAGACTAAATGAACTGGCTTATGTTCCTTGAAGAAATAAATCCGGATAAATCTCTAACGTCAACGTAAACGAATTGACGTAATTGAACGTAATTGAACAAATATCGTTCACAACTCCAAAAGTCATGGACCAGTCACATAACCATACTTTTGGTTGTCAATAAAATATATCGATAAAATAGTCGATAAAATAAAATATTCACATGGTATGAAACGTACGAGAGAGATGGCGCCCCAAATTTGGGCCAGCAGTGAAGCCGCCATCATGCAAATTCCGGCACCAAATTCAAACTACCAATAAACTATCCAATGGGAAATTCGACATTTGAATTATCGCCAATCAAATTAATTACGTAACATATAGTAATTAATTTGACTTTGTATTATTAATTGAGCAACGTGGTCATGGTTGAACGAGGGAGACGACGGAAGCGGCCATTGAACTTCACTTCCACGGAGGACCTCGTGTGTGTAGGTTGTGTGAGAGTGGAGCGTATAATAGAGAAAGCGTGTAAAAGATAGATTGCGTGAAAAATATATTGTAAAACGTGAATATTTGCGTGCGGTTAGTGTGAGAGAAATTCACCTGACATTGTGGGTGATCGAAACATAAAGAAGCGAGTGCTGAGTAGTTGGCGTGAGTATTTTTTGCTATTAAACGACTCAGTACGTGTACCATTGATTGTTCAAGTATATTGGCACGTGTTGAGTCGCCATTGTTGTTCGCAAATTTTATCGAGCCACAGCGCGACGCGATATCGTTAGATTGTAAGTAATAAACATTAAGATTTCGTCACATTGTAATTCCGGTTAGTCATTTAAATAATAAACGAGAAATAATATTATATTGTTAGTTGAAAAATATTGTCGTATCGCCGTAGACCCGTCATTACTGCGACCTATATTAAATAAGCATTGAAACGTTTGTTCACAGTTATTTGAACCATTATTATTTGCCATTAAAGGCGTTTTTCTTTCATTTATATTTCATTCTTGGTTTAATAATAAACGATATAATTATTTGTTGATATTATTAAATACGCGAGTCGGTTTACCATTTATTTATAGATTCCCCCGAAATCTTAGACCATTTCAGGTCATCGGGGTGGCATCCCTTTTTTCAAGGACAACACCATTTTCAAGGTAAAATTCTGAGTGCGTCACTGCTTTTGACGAGTCGGCAGGACGTATCTCACAAATGGCATCCCTTGTGGGGACGGGAAGCGAGACGACAATATAAAATAAAAAATAGGCGAGCGAAAAATAAAAGAAAAAACAAATAAAAATTGTTTTTTGAAAAAATAAAATAAAAGTTATCTTACAAAAAAATAAAGGGATAAAATAAAAGTTATTTTACAAAATAAAATAAATAAAATTATTTTATAGGGAAAATAAATAAAATTATTTTTTAGGAAAATAAAATAGAATCAATAAACTTATTATTATTAACATATAATTATGAGATTCGGCCGCTGCGCGCTGTGGATCGGTAATTGTTAGTTTTTTATTAGTTTTTTTTTGAATAATTGTTTTTTTTTGTTGTTGCCTAACGCGCAACTATTGCTGATTATTTCATATTGTTATTGATTTGTTTATATGTGACTGAAGGACAGTACCGACAGATATTCAATTACTTTCTTGGGATTTTCAATAGTAGAAAAGATGCAATGAAATATTATTTTATGAAATAATAGAAAAATAAAATAAAAAGACAGTTAAAAATAAAAAAGAATAAAAAATAACGTAATAGCAAATGAGTATTGCACAAAAGTTTATTAAAATAATAATTTGCTGTTGAGGTTGTAAATTGACTTGAGCGACGTTTTTCCATATAGATAATTCAAAATAAAAGTAAATAAATAATTCAAAGAGAATTATTTGTTGGCCATTATCGATTATTTGTTAATTATCATTGTATTATTATTAATATTTTCAGTACCCTTCGGTTTAAATAAATATTCTACCCTCCGGTTTAAATAATTACCCACTATCCGGTTAAAAGAATAAAAAGTCTCCCCTATCAGATAAATGAAATTAAAACATTGTCACTAAAATATATGAAATATGAAATTAAATATTTTTGATAGGAAATCATAAGAATTAAAATAATTTGATTTTGTGGAAAATTAATTCTTAGTTAATTAATATCGGAGAAAATTGAAAAGAAAATAAAAAAGAGAATTAAAAAGAAAATTAAAAATTATTATTGAATGAGAAAGTTGAAATTTGGCTAAAATTGTTACAATAAAAATTTAAAATCGTTTCATAGTTGTTTTACTGAAAATTTTGCTTAATAAAAAAGAAATTAAATTTTTCGCGATTTTTTAGTTGAAAATTAAGAAATAAATTTCATTATTGATTGTTATAATCGAAATTGACTAATTGGAACTTCATCAAAATATTTTTCTCGGGTTTTGCTAGAAAATGAGTAAAAATAAGACGAGTAAAAACAATCAACCAGAAACCAATATGGACCATCAAATAAATAATCCGGTTATCCCCCCTCCGGTTGAGATGGAGAACGCTTCCGGTACGACCCCTATCGACGAAATAGAGATGATGAGGAGAAGAGTTTCAGCATTAGCTCGCGATTTAAATCCTTTAGAATTATTAACCACTTTGGATGTATTTGGTCTCAGCTGCAAAGGACCAAATGATGTTTTAACAGATAGGTTGATTAGAGCAGAATTACGTAAATCGGTAGGAGAACAAGCAGCCGAATGGGATCCGGAAGTTGACGAGAGGGACGGAATACCACGTACGATAACGGGATGGCAAGTAGAGCCTTCTTTCGACGAGGTAATTGAAAAAGTACGGTCGGGAACCCTGGATATTAGTAGAAATTCAATTGAAATGTATCCAAATGTAAATTTAGAACAAAATAGAGAACGGGGACCAAAGGTAATCGCTGAACATAATGACAGGGAAGTCGAAATACAAAATAGATCCATAAATGAACATTTGTTATCCACGGGTCAGTCTATGGGACGATTTAGAGATCCCATTTCATTTGCCCAAGACGAAGATGAATCCGGTGCCCATTATATCCCAACTTTGTCCGGAAACCGCAATCAACCCCCAATAATCGACAACACACCCACCCCGCATAGAAGCAGAGCCCCTACGGTAACTTTTGCAGACGGTCATCAGCTATCATCCAGTCCAATGATGCCGGGCAATCAACGAAGAGCCACTAGCTCACGAATAATTGATCCAATGAATCGTGAAGAGCCAAGGAACGAATCAAGAAGGCATTTGAACGTGGGATCAGTACCAACACACCCTCCGGTTTCAGAAGATTATCCTGCATGGTTCAGAAATTTAACCTTCGATGTTCAACCTCAATCGAATATATCAACGTCTAAATTGAATCCATTCAATATTCCGGATAGAAACAGGACTTCTGAAAGAATACTTAGAATTAATAGTAAAATAATGGAACAAAAAATTAAATTCTCTGGGAGGTCCAATAAAGATGGGGAAGAATATTTAAGGTTACTGTTCGAGGTCATCCAACAATATGGACTTTCAGAGGAAGAAGTCTTTCAAGTTATTCCGGTTACCCTAGATACACCCGCGTTAGACTGGTTTAGAGCTGAAAAGAGTGAAATGGAAAGTTATGGGGATTTTATCGAGCAATTTCGCGAAAGATTTTCATATACCGATAATAAAACAGCGCTGTGGGAAGAAATTAGAACGCGTACACAAGGGCAGGGAGAACCATTATCAGAATATCTGACCAACATTCAAGCTCTCTTCCTTCGTTTGGACCAAGATATACCAATCAGGGAACAAATGGAAGTAGCGTTCAAAAATCTTCATCCTAGGATAATGCCATTAATCGATAGAAGTAAGATTAATAACTACAGAGAATTCGTGAAACAAGGTCAAGAGATAGAGCTACGTACACAGTATATGTCCCAATACCTCCCACCACCCCCTCCGGATAAAGTTACAGTACCCAAAACTGCGTGGTCTCGATCGAGTGGTAGAAAAGCCTTGGGTTTATTAGCCGTAGAAGAAAATACTGGATTGAACGCCACAGACACTACCCAGGAAAGAAGTAATGTTATATTAAATAAAAATATACAGAAGAAGCCTAAACCAGCTAAGACACTGGCTACACAAACAGAAATTATTCCCCCTCCGGTAAATCCTCCGGTCATTCCTTCCGGAAACACAACTATTTGTTATAATTGCAAACAGCCGGGGCATTTTAGTCGGAATTGTCCATTACCAAGAAAACAGCAGAACTCTGCGACATATTATAACGTACCCCCCAATTATATTCCCCAACCAATGTATATGCCCCAACCCAATTATCATCCCAACCCAAATTATAATCACCAATTAAATTATAATCCCAACACCAACTTCAATCCCAATATTAATTACAATCCAGATCCAAATTACAATCCAGACCCAAATTATAATCCCCAACATAATCCCAATGTTAATCCCCAGCCTAATTATATCCCCAATCAAAATTTTTCCCCAACTCCCAACAACGAACATAATCTGGGTAATAATGCACATTTTAGTAAAAAAACCACCAAATACTTACAACCAGGGAAACTGGTCTCGGGGACAGTAGATGCCGCAACTGATCCCCTAGTTTTCAATCAAATAAATAGAGCGGCCGTAATTAAAGTTACTCGAGAAATAAGTACGAGTACAGATGATGTGAATATTCCGGTAAAAAGAGAACCAATAGATATCCAAACGAATTACGTGGGCGCCGCGTACGAATTAGAATCACCAAGTGATACGGAGGTCATTTCTACTCCTCAATTTTTAAAATTACTCGGAAAAGATTACGGGGATAATAGAAAGTTTACGTCGGTTATGCTGGGAAACGAAAAATTTAGAGCTCTAATTGACACTGGCGCTACGCGAACTTTTGTGGGACCATTATTTGGTAAATTGGTGAAAAAACATGTAATTAAAGCCGGCGGTAAAATGAAAGTAGCTGATGGATCAGAAGTTGAACTACTTGGATGCGTAGTACTCAAATTAGAGGCTCATATGGAAAATTGTACGCTACCGGTCCGCGTGTGCAGCGCCTTATCGTATGACGTTGTATTGGGGATGGATTTCATCGCTGCTATGGGCGTGGAATTCAAAGGAAACTGTTGTACATGGAAAGGTGGTAGAGTTAAAATTGAGCCACAATCGAATATAGTTTACGCGCGCCCCCTCCAGATTGAAGAAAAGTTAATGTTAGCAGAAAATAGTCCGGATATAATCCCCCAGGAAATAGAATCACCCCGTATCGTTCATATTGCTCCTGATGTAGCTGATCGTCTACGCGCTACTTTCGCTAAATTAATCCCTCCGGAGCCCAAAATACTTAGAGTCACCCCTTATTTAAAGCATAATATAGATGTACAGGGACATCCCCCCATCCGGCAAGGTACACGAAGATACGCCCCCCAAATATTAAAGATTGCACAAGAAGAGGTTGATAAAATGCTTGCTGAGGGCATTATAGAGCCTTCCCAGAGTCCATGGTGTAGTTGGCCGGTATTGCATAAAAAACCTAACGGAAAATATCGGTTTTGCATTGACTTTCGGAAAGTTAACGAAGTCACAAAACACGATTCCGTGCCAATGCAAAATCTAGACGAGTTATTGGACCAGCTGCAAGGGGCAGTATACATCTCGAAATTAGATTTATCTAATGCATTTTTTCATATTGAACTCGAAAACAGTTGTCGAGAGATTAC
The DNA here is from genome assembly GCA_918226075.1 of Microctonus brassicae. NCBI lineage: Eukaryota > Metazoa > Arthropoda > Insecta > Hymenoptera > Braconidae > Microctonus > Microctonus brassicae. Next base: position 11,734,615 of record OW445485.1, on the reverse strand, counting down.
GGCATTCGCAGTCCCAGGGAAAGGACTATATCAATTTAAACGTATGGCATTCGGTTTGAGAAATGGTCCGGCGTCCTTCCAAAGACTCACAGATAAAATTATCCCTCCGGATTGGTCCCCATACGTACGAAAGTACGTCGATGATTTCATAATTTTCACGCGAACATTAGATGAACACGTAACTTGGGTGAATCGCGTGATAGAAAAATTGACAGAAGCTAATTTGACGATAAACGCGGAAAAAAGCGAATTTCTGTGTGACCGGGTCACATTTCTCGGTTATAAGATTGATCAGAACGGTTTGTCGCCAGATAGAGATAGAATCGCCCCTATTTTGGATTATCCCGCCCCTACGGATGTTAAAGGAATTCAAAGATTTTTAGGTGCTGCTGGGTGGTACGCGAGATTTTTACCGTCGCTATCGGAAGATAAAATTCCACTTTTAAAATTAGTTAAAAAGGGAGTAGCTTGGGAATGGGGCGCAGAGCAACAATCTGCGTTCGAGAAAATTAAAAAATCCCTTACGGAAGCTCCGGTTTTAGCCCGTCCGGATTTTACTAAACCCTTTACCCTCCAAACAGACGCCAGTGACTGGGCACTGGGCGCTGTTTTAACCCAAGCAGGGGAATTTGGCTCAGATGCCGAAAACAAGACGTTGAGTATAGGTAGCGAACACCCGATCTGTTACGCGAGTCGCGTTTTAACTCCAGCTGAAATAAATTATACCGTGACCGAGAAGGAATGTTTAGCCGTACTATGGGCGGTGGAAAAGTTTAGACCGTATATTGAGGGAAGCAAATTTCAGGTCATCACCGATCATAGTAGTTTAAGATGGTTAAAAAACCTTAAAAACCCCTCCGGTAGGTTGGCAAGATGGTCAATGGCGTTGCAAGCCCATGAGATCACAGTAGTTCATAGGAAAGGCTCACTTCACGTGGTGCCAGATGCACTTTCACGCGTAACAGAAGAGAAATTGGACGCTTTGGAAGTCATGACTACTACTGACGATACTTGGTTCAGGAAAAGAAAGTATGAAGTGCATGAATATCCGGATAAATACCCCGATTGGAAGATTGAAGAAGAACAACTTTATCACAGTCGTCCCAATATGCAAATAGACCCCACCCTTCCGGATTTAAACCAGTGGAAATTAGTATTGCCCGTCGAGGCTAGAAAAAAAGTGATGGAAGATGCTCACTGCCCACCCCAATCCGGTCACTACGGGATAGATAAAACATATCATAGAGTCGCCCAAGAGTTTTATTGGCCAGGGTTTTATCAAGACGTGGTTACCTTCGTGAGACAATGCCCAGAGTGCCAACGTTTCAAACCAAGTCAGCGTGGCCCAATGGGATTGATGAGGGAACGCACAGTAGAAGGGCCGTGGTCAATCGTGGCAGCCGATATAATGGGTCCATTTCCACCGAGTAAAGCTCAAAAGAAATACTTATTAGTTTTCCAAGATTACTTTACCAAATACGTTGAAATGAAGGCTCTAACCAAAGCAGATGCGCGGTCAATATGGAAAGCCACTGAAGAATTAATCGTGAATCGATGGGGTAAGCCCCAATTCTTTTTGACGGACCACGGAACAGAATTCGTAGGAAAAAATTTGGTAGACCGCTTGAAAGAATCCGGTATAAAGCACATAACATCTCCCCCATATCACCCCCAGTCCAATCCGGTTGAAAGAGTAAATAGAACCCTCCGGCCCATGCTAGGTATTTATATTCAAGATAGCCATCGCGATTGGGATAAGCACTTGAACGAGTTAACATTCGCCATCAACACTGCTGTCCAATCAACTACGGGAGTATCCCCAGCTTTTTTGAATATGGGTAGAAACCCTAAACCCGTAGTCAACGTGAGAAATGAGATTGAAAATCCGGAAGTAATTGAACCTAGTGACCCATTAGCGTGGAAAGAAAGGATGATCCGGTTAAGATTGTTACAGGATTTAGTACAAAAGCATCTCGGCACAGCTCAGATTAAACAATCAGGATACTATAATCGGGGAAGGCGAGATATCCGGTTTAAAATAGGTGATAGGGTAATGAAGAAAAATCGAAAGCTATCTCAAGCCGCACAGAATTATATGGCCAAGCTAGGTCCTCGATTTATCGGTCCTTTCACCATTACTCGCGTGATCTCTCCCGTAATGTACGAACTGACTGACGATGACGGCAACGTAATAGAAAAATGCCATATAAACGATCTAAAACCCTACCTTCCGGGTAATATTTTACAGGAGGAGCAGCAGAACCATGAGGAGGAGCTTTGCCAGCAACAGGGCACCCCCCCGTCCTCATTACATTCCAGTGATGGGCGAGGTGGGGAGTCCATGTTGCCCGTTCACCGAGCAACGGGAAGAACTGGAAGAGAGAATAGCCATGGAGAAAAAGATGAAAGAGTTGAGAGAAAAAGTGGAGGAGCAAAGGAAAGCCACGGCGAAGGAGAGGGACGAGAAAGAAATGAAAAGGAAGGAAGCTCTGAAGAAGAAAACAGAAGCAAAAGAGAGAAGAAAGGCAAAGAGAGTAACCCCTACGGCTCCCCCAAATTCACCAGTACAAGTCCCGCTACCGATCCCCTCCACCTCCAATTCCCCAGCCCCCACACATCCCATGCCCCTGACCACACAACCCCAAACCACCCGTATGCCCTTCGTTCCCAAAACCTTCGTCCCCAAAACCTCTCCCATAACATTACCCAAACCCTCCGGACCCCGATTCCTAATTCCCTCAACCCTCCCTATAGCCCCCCTCGTCTTAGACCAAGACGCTGAAGAGCGGATTGCTAAGCGAGTAGCCGACATCCTAGCCCAACGCATCCCGACTCCGGTACAAACCCCTAAACCTACCTACTCCTCTGTCTCCCAATCACAATCTCAAATCCAATTACCCAACACTAGCTATGCTAGTGCAACCCAACGTCCAATCCCTCCCCCTCCGGCCCAACCCACTAAAATGAGACCACGCTTCCCCGAACTATCTTCCCAAGCTACCACTACCGAATCCCATACCCAACCTTCCCGGCCCCGAATACGTTTCCCCGAACTAGTTAGCGTAGTTCAAAAACATTCCCTTTCCGCTGCAAATACCGTCCCTTCCCCACTTCCCGCCCCAGTCCCACTAATGTCCCTAAAAATCCCCAAACCTGCAAACATACCACCCCCTACCCTTCCGGAAGATGATACCCCGAGACCACGTCACGGACCCAGACCTACCATAGTGCCGAACGTACAGAGAGTTGGTGGAGACATCTGTTGGAGGTGTGGACATCTCGGCCACTCACACCGAGCGTGCAATGCGCCAAAGAAATGGCGTTACTGTTACATATGTGGATGGAAAGATATGGATGTTTCAACGTGCCCACAGTGCAAGGAATCGTGGCGCCGTACACAACACCCAGAGTAAAACAAGCACCTTCTGTGCAAGATATATGAAGAGAGAAGAGAAAATTCACAAATGGCATCCCTACGGCTAGTTACACCCTACGGAAACACATCAAAGAAACCCAAAAAAATTTACCCTGATCAAAATTCCCTACGGCTAGTTACATCCTACGGCAGTAATTCACAAAAAACAAAAAATTGACCCAGTATTAGTAGATTTAATGTCAAAAGTATCGCTCAAGTCAATACCTCAAATAATTGTGATTAAAATTAAAACGTACAAGACTGATTACTGACTAATGAATAAATCAATAAATAGATAATATAAAATATAGAGTCAAGTATGTTTATTTATGTTAATAACAATGGAAATGATAGATGGTATGGACGGATGAATGAGCGCTGAGGTCGACTGAGCATATATCCGTTGAGGATATATGTTCAGTCTAAGTGGGGTCATGTTGTGATGTGGTGGCTGTTCACCCATCACATTTCTGTATATAAAAACGCGTCGCGCTGTGGAGAATAAAACATAAGTAATGATTAATATCAAATAATAAATAATGTATAGTATGAATGGAAAAATTGAATGAATAAAAAGAAGATCACCAACCATGAAGACATCAGGGGCGATGAACATCATCAGGGTAATCGGCGAGCCAAATAAACCACCATTCAACCACACGAATTGACTCGTATCCATTGAAATAATGAACCAACGTCTAACCAGACTAAATGAACTGGCTTATGTTCCTTGAAGAAATAAATCCGGATAAATCTCTAACGTCAACGTAAACGAATTGACGTAATTGAACGTAATTGAACAAATATCGTTCACAACTCCAAAAGTCATGGACCAGTCACATAACCATACTTTTGGTTGTCAATAAAATATATCGATAAAATAGTCGATAAAATAAAATATTCACATGGTATGAAACGTACGAGAGAGATGGCGCCCCAAATTTGGGCCAGCAGTGAAGCCGCCATCATGCAAATTCCGGCACCAAATTCAAACTACCAATAAACTATCCAATGGGAAATTCGACATTTGAATTATCGCCAATCAAATTAATTACGTAACATATAGTAATTAATTTGACTTTGTATTATTAATTGAGCAACGTGGTCATGGTTGAACGAGGGAGACGACGGAAGCGGCCATTGAACTTCACTTCCACGGAGGACCTCGTGTGTGTAGGTTGTGTGAGAGTGGAGCGTATAATAGAGAAAGCGTGTAAAAGATAGATTGCGTGAAAAATATATTGTAAAACGTGAATATTTGCGTGCGGTTAGTGTGAGAGAAATTCACCTGACATTGTGGGTGATCGAAACATAAAGAAGCGAGTGCTGAGTAGTTGGCGTGAGTATTTTTTGCTATTAAACGACTCAGTACGTGTACCATTGATTGTTCAAGTATATTGGCACGTGTTGAGTCGCCATTGTTGTTCGCAAATTTTATCGAGCCACAGCGCGACGCGATATCGTTAGATTGTAAGTAATAAACATTAAGATTTCGTCACATTGTAATTCCGGTTAGTCATTTAAATAATAAACGAGAAATAATATTATATTGTTAGTTGAAAAATATTGTCGTATCGCCGTAGACCCGTCATTACTGCGACCTATATTAAATAAGCATTGAAACGTTTGTTCACAGTTATTTGAACCATTATTATTTGCCATTAAAGGCGTTTTTCTTTCATTTATATTTCATTCTTGGTTTAATAATAAACGATATAATTATTTGTTGATATTATTAAATACGCGAGTCGGTTTACCATTTATTTATAGATTCCCCCGAAATCTTAGACCATTTCAGGTCATCGGGGTGGCATCCCTTTTTTCAAGGACAACACCATTTTCAAGGTAAAATTCTGAGTGCGTCACTGCTTTTGACGAGTCGGCAGGACGTATCTCACAATATATATATAATGACGTGTTTGAGATTTGATATTCAGAAATATATGTAAAGATAACATTTATTGCAACGAATTATTCTAGTGAATTTTATTCTTTATATATTTTAAAACAAGCAATAACATCATAATATTTTTTCGTAGTGGTTGTGCTTAATAATTTCGAAGTTATGAAAGATCTCAGGTAAATATTAATAAATATAACTAATTATTCCAAGATATATAAAATAGAATCATTTCTATTCAAACATTAGTGTTATATAATTTAATATTTTCCTTTGAAATAAGGATTTCATTTTAATTCTTTCACAGTAATTGTGTGAGTGTGCAAATTGTCAAAAATTCTCAAAGGGTTACAAAAGAAAAAATAAATCCATTTATTCAATTTAAGGTATAATTAAATCATTCCTGCATAAATAATAAATATGATATAATTTTGAAAAAATTTTAAAGTAATATTTATACGATAAATCAATTATTTTACAGTGATTGTGTGAGTGTGTGGACTACTCAAAATTTAGTGCACGAGGAGATTCAAAAGAAGACAAATCGAGTTAATTATCTCAAGGTAGATCATTTTTATATGAATAAATAAGTAGTTTATATAGAAAAACTTATGTCTGAAACAACATATATAACTCGAATCAACAATGAAATTTCGAACACTTTCAAAAAATTAAAATATATGTTTAATTTAGATTGCATATAAAATAAGAGACAGTTGAAAATGATATTCAAATTTTACTATATTGACCTATGTGGATTACTTAGAAATTTTTAAACTCGCTCAAACGAATATAAAACATATTGAATAGAGTCGCTTGAATGAATGAATGAATTAATGAATGAATGAAAAACTACATATGCGTTAACAAAAATTAAGAATTTTTATACTTTTTCATCAAAAATATCTACACCATAAAAAATATGTTGAAAATGATAATTTTGCAAATAATGAATAATATCTCATTTTAAATCCAATATAAATATTAATATATGAAACGTCAATTTGAAAATATTTTAATTATGAGTATTCAACATAGTATAGGAGCCAAATCGAGTAACATGAAGAATCTAATGAATCAACATCATATTAGAATAGAATTTGAATAAAAAAAAATTTTAATACGAATTTCGAATGGATTTTTTACCCGGTATCCATTAACTAATTTTAGAATATTGTATCAAAGATAATAATAAATTTTTATGATCCCCTCTACTTCCGATAACATATCCCTAGAGACTTATGATAAATTTAATTAGTCGTGTAACGTTGAAGATGAGTTGATATATAAATGTTTATATTATAAAGGTATTCGTGAATCAACCATCACATCACAGTGGATGCGAGCCGGAAGGGTAAGTATTTGTATTTAATTTTCATATTTTTTCATTTTTTTTTTATTATTTTTTTTTATTATTTTTTATTTTTTTTTATTGAAGCTGCTGTGCGCCATAAAGAGAAGGCTGCAGAGCGCCTCAAAAAATTGGCTGCTGTGCGCCATAAAGAGAAGGCTGCAGAGCGCCTCAAAAAATTGGCTGCTGTGCGCCATAAAGAAAAGGCTGCGGAGCGCCTGAAAAAATCGGCTGCTGTGCGCCAGAAAAAAAAGGCTACAGCGTGCCTCAAAAAACTGGCTGCTGAGCGCCTGAAAAAAAGGCTGTAGAACGCCTCAATAAATTGGCTGCTGTGCGCCAGAACAAAAATCAAATTGAGCGAGAATAATCTCACAGAACACGCTGTGAATTCAGGATTATATTAAGATACATATGATTGTAAATTCATCTATCTCTTGGGTATATTCCGTTTGAATAACATTTGAAATAAAATTATATACATTGTTATCAATAATTGCTGAATACAATGACTGACGATCCATCTACAGTCACAAAATCTTCAGCAGATATTAATAATTATGCAAGCAACATTGCAGGAACAAATGCATCTAAAAAGAGAAAAACAAATGCAGAATATCAAGGAGAATACCGTGCACGTAAGAAAGCGAAACGAGATAGACTTCTAGATGATTTGGCAACTGCTGGTCCATCAACTTCATTTGGAGAATCTACAACTCTACATTCATTGATGATAATTAATTCATCAATAACTGCGAGTACACATGCCGATTCTATAAATTCAAATAAAAAAAAAACAGCAGCAGAGTATCAACGTGATTATAGAGCACGTGAGAAAGAAAAAAGAAAATCAGCGATGAGGACGGCATTATCTATGACTGTCGACGAAAGTTTTAGCGAGAATTTGAATGAAAATATCACTAATACCTTCATTGATAATACTACAAATAATCCACAACTCTCATACTCTCGATTTGATCAACATCAGAAGGGACATGATTATATTAGAATAAAATTTACAGAAAATAATTTCGGAATTGCTTGCTCAGTATGTGATGGATTATGGTTTAAACATGATTTAACCTCATTCTTATCGAATATTGATCACCAAATTCTGGATACAATTTTACCAAATGTTCCAAAAGAAAATCTGAAATTGTGTGCAACATGTCTTCAATCGTTGAAGAAAAAAAATAAACGAATGATGCGTGAAGTCCCTACGCGCAGATGAAGTGAAACTTCACATCATAAAATATAAAAACAAAGATTATATATTTTAAATGATTTCATATTTTTAATTATTTTTTTTACAGTAATACATTTTCATGCAAACTTTATTATAAATAGTCATTTTTCACAATCATTCATTAAATTGAATTATTATTCTCAACGGACAGATCATTCATATCAATTATATTAATGATTGGATTATGATAACTAAAATAAGATATATAATGTTTAATATCGATTTTAGGTATATTCCTTGCAAAAACTGCATCAATAGTAGTACCCCCTTTAGTTGTTGGATCATTTCTACCATTTATCATTTCCAATGAAAATTGTTCGTTGAGGAATTTTATTAATGGATACTGCTTCTGGCAACGAAAAGTTAACATTGAAATCTCCCGCGAGAATGACCGGCAGTTTGCTATAATCTACAGAATCTCCAATAAAATTTGCCAGAGCATGTGAATCTGCAGTTGTTAACGGCAATAATGATTTGCCGATAAATGATTTGATATCTATCATTGAAGCATTTGGTGATATATAAATAGATATTAAAATTATTTTAGGACTATTAATACATCTGGTGTTAATTGTACACTCTACTGCACATAAGTCTCCAATTCTTGATAACGTTGATATCGTCTCATCAGCATTACTGGAGTAAGGAGCCTTAATTTCTGAATGTGGAGTGATAAAACAATGATTGTCATTTCCATTGCGATAAATGGCAACACCAGAATTTCTTAACTCACTGCGTTGAAATCTTGAAATGAAATCGAAATGAGGTATTGATACCGGAGGTTCATTATCATTCATGAACGTTTCTGATAACATTAAAATATTTATGTTTTCAAAAACTCTATCTATAAAATCATTCGCGTGGGCATGAAGACTCTGGCAATTGAATGATATGATTGATGAACCTTTTCTCAAGCTAATATAATCAAATAATTGTTTATCCAAAGTGACAATTCGATTTTCACGTAATTTTGTCATTTCATATCGCAAAACGTCGCACGAGTGGTTGTTACTACATTTTGCATGATAAAATTTTTTATGTTAGTTAACAGGAAAATAAATATAAACCATCAATAGAAACGGCTCTCGACATTGCGACATAAACTAACTGTTGAGATTGCATTTTTTCATAATAATAAACAACTTCATTGAAAGTGCCACCTTGCGATTTATGAATCGTTAATGCACAAGCTGATGCTAGTGGAAAATGATTTCTTTTTGCTGATATACTTCTTTGTCTATTAAGATAAATGATAGCGTTTCGTCGACGAATCGTAACGGCGAGAGGATTGATGTTGTTCGCTATAGTGAATGAACGTGATATCATACGAACCTTTATCCCAGTTTTTTCAGAATTTGGGAATATTAACCATACTCGAGTAACTTGTCCATTGTCGTTTTTCTCGACGTGGTTCAATTTTCCCATGGCGCCATTAGCTAATCCATCAGCAACAGCGATGTTTGTCGTTATAATGTAATATTGCCCAATGACGAGTGTTAAACGTTGTAACAGCCCACCAGTGTCAGCTGACAATTTCTTCTTTTCTAGTGCTCTACGTGCACTCTCTAGTTGTTCATTATTTTCACAACCGGAGATGAAGTCTACAGCTTCAGATAAAATCTGATCTTGGTGATTCTCTAAAATTTCCTGATTATATTTTTCGACTGTTTGATTGGAATATGCCAGACGTATTCCATGAGGGCATAATTCATTAGCTTCTTCTTCTGTCACAAATCTTGATTCTACCAACGCGAGTTCTTCGTCATCCAAATAATCTCCATTTCCTATTTTCGTTAGAATAGTCGAAAATACAACATTCGATTGACGCATGATTTGTGATAGTTCATGAAGTTTGAAAGAACGCCAAGTTTTTGAACCAATATAATGTTTCGATTGTTTAAAAATTGGTGTGGCTTTTACAGGTGAAAGCTGTCTCTAATCTCCAACTAATATGACGTCCAGCCCCCCAAAAAGTGTATCGAATTTACCTGTTATCAATTTCAACCTCCTGTCAATTCGTTCTAAGAGTTCCGCTCCTACCATACTAACTTCATCAATTAAAATTAAACGAATGTGTTGAAATAGCGATCTGAATTGTTGTAATGCTTCCGAACTCAAACCATGATCTCCTTTGGTGGATAATGACAGAGCAGTGTAAATGGTGGTACCGTCGATTGCTACTGCAGCTTTTCCAAATGATGCACAGGTGATATATGCGTTGCAATGTGCATTGGTGGTTGCATATTTATTGTAAATTTCCATGATAAGACGAATTACAAAAGTTTTTCCACATCCAGCTGGGCCTGTCAGGAATAACAACAATGGCTGAAGTTGATCTGATGTTAAATGATGAATAACTTGTAATAGAATCGATCGTTGGTCAATATTGGTCAATCTCATGAGTTTACAAAATTCTTCATTTGGCATTATATTTTCTCTTCGCTTCGCAATCGCTTGTAGTCTGCTCAAAGTTGCTAAGCGAAGGTCATCGTTGATGTTTGAATCGGGATCTGCATACATGTCATTAAACGGTGATGGCTCCGGGACCGCTTCTAGAACATTTTGATTGTTTTGTTGCATCAGATTTTCTTCTTCACGATACAATTGTTCACATAATTTCATGGTTTCTTCGATGTTGATGTTGGACTCGAATTCTTTGCGACGTTCTGAGATTACATTCTCATAGTCAGCATGAATTTGAAGAAATTTCGACTCAGAAAGAAATTCTATCTCTTCGTTGCGGAAAGGAATGTGCAACAAAACCATTTCTCTTCTATATTCTTCGAATTGAGTTGTCATATTATAATTTATGTATCTTATAATATGTTGAATAGATAATTTCTTGTATTCGTTGTTAGTGTTACATTTGTATCGCGCACAAAATAAAGCAAGAGTGAGATTATTTAATTCTTCGGGTCGTTGCTCATATTTCTCGATAATATTATCCTTCCAAATATCAGTAGACTCTTCATTTAGCTCTGCCAATTCCTTACGTGTTTTTTTTAACCTTTGCCGATCTGTAGGCCATGATGTTGGGATGAATATTACTGATTTAGATGCTTGTGACATCGGTTTACGGAGCAACCACCAAGCTGCTTCTTGGCTTGAAATTTCCACTGAATTCAATAAATCGACACTCATTTTCCTAGTGATTTCAACCACTCCAAAATCCGGATATTTTTCGGTTATATCAATGATTTCTTTTTGTAAATTACTGATCCCACGATTTGATTTATTAACGTAGTCCACTACATACATCGCACAAGAATATTCGTCTTATATAAACTGCAAATCCATATTCGATTTCAAAATATTGAATATAAATGGATTGAATGGATTATGCCATTTCTCTGATGGTTCTCGTTTTAAAAAAATACGTGGTCGATTGATTCCGGCCGAAATTATTTTATAATAATGTTCATCTGAATTTATGTTATTGCCTTGATAGAAGTCATCAATATTATTCTAATCAGTGATTTCATATTGAAATTTAATTTTTTTGTAATGTTCGACGTAATTGGCGATATTCGGCTCTTCTTTATTCATCGGAACAAGTATTTGAGTCGATCTAGAAGGCAAAAAAGGTGCTTCAAATCGACATTTTTGAGGTTGGTTACCTCTCACCTTTTTATAACACGTAAATGTGTGTTTATGAGTTTGTAATTTTATATTATTCGATGCTTCCGATGTGGATACTGCAATTAAAGTATCGATCATAGAAATCGCGTATTCTTTGTCTTCGGCCAATGGATTGTTCGGTGCGCTTTCCAACCATAGTAAAATATGGGTGTGAGGACTTCCGCGATGTTGAAATTCGATTCGTTTAAAAAAGTCTTTCACTTTATATTTTCCAAATGGACAAGACTCTCTGTTTTGTAAAAGAGCTATTAACGTGTTCACCAATTTATCGAAATATATAGCACATGTGACAGCGTCCTCGTTGATGAGTGTACTTTTTTGTAACCAATGTAATTCAATAGCTTCATCTTCAGAGACAATTTTTCCATTCTTCATTCTCTGAAGCAGTTGCAATAGTAGGATCCATCCGATTTCGTTTGCGCTCATTGTGAGGAAAAGTGTGGGCTTACCTAATTGCCGAATCATAGCAAAAAGATCTTTTTTGCGCTGTGACCAATAATATACAGAATTGGGTATCGATTTCAAGAAGGCTAGATTAGTCTCAAGGCAATTGTTGATATATTGTTCTGATTGATTTTGTTGTTTCGTCACTCTTGTATCACTGCCTATAAATTTGAAGGCGATAGTTAAAGATGAAGCAACACGAAGTCTCATATTTTTCGCAGCCATGTACAGCAAATGACGAGGAGTAACCCCTCGTCGATCTGTTCGTCTTATTTCACTAGTTGCCATTTGAAAAGGTGTAATTACTAGTCCATCTCGGTATTCTCTCATGTGACCTAGATATATACCTGGAAATGATAATTCCTCTGCGTATTGATCAAATAACAGACTTTTCGGAAGTTGATTTTCTCCAGGTGCAAGTTGTAAATATTTATCTTCGTCCCATAACAGCGTTTGTTGCTGAGCAATAAGACTATCTTCAATTGTAATCTCTTCACTTATTTCGTCATTTGGTATTTCTTCATCGGTTATAGGCGCATTCAAAAATGATTTATCAATTTCGATATCCTGGTAAAGTGGGGTATCCTTAAGGTAGTTTAACCATGCTCGGACTGTCCTTTTATTAACTAAGCCTTGAATGTAACTTGATTTGTGAATTTTCCGTTTTTTTATATGTATAATAATATCATGATCATCATTTATATTACGTGGCAAACGTTTAACCATCGTATACACATTTACAGGCACATTTATTATCTGTCCATATACACCGTATTGACCGTGAAGATGTCTTAAACGTTTTATTTGCATAAACGGTATTCGAGGTGAAATTATTCGCTCTGTTATTGTATATTTTTTGAAGTTAGATTATTTTCATCGTGATTTTGTTTAAATATGCCGTGGTGTTGTAAATAAATTCGAGGTGTTATCTGTAAACTTGTATGGTAGTGTGAGAGGTGTTCAGACAAGAAGATTATTAATAAAAGAATTGATTTTACCTCAGGTGATGTGTGTGTGTGTGTACAATAGTTGTATGTATTGATGGTGTTGATGTAGACTTCTCATACAATTGATGTGGTTCTGGATGTGTTCAATTAATGATGTGCACTGATGATAGTTTTCTGATGATTGTTGTGAATATCCAGGATTTCCAATTGTATTAATTGGTTATAAATGTTGAAGTATTCACTGATGTTGTTCACAATATTATAATCCCTTGATTATATTAATCACTTGAGATGTCTTGATATGTGAATCTGTGCTGAAGTTGTCTGGTGTAGTTTTAGGTTAAACAGAGATGTTGTCGGTTGGTGTATTCTAATACGAATGAAAGCACGTGGCAACAAGTGCCACCACGAGGCACGCTTCTAGAAGTTTCTAGAATGCACTAGATGCATTCTAGAGGAAGTGTGAGGTTAGCGCCACTTCATTGGTACTGACGAGAAACATGGCGCACTGAATTGAGGTGATTGGTTAATGGTGGCGCGGCTGATTCAAATTAAAGATTTTATGCGTTGAATTCGCAACAGTTATGATATCTAAAACTGGTAGATTCTCTAGCATTGGTGGATATTTGAAACCATTGTAAGTTGCATAAGTTAGTATTTTTTTTTCTTCAACGATTGAAGACATGTTGCACACAATTTCAGATTTTCTTTTGGAACATTTGGTAAAATTGTATCCAGAATTTGGTGATCAATATTCGATAAAAATGAGGTTAAATCATGTTTAAACCATAATCTATCACATACTGAGCAAGCAATTCCGAAATTATTTTCTGTAAATTTTATTCTAATATAACCATGTCCCTTCTGATGTTGATCAAATCGAGAGTATGAGAGTTGTGGATTATTTGTAGTATTATCAATGAAGGTATTAGTGATATTTTCATTCAAATTCTCGCTAAAACTTTCGTCGACAGTCATAGATAATGCCGTCCTCATCGCTGATTTTCTTTTTTCTTTCTCACGTGCTCTATAATCACGTTGATATTCTGCTGCTGTTTTTTTTTTTATTTGAATTTATAGAATCGGCATGTGTACTCGCAGTTATTGATGAATTAATTATCATCAATGAATGTAGAGTTGTAGATTCTCCAAATGAAGTTGATGGACCAGCAGTTGCCAAATCATCTAGAAGTCTATCTCGTTTCGCTTTCTTACGTGCACGGTATTCTCCATGATATTCTGCATTTGTTTTTCTCTTTTTAGATGCATTTGTTCCTGCAATGTTGCTTGCATAATTATTAATATCTGCTGAAGATTTTGTGACTGTAGATGGATCGTCAGTCATTGTATTCAGCAATTATTGATAACAATGTATATAATTTTATTTCAAATGTTATTCAAACGGAATATACCCAAGAGATAGATGAATTTACAATCATATGTATCTTAATATAATCCTGAATTCACAGCGTGTTCTGTGAGATTATTCTCGCTCAATTTGATTTTTGTTCTGGCGCACAGCAGCCAATTTATTGAGGCGTTCTACAGCCTTTTTTTCAGGCGCTCAGCAGCCAGTTTTTTGAGGCACGCTGTAGCCTTTTTTTTCTGGCGCACAGCAGCCGATTTTTTCAGGCGCTCCGCAGCCTTTTCTTTATGGCGCACAGCAGCCAATTTTTTGAGGCGCTCTGCAGCCTTCTCTTTATGGCGCACAGCAGCCAATTTTTTGAGGCGCTCTGCAGCCTTCTCTTTATGGCGCACAGCAGCTTCAATAAAAAAAAATAAAAAATAATAAAAAAAAATAATAAAAAAAAAATGAAAAAATATGAAAATTAAATACAAATACTTACCCTTCCGGCTCGCATCCACTGTGATGTGATGGTTGATTCACGAATACCTTTATAATATAAACATTTATATATCAACTCATCTTCAACGTTACACGACTAATTAAATTTATCATAAGTCTCTAGGGATATGTTATCGGAAGTAGAGGGGATCATAAAAATTTATTATTATCTTTGATACAATATTCTAAAATTAGTTAATGGATACCGGGTAAAAAATCCATTCGAAATTCGTATTAAAATTTTTTTTTATTCAAATTCTATTCTAATATGATGTTGATTCATTAGATTCTTCATGTTACTCGATTTGGCTCCTATACTATGTTGAATACTCATAATTAAAATATTTTCAAATTGACGTTTCATATATTAATATTTATATTGGATTTAAAATGAGATATTATTCATTATTTGCAAAATTATCATTTTCAACATATTTTTTATGGTGTAGATATTTTTGATGAAAAAGTATAAAAATTCTTAATTTTTGTTAACGCATATGTAGTTTTTCATTCATTCATTAATTCATTCATTCATTCAAGCGACTCTATTCAATATGTTTTATATTCGTTTGAGCGAGTTTAAAAATTTCTAAGTAATCCACATAGGTAAATATAGTAAAATTTGAATATCATTTTCAACTGTCTCTTATTTTATATGCAATCTAAATTAAACATATATTTTAATTTTTTGAAAGTGTTCGAAATTTCATTGTTGATTCGAGTTATATATGTTGTTTCAGACATAAGTTTTTCTATATAAACTACTTATTTATTCATATAAAAATGATCTACCTTGAGATAATTAACTCGATTTGTCTTCTTTTGAATCTCCTCGTGCACTAAATTTTGAGTAGTCCACACACTCACACAATCACTGTAAAATAATTGATTTATTGTATAAATATTACTTTAAAATTTTTTCAAAATTATATCATATTTATTATTTATGCAGGAATGATTTAATTATACCTTAAATTGAATAAATGGATTTATTTTTTCTTTTGTAACCCTTTGAGAATTTTTGACAATTTGCACACTCACACAATTACTGTGAAAGAATTAAAATGAAATCCTTATTTCAAAGGAAAATATTAAATTATATAACACTAATGTTCGAATAGAAATGATTCTATTTTATATATCTTGGAATAATTAGTTATATTTATTAATATTTACCTGAGATCTTTCATAACTTCGAAATTATTAAGCACAACCACTACGAACAAATATTATGATGTTATTGCTTGTTTTAAAATATATAAAGAATAAAATTCACTAGAATAATTCGTTGCAATAAATGTCATCTTTACATATATTTCTGAATATCAAATCTCAAACACGTCATTATATATATATATATATACACAGTTCTCATCATTTGTTTATTTGTTCATTTGACGTATGGTGTCATTTTTCCTCATCAAGGATAGAAAAGTAAGTTTAATTACTTCAAATGATTTTATTCTCAATTTATTTGTATTTAATACCTAGTGTCATTGTTATATATATATATATATATATATATATATATATATATATATGTAAATTATTCATGATCCACACCTATTATATTTAATTTATCATACATGTCATATAAAATCAGTATAATCTTCGATAATGAATATATTTATGTCCAAATGTCAATATATATATAATATATATATATATTTATATATATTGTGATTTTGTGACGTCACATATATATATATATATATGTTCATTATCGAAGATTATACTGATTTTATATGACGTGTATGATGAATTAAATATAATAGGTGTGGATTATGAATAATTTACAAATGATTAATATATGATTTTATATTTTCAGCAAACATGAATGAAGAATTACAAACTGAAATAAAGAAGCTAGAGATGATGCGATTATTTTTTAATAATTTAAAAAATCAAGGTTTCATGAATTTTATGCAGCAGGCGAATTATTCAACGCCTGGTCCAATTTCTAATCCACCACCAATACCATCATTTTCACAAGCACCACCAACACCAACATTTCCACAAGCACCACCAACACCATCATTTCCACAAGCACCACCACCACCATCATTTCCACAAGCACCACCATCAACACCACAAGCATCACCACCACCATCATTTCCACAAGCACCACCAACATTATCATTTCCACAAGCACCACCACCACCATCAACACCACAAGCATCACCACCACCATCAATACCACATGCACCACCACCACCATCATTTCCACAAGCACCAAGACCACCATCAATACCATCAGCATTAGTACCATTTTTTTCAGCTAAACGATGGGCACGAGGCCCGAGAAAACAAAAAACAAATGGTCCCTATTGGAATAATGATCGGCGCGGAAGACGGGGCGGTCGGGGCGGGCGTGGTGGGGGCGACAGAGGAAGAAATTCTCAATATTTCGTTTTAAATAATAATTATTATTAATTTGAATTGATTATTTTTGTGTTTCTATTTTTTGTGTATTGATTTGTAAATAAAATATAATAAATTAAATTTATTTGTTTATATCTATCCATCTATCTATCTATTTATCTATCTATCTATCTTGTGATTTTGTGACGTCACAATATATATGTAGATGATAAAATATGGGATCGTACAGGTTTTATAAAACAACGTATTTATTATTATGAATTGCTAAAATTACAATACTAGATATGAAGAGGTTAACACTTAGGTTAATTGAATTGAATATGACTTGATTCGACTGAATAAAACAAAATGACTCTAACGTTAAATGACTCGACTTTAAATGGCTTCGTCTTCTTCTATTGCTTTACCAAGCTGTGAGAATAGTGGCCAGGCTCAACCACTGAGTTAAATTCCTTGTAAGTTCTCAGCTTGTTCTGTCTTTTTGGGCCTCAGTGCGTTGTTTATATCTCTTGCCGAATTGATCGTCTCGGCGCTGATTGGTTCCTTGGTAGGCAGAGAGGGCAACTTGGTGTCACGTAGTGATTGGTCTTCGTGGTGGCAGTGGGAGAACTTTTCTTACTTTCCAAGTTTTCCTCTGACGCTTCATGATGATTGGGTCGCTAGTACCTTCACTTTATGACCCTTGGCCTTGAGCGCTGCGCACTGATTGGGTCGCTAGTACCTTTGCTTCATGACTCTCGGCCTTGAGTGCTGCACGGCGATTGGGTCGCTAGTACCTTTGGCTTTCTCCTCTGACGTCAATGCAATTTTCCATTGACGTCAGAGGCTATTGTGTTGTCCGGTGCCAGACTGTCGCCTCTTAATGACCTTCCATAAAATTTACTTTAACTATTTTTCAGTTTCTACATTCGGCCCTCCTGATAGAACAGCTGCCCTCAGCTGTTATTATTCTTCATTGTCTTCGACGTTTGTCTCATTTTCATCACCACTGACAAACTCATCTTCCTGACTGTTTACCCATGGCTTCATACTGTCGGATGCGGTTGATGTGCTGTTTGGCCCCTCGTGTTCACCGACTTTCTCCACCAAGTATCTCCCATGACGAAGCTTCTTTGTTACTTTGTATGGCCCTAGGTATTTTGCATGAATCTTGAGGCCTGGACCAAATTGTGTTCTACGTACCGCCACCAACTGATTGATTCGATATGGATCATCTTCTTTCCTATTTTTGTTTGATGTTTTCCGATTCTCTTCTTGTACTCTTAATATCGCTTCTTTAGCAGCATCACGTAGGTCATCTCTTTCGTTCTCGAACTGCTCCACCCATTCCTCTTCAATGATTTCTTTGATTTTCAAATTTTCTTTAATTCTCATTTCAACACCAATTAACAAGTGGAATGGACTGCGTTGTGTACTTCTACATGTTGAATTATTCAAGGAACTTTGGACCCTGTTTGTATATTTGTACCAATTTTGTGGTGTTGGAGCTGCGAGTTTTGTCAGTACTGGAATGATAATCCGGTTTATCCGCTCGACTTGCCCATTCCCTCTTGGAATACCCGTCGTAATAGTGAGATGCTGGATATTTTCTTCAGTACAATAGTCAGCAAAATTCTTAGATGTAAAAGCTGCACCTCTGTCTGAGATAATTCTTCTCGGATTCCCAAAAGTGACAGCTTGCTGCTTCAATTTCTCAATGGCTTCAGTGGCATTTGTTGTTCGTGTTGGGTACAACCAGGTGAACTTGGTGAAAGCATCCACTACTACAAACAAATGCTGATATTGCTTCTGAGTAGCGGTCATTGGCCCCAGATGATCTATGTGGTAAGTATCGAGTGGTAGATCTCCCTTGCTGATTGGTTGTATCAATCCTTCCTTCTTTCCATTCTTTCTTTCTGCCAGGATACAACTCAAACAGTTTTGGATAGTCTTCTCAATTTTTGGCCTCATTCCCTTGAACCAAAAATTTTGCAAAAGCAACGCCTCGGTTTTTGCCACTCCATAGTGACCTTGCTCATGGGCCTGCCGAATCACCTGCATCTGCAACAATCTCGGAACAACAATTAGTAGATCATTTTTTACCTCTTTATGCACCAATTCATTTTTTATTGCGTATCCATTTGTTTTTCCGGTTGAAATTTCTTTTCTTAGTTTGGCCAGATCTTCATCATCTTTCTGAGCAGCTTCCATTCGTTTCAACAGGCTGGTTTGACATTCTTTGACCACGTAAATTTTTGGTAATGGATGCCGGCTGAGAGCATCCACATGCTGCATACTTTTTCCGGGACGATGGCATACTTCATATTGAAACTCTTGTAACTGCAATGCCCATCTTGCAATTCTTGGAGACAAATCTCTTTTCCTCATTGTCATGGCAAAAGCTTGACAATCTGTAATAATTCTAAATGGAATCCCCAGCAAGTAAACTCGAAACTTTATCAGCCCCTTGACAACTGCTAACACCTCCAGCTCGTAACTAGAATACTTGGCTTCAGCTGGGCTAGTTTTTCCGCTTGCATAATAAACTGGATGCCAAAGGTTGTCATCATCTCCTTTTTGCATGAGCATCATTCCGTACCCATCACATGATGCATCCGTATGGAGCTCAGTTTCTGCTGACACCCTGTAGATTCTCAGTACTGGTTGGGTGCTCAATGCCGTCTTCAATTTTTCCACTGCATTTCTCTCTTCTTCACCCATATGAAACTTTATATTTTTTCTCAACAAATCACTTAGTGGCTTTGCAATTCGAGAGTACTGTGGTATGAACTTCCTGAGGTATCCCGTTAGTCCCAAAAAACTCTGTACTTCTTTGACGCTTGTCGGCATCTTGAACCCCTTCACCGCTCTGCATTTTGCTTCAGTTGGCTGGACTTTATCTTTTGATATAACATGATCAAGATATTCTATTTTTTCTTGAAGAAACTTACATTTCTTCCAGCCAATATTTAACCCGTGAACTTGAGCTACCTCAATTACTCTTTTGAACCGATCCAATGCCTCATTCAAATCTTTTGCCACAACGATTAAATCATCCATGTATGCTAGTACAATCCCTTCTTTGATTAGTCCTCTGAATACCGCATTTATGAATTTCTGGAACACCGCCGGAGCTATTGAGAGTCCGAAAGGTGTCTTTAGAAATTCATATTGATGGCTTGGAGTGACAAAAGCTGTGTACTTTTGACTTTCCTCACTGACTGGCACATGAAAATAGCCATTCTTTAGATCCAACGTAGTAAAAATCGTAGCACCCTGAAGTGCATTTATCTGGTCCTCGATAACTGGTAGTGGATATTGTAACCTTTCCATTTTCTGGTTCAGCGCTCGGTAATCAATGCACACCCTAGTGCTACCATCTTTTTTCTTTACCAATACCAGTGGGCTTGCATACTCAGATGTGGACGGTTTGATGATTTTATTCTGCAACCATTCTTCCATCGTCTCTTCAACAATTTTCTTCTCAGCCACTGCTAGTCTTCGTGGCGCTGACACTACAGGAACATCGTCTTTCAAGATTATT
The DNA here is from genome assembly GCA_918226075.1 of Microctonus brassicae. Classification (NCBI taxonomy): domain Eukaryota; kingdom Metazoa; phylum Arthropoda; class Insecta; order Hymenoptera; family Braconidae; genus Microctonus; species Microctonus brassicae. Next base: position 11,713,925 of record OW445485.1, on the reverse strand, counting down.
TTCGTACTAATTTCTACGTCTTGTGTTTTTTCCGGTTTATAATTCTCGATGATTGTTGTGATCTGCTGCTTTATCTGCTCGCATGGAATATGCGTCAAATCTATTTCATCGTTCTCCATACTTATGTCAATTTTGAACACCTCCGGTGTCTCTTCTTTTAATTTTTTTATATTAACATCACCCTTCTTTATGTATATCTCGGTTTGCTCCAAGAAATCTGACCCCAATAATACAGAATGTTTCAGAATTTTTGCTGGAACTACATGGAATCTTGCTTTGAACTCTTCTTCGTCGATCTTCAAGGTAGCTTCAAACTCTCCTAACGTTGAGTTTTCCTTTGACCCCAGCCCTTCAAATTTAATTTTGTTGTTTGTCAAAGATGGTGCTCCCAACTGCATGTATTCGTCAGTACCTATGAAGGTGAGGTCACTGCCCGTGTCAATGAGCGCTGGAAAGTTTAAACCCCCTATTTCAACATTCTTGATGTGCTGCTTCTTTATTGACCCCATAACTGCATTAGTGGATTTTATTTTCTTTGGGCATTTTGTTGCAATGTGACCGAATTCGCCGCAGCCGAAACATTTTGTTCCTTTTGCTTTTTCTGGGCACTCCCGGCTTAAATGGTTCTTTTCACCACAGTTGAAACATCCTTGTGTTCGTCTTGACTTGTCTGCTTCTTTAGTGGTTGATTGCTTCCTCGGTTCATTTCTATGTCGTGCTTTTGTTTCTGCCTTCATTTGTTGGTACTGTGTGAGCCGTTCTTTCAGCTGCTTTATCGTCTTGGCCCCATACAGTATTACTTTATTTGATGCTTCATCCATGATGCCTTCGATGATGTATCGAATGAGAACTGTTGTCTCAAGCTCTGCTTGGGCTGCAATTTCCATCATCCGATAAACGTATTCGTGGTAGCTTTCGTCCGCCTTCTTCTTTTCTTTGGTTAGATGCTGATGAATTTGATAGCTATCCACAGTTTCGCTAAATTCATTGATGAGAGCTTTTTTCAACTCGGCCCATGTCTTCCCACTTCGTTCATACATTACAAAACGTTTTGCTGAGCCCTTCAGCAGGCGTTTTGCATATGTAATCTTGAAAATATCAGGCCAACTGCTCATTTGCGCAAACTCTTCAAAATCTTCCAACCATTTCTTGATGGATATAGCGTCGTCACCGCTGAATCTTTCCATTGATTCCTCTATATCCCGGAACGTCAACATTGGTTGCTGCCTTTCAGATTGTGCACTGGTGCTTTCTTGGCCTGTAATTTCCCTTGCTTCCTTGTAGCTTTCATTACTAGCCTCTTCGTCTTCATCTTCTTCGTCGTTGTCTTCAATTTCTTCTGTTGGTGGTGTATTTTTTGCTCTTTGTAACAATACAGCAGCCCGCAGTCTCTCTTGAAGCTCCGCTTTCTTACCATATACTGGTAATTGTTGTCGTCGCAGCTCCTCTCTCAGCTCGACCACCTTCATTGCCTTTATTTGTATGTCAGTTAACAGTATACCTGCTTCTTGTTGGTCTGCCATTTTGCTTTATTTCGTGAAACTTCTGTGCAATTTGATGAAAATCTTGCGTTATTCTAAACTTGGACCTGCTCGATCCCGGACGAGCCCACAAATGTAGATGATAAAATATGGGATCGTACAGGTTTTATAAAACAACGTATTTATTATTATGAATTGCTAAAATTACAATACTAGATATGAAGAGGTTAACACTTAGGTTAATTGAATTGAATATGACTTGATTCGACTGAATAAAACAAAATGACTCTAACGTTAAATGACTCGACTTTAAATGGCTTCGTCTTCTTCTATTGCTTTACCAAGCTGTGAGAATAGTGGCCAGGCTCAACCACTGAGTTAAATTCCTTGTAAGTTCTCAGCTTGTTCTGTCTTTTTGGGCCTCAGTGCGTTGTTTATATCTCTTGCCGAATTGATCGTCTCGGCGCTGATTGGTTCCTTGGTAGGCAGAGAGGGCAACTTGGTGTCACGTAGTGATTGGTCTTCGTGGTGGCAGTGGGAGAACTTTTCTTACTTTCCAAGTTTTCCTCTGACGCTTCATGATGATTGGGTCGCTAGTACCTTCACTTTATGACCCTTGGCCTTGAGCGCTGCGCACTGATTGGGTCGCTAGTACCTTTGCTTCATGACTCTCGGCCTTGAGTGCTGCACGGCGATTGGGTCGCTAGTACCTTTGGCTTTCTCCTCTGACGTCAATGCAATTTTCCATTGACGTCATAGGCTATTGTGTTGTCCGGTGCCAGACTGTCGCCTCTTAATGACCTTCCATAAAATTTACTTTAACTATTTTTCAGTTTCTACATATATATATATATGTGTGTGTGTGTGTGTGTGTGTGTGTGTGTGTGTGTGTGTGTTTTGTGACGTCATATATATAGATATGTGTGTATTTTGTGACGTCACAAATTCAACGTTTAATGCTCCCAAATTCGATTAAGAATTTCCACTTCAAAATGTAACATTTCAATGTACTAACTGTGAAGGCATAGGGAACATTGCTGTCGATCATGCGTGGGAAATTTTGCTACTGCGCATGCATCGAGTATACATTCCCTCTTTATAGTAGATTTTTACTTTAAATCTATCCTACCTGAGACAGGCATCTATGACGCATGCGCACTAGTGAAATTTAGGCTGTTTATGTAATTTCATCATGGAATTTGAAAGATTGCTACTGCGCATGCGTACTAATTATTGCTACTGCGCATGCGCACTACATATCGCTACTGCGCATGCGCACTAAATATTGCTACTGCGCATGCGCCAAATATCCATTGTTGAATATTTAACGCTTTTCATTCCCGAAGTCCATTAAGAAGTTTCACTTCAAAAAATGTAGAAAAAAAAAATCAAAAATTCGTCGAATCAAAGGCCGGTGAAATGGGGGCTACAAGAAAAACGGTGCAGCCTGGTTGACATGATTCCAACCCCTGTAGTGATCTGAAACAGAAAAATTTGAGAAATTCTCAATCAGTAAAGATGTCGCTATCGTGTGGACCTCAGCCAAAAAAAAAAAATAATAATTCACAAAATGGCGTCGATATGAAAAAAAAAATTTGTTTACCCCCTTTTTTTGACCTTCTCGAATTTTTTTTTATTGATGCGATATATTGATTCTGATATTTTTTCTTTTATTCTGAAAGGACCTGTTCTGATCATTTCCACTTTTTCTCTGTTTAGTTTACTACCATTTTGGACATATACTAGGTCTCCTGCCTTATATTCTATCTTTTTTGTATTTTTATCATAATAAGTTTTATTTTGATTATGTACTTTCTTCGAGTTTGTATATGCTATTGTTCTATTTTCCTCTAAGCATAATTTATCATCTGGTTGTCCAGTCAAAATAGAGTTGTCTGTTTCCGTTAGCAGATACTTTGGAGTGAACCCTGTGAAACTGTGTATAGTGTTGTTATATTCTCTGACGCATTCTTCTGCTAATACTGGCCATGATTTATTTCTGTTCTCATAGATTTTGCATCTTATCCTATTTACTAAAGTTTGATTTGTCCTTTCATTTAATCCATTAGAGAAAGGACAATCAACCGCTGTAAATATTAATTCTATTTTATTTCCTTTCAGATATTGTTTAAATTGGTTGGAGTTAATTCCGGCGTATTGGTCGGTTAGTAATGTTTCAATTTTGTACTTTTTTTCTATTTTTTTTACTAGTTTAATAAAGTCTTTGGCTACTTGTGTTTTTGATGTGCTTATAAAAGCAAACCTTGTGAAGTGGTCAATAATTAGATGTAAATATTTCTTAGTACTTTTGTTGCCTTTAAAACCTCCAATAGTGTCCAAAGATACGATTTCAAATGGTTTCTGTGCCGGACCTAACTGTGATAGAGGTGCTTTGAAGCAACCAATTCTAGATTTATTTTTCATACATGTTTCGCAGGAATGGCAAATGTTTTTGATATGTTTGTACATATTTTTAAAGTAGAATTTATGTCCAATTGTTAAATTCAATTGTTTAGACCCAATATGACCTTGTTCTTTATGGACATCCTTAATGAGAGATATTCCAAACTCTTCTGTAATCCAAATTTTTCTTCTATTATTTAATGTTTTGTATTTGATATTATTCTCAGAATCACATTTGTTATCCGGTGGTAGCAGCTTTTGATTTTCTTGTATCTCTTCTATTTTCACTAAATTCGTTGTTTTTATTATTGAATTTTGTTCTTCTTCTTCAATTGGTTCTAATACGGGATTTCGAGATAGACAATCCGCTTCCAGGTTTTCTTTTCCTGGGTTGTATATTATTTCGAAGTCAAATTGTGAGATATAGTTTAGAATTTGTAGTAATTCTGGATCATCACTCTTTTTGATGTTGAAGTTATCCAATGGTTTGTGATCTGTGAAGATGATAAATTTTTTTCCTATCAGGTAATATTGCCAGTATAGAATAGGTTCTTTAATAGCTAAACATTCAATGAATATTGCTCTCTTCGTTTTTTGAGTTTTTGTTAGTTTTCTGGAGAAATAAAATACTGGTTTTAGTTCATTCTTTTCCTGTGGTTGTTTCAAAATTGCTCCGACTCCCTCGATACACGCATCTGTGAAAATATATATCTGCTCTTCTGGATCAAATATTGCTAACACTGGAGCTGAACATAAATATTCTTTTATTTTATTAAAGTGAATTTGGCATTTGTCAGACCAGTTGAACGTTGTATTTTTTCTTAGAAGATTGTGCAATGGTTCTAATAATATAGTGTGTTTAGGAATATATTGTAAATAGAAATTTACTTTACCCAGAAATTGTCTTATTTGTTTTCTCGTTGTAGGTTTAGGAAATTTTTTTATTGCTACCAGATTATCGTTTAACGGTTTTACACAATTCTTACCAATTTCGTGACCCAGATAAATAATTTGTTCTTGTGCAAATTTGCATTTTGATTTGTTTAATTTTAGGCCTCTTCTCTTAATGCCTTTATCGTTAATTGTACGTTTTTCATATGTTCTTTATATGTTTTCGAATGTATCAAAACATCATCAATATAGTTTACAGCGAAACCATTCAGACCATGTTTTCTTAATATACCAGAAAAAATTCTTTGGAAAATCGCTGGTGAAGTTTTTAGGCCAAATGGTAGGCATTTCCACTGCCAATGACCATTATGTGTCACGAATGCTGCTTTGTACCTATCTTTTTCCCGCACTGGTATCGACCAAAACGCTGAATTCACATCTAGTTTGGTGAAAAATTTACAATTTCTAGCACGGATAGTTGAATCATCAATCCTAGGAAATGGTTGACTTTCTGGTATGAGTAATTTATTTAATTCCCTATAGTCCATGCACAAGCGTGACTTTTTCCCTTCTTCTTTTTTATATGCCAGTGTGACTGGAGCTGCATATGGGCTGCATGATTCTTCTATGAGACCTGCTTTCAATAACTCATGAATTTGGTTTTCAATTTCAATCTTATCCTGGAATGATGTTCTGTACGGTTTTTTAGCAACATATTTTTTTTGTATTAGTTTTATTGATGCTTCATAATCTTTAGTGATTCCTATGTCAAATTTTGAGTCAGCAAAAACGTTTCTATTTTTTTTCAATATATCCTCTAATGTCAGTTGATTCCCAGTCGAACAATTATTATTTATTTTCTCTTTTGTACTTTTTGGATATATGTTTTTATTTATTTCATTTTTTTGTGAAATTTTTAAATTCTCGTCCTGACATAATTTGAATTTTTTTATTGAATCTAGACCTAACAACAGATCTTCTTTAAAATGATTGCTTTTGATGATGTAGAATGAAAAATTCTCTGTAATATTGCCAATTTCGATTGGTAATGTTACCGTACCTTCGGATTTTGTTACTCCTGCTACACCTTTTATGTTTTCACCCCCACTTATTATTTGTTTCACATTATTTTTTTTCCAATATTCATAATTTAGCAAAGAGATATTAGATCCTGAGTCATATAAAGCAACTGCAGGATTTTTATCTATCAGTACTTTAAGTTTAATAAGTGGGGTAACTATTCGTTTTTTGCTTCTGCAGAACTAGCGATAATTTCTTGTATTTCTGTGTTGTTGACAATTTTTATATTTTCATTCTTTTGTTTACTTACTTTTTGATTTTTTAATCTGCAAACATTTTCAGGATGGAATCTATTGGTATAACCTAATTTTTCACAAAAAGGACATGGTGTTTTATTTATTTGCGATTTTGGTTTTTCTTTCTTCGGTTCATTAAAATGCCCTATTTGTTTTAATTTTGACATCAAGTCTTCTATATTTGTCAATCTTTTTTTTTCTAACTTATTTTGAATACTCTTCGGCAAACTAATAACAATCATATTAATTTGGGTGTTCAAAGCCATATCCTCATCTGCTTCTAATAATAAATTCCTTTTTTTTAACGCGTATTCTAATAAGGAGCCGTTCAGAAATTTAAAGTCGTATGCGTAGGTTATTTCAGCCCACGACTGTACAGAGAAAGTTTCCAAAAATGAATTATTGTAAATTTCCCAATTATTTTCTAAGGGATTATTTTTCATGCAACTATGAAACCAATCTAGAGCCGATTTTTCTAAAAAGAGTCTCAAAGTTTCAGCATATTTATCAGGTGTAATACCCACTCTTTCGCATTCTTGTTTAAAAAGTTGGAGCCAAGTATCTGCTTTTAAATTTTCACCACTAAATTTCTCCAAGATGATGTCTTTAGATTTTAATCTAGTGGATTTATCTGTTGGGTTGGCTATTGGTGTTGACGTGGCCTCTTCCAAATATTCATCTTGGAAAATCACGTTTCCTTCTGTATCTAGGTATATCTCTTGGAGTTCCTCTGATAAGGTAATCACCACATTTCTAAATTTATTTCTGGTTTTCAAGCTTTTCACTACTCCTTTTACAATATTATTTTCGAATAATTCTATATGTTGAACGTTAGTTTGTTTGTCTCTAGGAAAAATAAAAATTTCTTTTTGATCTATTTTTTGAATGGTTTTCACTTTTACGATGGTGCTCCTGGAATCTGCTCCGGCTTCAGATGCAAAGTGAAATTTTACTTTGGTTAATTCCATAGTATTTGATTTATAAGTCTGTATTTCAGACTTAATCATTAAGGAATAGAATTTGAGGTTAGTAAGATAACACGTATTGATGTAGAATAAACAACTGTAATTATAAAGAAAATATAAACGGATTAGCTCCAAGCTAATAACATAGTTACAAAAACTTAATTATTAATAATTCATTAATACCTGAATCAAATACTATTGTTAATTATTCCTTACTACTTTAGTCTTAATATTAATTAGCACGTTCTCTTACACGTTTTTACTTCACTTCTCTATTCCGCTATTCTCACGTCTTACGTATGACCGTCAGAGTCAGACGACCGAGTTTGGCGGCAAGTTCAAACTTACATATATATATATATAGAATATCCGAATTATTCATATGTAATGGATATATTTTGGGAATAGAAAAATTGAACAATGCGATATTTCAAATTTGAATGAATAATCTTATTGTATATTCAAGATTAAATATTTCTGAGTTCCAGAATTCGTTTAAACAAGCACAATTACTTTATATATTTTATTTGAGGTCAAAATAGTATTGTGAATATAATTTCAGTTTCTTTACATTCAGTCCATCATATTAACACAATTTTATCACCACGAATACTTCACAGATTGCACTGTTCTCACAAAATATTACAACATTGAAAGTGAATTGTTAATGCACTGCAAACGTACCGACCGTGTCAAAAACTCAAGTCGTACTGAAGCTCTTGATGGAATAGTTTGAAGATTCTTCATTCTTGAATATTCGTGTAACTGCCAGGTAATAGACAATTTCGAATGTTTATAGATGGGGGCTTGATTTGACAATTTGGGAAAACCCAGAAATAAAAGGACCCAGGAATGGAAAAACCCAAATGTGAAGCCAGTAAAAATTCGTCTATCTTTATTAACATTCGCCATATAAATATGGTATATAAATTATATTTTCGGTATTTATAAACAGAGCAGGGTGAGATCCGGATAATTCCATTTGCTTTAGCATGATCAGGGTGAAATCAGGAAAGAATATTTTCACTACTAAAATCAGCCAGGTTGAGATCCGGGCGACGATACTTCACAGTTTATGTACCAGGGTGAGATATTTACTGCAGCAGGATGATATCCGATCAAATTTATGACATCAGGGTGACATCAGATTGACATCAGATCCAAACAAGGACAATTTCTCGACTCGGGATGTCCGAAATATTTAACTTCTGTTCTTAAAAATTGACATTTTTCAGTTTGGAAGCTTGAATTTGCGTTTCTCAGTTTATTCGCAAGTTTAACAAATTTCGTGTTTTATTCTTCTATTGATCGAGCCTAAATAACGATATCATGTGAATATACAAATAATTCATCGCCCTTTAATTCACGCAATACCACATCCATTAATCTTTAAAATGTTGCAGGTGCGTTTTTGAGACCAAATTGCATTCTGTTGAATTCGTAATGGTCGTGTGGCGTAGTGAAAGTTGTCTTTTCTTTATCATTTTCATTCATATCTATTTGATGGAAACCTGAAGCAAGATCGAAGATGGAAAAGTAATTTGCCGCGCCCAATTGATCAAGAATGTCGTCAATCAGTGGAAGTCGATATGTCTCGCCAATTGTTTTATCGTTTATTTTCCGGTAGTCTATAACTCATCACCATTTTTTGTTTTCTTGTGCGTCTGGTTTTTTTGGTACTATCTATGAAGGTGGATTGTATGGAGATGCTGAGGGTTGGATAACTTCCATTTTCAATGAATTTTCTATTTAATTTTCTATTTCCTCTTTTCGGGTTGATGAATAACGATATTATCTTGTATTAGTAGGTACGTCATCAGTTTGTTGAACGCAGAGGTTTGCTAGAAAGATAAAATTAGTCGTCGGCATATTCCGTGATTAAATTGTGTACAGCGCAGCGTTCTTCGTCATACAAATGATCAATGTCTAATGCATTATTAACTCTTCCTATGCGGTTCTTTGCAATTATTGTTGGTCGATTCTATATTTTTATTTTCATTCCCGTTTTCTTCATCACTTGTTTCAAATGGATATAGTGGGACGACGGAAACATCTATTGTTATGTCATCTTCACGTGTGTTAAAAGCGAAAATGTAAGCTTTACCGTTCTTATTTGTGACTACTGATTTTCATGCATGAATTCCGTCTGGCATGCCTATTTGATCGATGTAACCTTCGTTCAGTCCATTGTCTAATAGTCGAATTATCATTATTGTTTTCTGTCTTGCTGGTAGTAAAATGCGTTACGTATGATAAAAGGGGTAGACGAAATTGTTAGCGGTTATTAATTTATTGTCATAATTGATTTTAGCGTTATTTTTCTGCATTAATGCAGTACCGATTATTCCTGAGTAATTTAATGGGAATTCTGCTGGTATTATATGAAATTCGTTGATTGTATTGTTTATTATTACATCAATTTTTCCCAATGTCATTGGTTTGTCGATTTTTGAAACGCCATTTAGTTCGTATCTAATGTTTTCATCTATATTGAATGTATTTTTTAATTGATTAATTTTAATAAGATTTAATTGAGATCTCGTGTCCATGATAAAGCAGGCTTGATCATTTTTCATCTCATTATTTTCTATTAAAATTGATGGCGAAATATAAGTTGTGTTTGCAATTTTACATTCAGCGCTTGGAATTCGTATTTCTTTAGTTTTCAGTATGCTTGGTTCTGGGATGTCGTTTTTTGTGTATTCGTCTGTCTATTCGCCTGAATTTGAGTTGGCGCGCTGTAATTCAACCCCGTTGTCGCGCCAGACGGTCGGGGCGCACTCGCGTTTTCCGGATACTGCTGATCGATTGAATTTGAAAAGTCGTTAGTGACTTGTGTGTTACTGTTATAAATTCTTCTACGACAATCTTTAATTAAGTGCCCGACTTTTTTGCAATAGTGACAAGTTTTAACATTATAATCGTTAGGGTTTGATATATTTGAATTTTATTGATAAATTGAATTTTGCATATATTTTCTTGAGCTTTGCGTTTGAAACAAATATCAAATGTATGTCCCGGTTTTTGACAGTAGTTGCAAATTTAAGTGTTAAAGTTGTTAGTGTTTATAAAATTTGGATTTATGTTGAGGTGTGAAATTTCGTCTGTTTTCTTGAGCTCTGAGTCTAAAACAGATGTCAAGTGTGTGTCCTGGTTTTTGACAATAATTGCATATTTGAATACTGGAGTTGTTATAGTTTCTAACATTTGAATTTTCTTGCAATGAGAAATTTTGATTATTGGTCTGAGCTGTGCGGTTAAAGCAAATGTCGATTGAGTGGCCTGGTTTTTGACAGAAAGTGCAAATTGGTCTGTTATTGTTGTTAATGTTATTGTTTGCTTCAACAGAGTTCGTGGTTTGTAATAAAGAACAGTCTTTTCTTATCATATCCGTGTTATCTAGTTGTGGATATTCTGCCGATTCTCTTTGTACTTTACGACCTTCAGTGCAAGTAGCCGCGAAGTTTGAGAAATTTTTTGTTGTAAAAAGTCTCAAATATTTTTTCAATGTAAGTTCCGTGAACAAAACCATTAGTTATGTCATCATTTAAAGTTTGTCTTGCTGACTCTTTTTTTGATACGTTTGATATCAATAGACACTCCGTACAGTCAGATAATATATCTTGCACGCGTGTGATATATGTATGCATAGATTCGTATGTTCCTTGTTCTAATTTAAGGATTTGATTTCCGAGACTAAAATATGTTTTTGGTTTATCGAAATTTTCCTTGATGAAATTTATTGAGTCTTGTTTCGTACGTAATTTTGCTTTGTAAGCGCGTCGTAGTGCTTCGACTTTTAATCTGCCCGTTAGTTATATTATCAAAGTTTTGTCGTAAGTGATCAATCGTGAAACTGTAAATGAAGTGAAGTTTAGAAAAAACAATGACGAAATAGATATGAACTGTTCAAGACTCAATTTCGATGATCAATAATTGTAATACACAATATTCAAATTGTGTTATCCAATTAATTCAACTTTGAAGTATTCATGTCCCCAAATTTATTCAAATACATATCACTAATTCACCTAAAAATCCCGCGCGCTTCAGCTGCGCTCGGCAGTGGCGATCTCGTACCAAAAATAAAATAATAATTCTTCTGTAACAAATATCACGTCCAACAACAACTGGGACGTAACACAGTATAGTATGCGCGTGTGATAGATAGGAAATAATTTCAAAGAATTATTGATCAAGTGAGACTGCGCAAGCGCATTCGAGTATTGCATGCGTATACCTCTATGTGCCTCTCTGATTCATCTCCAATCGCATGCCAGTCTACTTTTCATCATTATGACGTCTAATGGTGAGTTAATAGATATTTGTTTGTATAAATAAATTATTTTTAAAATTGTTCGACGAGTTGAAGAATTAATGAAAATATAATATTGCTTCGCCTAATCGGTATATCAAGATAGGGATTATATAGGATTTGCCACTTTGCCTGAGCAAGTTCACAGGAAATCGGTGAAAAAAGGCTTCGAATTCACTTTGATGGTTCTGGGTGAAGTTGGATTAGGAAAATCAACGCTCATCAATAGTCTATTTCTTGGTGATCTATATAAAGAGCGACGCTTAACTGATGCTTCAGGTAAGTACTTCTTCTGTCAAACTTCACTTACATTATCAATACTGAAATCTGAATAATTATTCAATAAAAATAAACTGAAGACCGCATAGAAAAAACAACATCCATTGAGAAAAAAACGATGGACATTGAAGAACGTGGCGTCCGATTGCGATTGACGATTGTCGACACTCCAGGTATTGTGTATCACAATTCATATTAGATAACAATCAAAAACGAAACAAATGATAATGTTTTCGTCTGATTATCTTAGGTTTCGGTGATGCCGTGAATTGCGAGGACACGTGGAAAGCTAGTTCAGCCTATATTGATGAACAGTTCCGACAGTACTTCACTGACGAAAGCGGACTGAATCGAAAAAATATCCAAGATAATAGAGTCCACTGTTGCTTATACTTTATACCACCTTACGGCCATGGGTAATCGTGCTAATTAGTTTTTGATAACACTGAAATAACAAAATGATGAAATAATGAATAACAATGTTACATAAAATTTAACGCAGGCTACGTCAGATCGATTTGGAAGTTTTGAAACGTCTACATAGAAAAGTAAATGTTGTTCCTGTGATAGCCAAAGCTGATACTTTAACAATGCAGGAAGTAATCAAGTTGAAAGAACAAATTCTAATCGACATTGAGGAACATGAAATTCAAGTATGCATTTGCGTCAAATACTAAGAAAACCACAACCATGTTGTTTAGAGTTATGAGACTCAGTTATAATTGCTTGTGTACAACAGATATATCAGTTTCCTGATTGCGATAGTGATGAAGATGATGAGTTCAAGCAACAAGACAATGAATTGAAAGCTTGTGTTCCATTCGCGGTTGTGGGCAGTTCAACAATGCTTGAAGTGGGAGGAAGGAAGATTCGCGGAAGACAGTATCCTTGGGGTGTTGTCGAAGGTATTAGATTTAAAAATTCACCGCATCTTTTTGTGCTTGTCTACAATTTGATCGTCATATTTATTGTCGTTTTTCAGTTGAAAATCCAAAACATAGTGATTTTGTAAAATTGAGAACGATGCTCATTTCAACTCACATGCAGGATTTGAAAGATGTCACACAGGATGTTCATTATGAAAACTTTCGAGCGCAATGCATCTCACAAATATCGCAACAAGTGATACGAGAAAGAAGGTACTTATGCATGTAAATAATTATTATATCATTTTCCAGTTGTAATTGTGGATATTCATTAGTGTTAATTACTCAAAAATTCATGATTTGAGATGTATTTCCCCAAATTATTGGTTACTTGCTTAGTTACTCATTTACTTGCTTGGTTCTTCACTTTCTAGCTTTCTTGTTTAGTTACTTAGTTGCTTACTTACACATCCACGCACACCCACCCACTCTTTCCACCAAGATATAATGATTCAAAAATGAAAAACATATTATATTTTATAATCTACATTATTTTTTCTTTCAGTGAGCCTGCGGGGCATAACGGTTATCCTAAAAAAATAATAAGTGAAAATTCAATTGATTGAAAAAATACTAGAGTCATACCAGGTTAACGCGAACTCCAATGACAGTCACTCTTTTCGATTTTGTTTATATTTGGTGAAAAAATTCTACTTGCCGATTTAAAAATACTCCTCAATTCATCTTTTCGGGAAAAGTTTTGGTTCTCGAGATATATCAAAAAAACGTTTTTCAAGGATTTTCAAATTTTAATGTTATTTAATTGGTTTTTCTGCTATAACTATTGTTTTTTTCAACCGATTTGGATGAAATCTTTTTCGCAGCTATCAACTGAATTCTGAATACTCAAAAAAAATCGACGAATAATCTAAATTTTGAAATGATAGGTTTTTAATTGATTAAATGTGAAAAAAAATGAATAATTATTTCTTCGTTGTCGCTGGGTCGATTCAGCCGTTTGTGATCTTAAGATTTTCTGAATATGCTATATGAAAATATCTCAAAAACTCATTTTGTGATCTTAAGTTTCGAGTGAGAACTGGCGGATTCAAAACGCAAGCGTATTAATTATCGTATGTGTAGCATTAAACTGTTGTTTAAAAATTGTTCATTTCATTTTTTTACACTGAAACGTCTATTATCCAATAATGCTGAAAATTATTCATGAAAACAGTCATTCAAACCACGTTTAATTGTCACTATACATATGTATCTGAAAATTCGGCACTTCAACCAACGTCACAGAAAAGCTATTGATGCTTCCTTCCCTTTTGTTAAACTTTCATTAATACTTCAGACGTGAGAAATTTTGTTAGAAATTATTTTGATCTTAACATATATAAAGTAACGTATGTATAGTTGTACATACAACATGAAATAGCGTGCGAATTCTCGAATTGATATGCATAATGACAGTTAAACGTGGTTTGACTGACTATTTTCATAAAAAATTGTTGTCATTATTAGGTGATACACGTTTCAGTGTAAAAAAATGGAATGAAAAATTTTCAAACAGTGTTCAATGTTATCATACATACGATAGTTGATACGGTTGCGGTTCAAATCCGCCGGTTCTCACTCAAAACTTAAAATCACAAAATGGATTTTGGAGGGATTTTTATATGGCATATTTAGAAAATATTAAAATCACAAACAGCTAAATCGATCCATCGACGACGGAGAATTAATTTTTTTTCTTCCACATTTAATCAGTTAAGAACCTACCATTTCAAAATTTTGACTATTCGTCATTTTTTTTCGAGTATTTGGAATCCAGATGATAGTTGCTAGAAAGGTTTCATTCAAATCAGTTGAAAAAAACAATAGTTATAGCACAAAAACCAATTAAATGGGGGTGACTATCATCAGAGTTCGCGTTAGCGTGGAATGACCCACTAACATTATCATACTTTTTTATTAAGCATAGGTCTACTCATGAATTTGTCACATTAGTTTCAGTTAGAGCGTCAGGAAACAGTTGTCTACGATTCTTGACCATTTGCAATACATATTGCAATTGTTTTTCATCCTCATAATAATGTTTATAATAATTTTGTTCAATTCAACTCTTTTTTCAGTAAAGTCATTCACAACTGATAAATTCTTGACAAACCTTCAGGCGATTATGTAGCTTTCATTTTTAGCACATTTAGATGGATGAATTTGCAAAAATTCTGTTTGTAACTCAGACTTTTCGAAAATTTGATCGACTCTACGGTTACAAAAAAATCAATACCGTTGTAAAATAAATCATTTATAATTTCATATTGATAGCGTTTCACGCTACAATTTTCATCCGTATAATCCATATCTTCTTCTGGAGACGATTAATATCTTTTTTTCTTCTTCATTTGTTCAGTTTTTGCGGGAACATTCCATCAAAAATTGCGATAATTGTTCATCTGGTGATAAGTACCATAAGTGATGCAGGAATTTATTAATAGCTACTGTAGCAAATTCACAGTTTATTATTATAAAGTTGTTGAATTCGTTCATGAACCGTGAATCATGGTAGGGATCCTCATCTTTTAAAAATTTACTTTTGGCAGCTTTTGACTTAGAGTTTGATACTTTTAGTTGCGGTTTAAATTGGGCGGTTTCAATTTCTCCATCAGTTATGAATTTTTGTTTAATAATATCAAAAGTAACTTCTGTCTGTGCAAGTTTGTTGATAATATAGTCTGACATTATATTTTTTAAAGGTTGATGAGTTTTTCCGTTTTCTTTCGCTCTCAATGAAAATTGTAAGTTGAGTGCGACATCGTTCAAACTGAATTTATTTTCAATTATAAAGCTATGTGAGAAGAATCGGTTAATTAATTCCTCCAAAGCACATATATCTGCATGCGCATCAAATGAATGTTCTGAATGTGTATCTGCCAGAGAAACTAAAGTAAGCTGATTTTTTTTGTTTTCACGTTCCGGAAATTTTTCTTGAAAAAGCAACAAAGTATCGATAAAACCTACAAATACTTCAAATAATTCATCGAGCATACCAACATTATAAAAACTTAATATCAGACGTGAAATGTCAAAACACTTAACATTATGTCCAATAAGAATAGAAGGTTTATTTAAGCTTTTTAGCAATATAATCACTTCACCTATCACAACTCTTTTTGGCGAAGAAAATACAGGTTTATCTTCTAAAAAAAGTTGACCATACTGCTGAGTCAGCCCATGTACTTGAGTTGCTTGAGGGGATATGGGTTCGCAGGGTGTAATGCATGCTTTATAAGATAACTTATTGTATTTCAATGCAATTTGGAGTATCTCAGCACAGTAAGGTGCTATGCCACTCTTTTTCAAAATTTTTTCTGTATTATGATATTCAAAATTTTTTTGATTGACTGCACATTCCACTCTACTATCTGCTGACTCAGATGAACAATTAAAATTATTTCTTGGTGCTTTTCGAGTGATAATATGGTTCAAACTTTCGATTGCTTGACTGGAGGCTCCTGCTGCAAACTTATCAGCGTTTTCTACAATTTTATCATACAAATCAGTCAATGACTTGTAGAGATCTTCATTTTTAAAACCACCTGAGATACTTTTATGTTGATAATTGACTTTATCCTTATTATATCCACACCAATCCCTACACTTATCGTGAATGTTGAAAGCATGATGAGGTATATTTCTAATTGCCTCGTTCATTGCAGCAGCATCCCCCTTGTTCTTTTCAACAGCACAAGCAAAACAACCTCGCAAATATTTTTTTGACGGTAAATTAGATAATCCTTCTAAAGGATCTTGATGAGAATATAAAGAATATAACAAATTTTTGACTCCTTTCTTGGAACGATTTAAATCACCAGCTTTCACTATGAAGTGTTTAGCTTCTTGTCTTATGGCATATATATTACTGCTGTCGTTATCACCAACAAAAATACCTACTTCTACATTGAATTTTTTTAAAACTGAACTGTGAACAACTAACTTTTTGGCAGCAATACCTTCCATTCCTTTAGCAGTTCCTTCATAATTTTTTCTGCAATCGTGACTAGAAACGAGAGCACCTTTATCACAGAATCTACATGCAGAATTCAATATTTCTACATCCAGAACTAAACCACTAAAATAACCAATTAAGGCACCATATCCATTCATGCTATTGTATTGTCGTCCATTCCCACGTTTGCTCCATCTCATATCATAAGGCACATATATTCGTACTATATCTGTCGGTAAAATATCACATGGGTTTTTTCCACTTTGAAGAATGAAATTTGTTCCTTTCAAATGTGCAGGCCTATAAATAGCAATAGTAATATGACATTCAAGGTTCGATAATACAAATCGCTGAGTATTATTGATTTTTATTACAATTCTTTCAAAAATTTCACAAATATTACATTAATTATTATCGAAATATTACTATACTTTTCACTTAACTTACTTTTTTGATAGGTTGTTGGTTATTGGGAATAGTTGTTTGTAGAAGAAGCTCAATAAATTGATCTCCAAAAAAGAATAACAAAAAAAAATTGATTAATAAATCAATAAATTAATCTCTGAAAAAAAATAACAAAAAAAAAATGGTTAATAAATCAATAAATTGATCTATAAAAAATATAATCATCATTACGTCATATTGATATAGTGTTTTATTTAGATTTAAATTGAAAAGTTAGGAAAATAGGAATCTTTTGGAAAATGGATATTGGACTCACAAGTACTTTTTCATTTCTTTTACTTTTTCTGAAGTTGAAGCTCTTTCTTTTCTGACAGCTTTTTCAAATCCATCTGTCGTAACTCCATCGATTGAAGAAGTTAAGTAACGCTCATGTTTTTTGAATGCAGCTTGCGACATTTGTGGAATATTCATTGTTGCAAGTGAGTTACTTGATCGTTGATGTCCTATTCCAGTGTGTAGGGATTCTTCAATAGAACAATATAAAGTAATAAATACAACAATGAGATAGCATTAAGAAAGAATTGCGTTATATTCATTCACTAATAATGAATATAATAAAACGACGAGAAAACAAAGTCTACATTAACTTACGTAAGACTAATCTTCAATTAATATCAAATACTTTGTATTCATCATTGGTATTATCATACTGGGGTCCAGTAGATACTTTGTTTATTTATAAACACTCTGCACAGCGAATCGATAATATAGAAACCACTCCGACTTTAGTTTCTTGCTCCTCATTACTGAATGACAAAGTCGCATTGCAGGAAGAACATTTCATTTGTTGAGCTAAATGAGATTTATGCACAATGCGATATCCGTCATCTTATGCACTTTCTTCATTTTTTTGATGTATTACATCAGACACTTGCTTAAATATATTTACATCTTTATTTTTCAATTATTATTGCTTAAATCAAAGTTTTCGAATTTAACTGGTATAAAAAACAGTAAATATGGAAAAATATGTAAAAAAATGAAAACATGTTCATAGTTTTATAATATTTTGAAATAATGATTTTTTGAATTTGTAAGTTGTCATCCTGAGCTATTTAGTACAGAAAGGATAGGAGTACGCCCCTTGCCCCTCACCACAGCAGTTATCTACCTTGAGATATTATTATTGATTGCAATATGGCACTCATACATTCACACCGCGACATTATATCCCTAAGTGATTCCCAATATGACTGCAGTTTTTTTCCTCGTGGTCGTCGTTCATCATCCCTGAACCCCGTACTCATTAGTCTACTTTGGAGTAGGTGTTGATTGGCTAAGCCACTGAGACAATAGCGACACAATTATTCGGTGTTAGGTCCCAAGTGATTGTTCCCCCTCTCCTGCAATTGTCAATTCCGCTTCTATCTTATTTTCATCTTTTACAAATTATATAAGAAAATCAGCTCTATATCACGCATAGTATTCTGCGATTAAATTATTATGGCTACATACTTTTGTATGCGCCAGCGTTCAAATTGAACACGCAGCATTGCATCTCGGATTATGTTCACCTTTTATCCATATAAAATTTATATTATTATTTCGTAAGATTATTTTATTATAATACCAACTAAGATCGTTATTTAACATATGCTCTCATATCCGTTTGAAATTCTGACTCTTCATTGTTCCTGATCGACACCTGAACCTATCTTCTATATTTTCATTTCTTCCAAAGAAACACCACAACTCACAATG
The DNA here is from genome assembly GCA_918226075.1 of Microctonus brassicae. Classification (NCBI taxonomy): domain Eukaryota; kingdom Metazoa; phylum Arthropoda; class Insecta; order Hymenoptera; family Braconidae; genus Microctonus; species Microctonus brassicae. Next base: position 11,695,228 of record OW445485.1, on the reverse strand, counting down.
CAACTCTATCTTATCGTTTCGGTTGCATCTCGAGACGCTGATATTGCAACTCTGTACTCTGAGAATGCATCCGTTTGCTGACCAAACGAAATTTACCTCAAGACTTTTTTCATCACTGAAAATTGGTTCTCGTTCAAACCTCAAAGCATCAACTTCAATCCAAATATCGGATCTAAAATCAAGTCGATACTAATCCAGTCAGAATTCAAGTGTTAATTCAGAATCTGTCTTTTTTTATTCTTAAATCTCTATTCCGATCTTTTCTCTAACATCGTACAGTGCTTCTGAGAGCTCGTAATTTACAGTTCGTAATTATTCCAAACATTAGTAATAACTTTACTTTTATATCATTGAGTAAGTGGAATAGTGAATTAGTGACAGAAATCCAAAGCGAATATTATCAACCATCAATTTCTGACGTTATTACTGAACTTTCACAAACTCATTCGATATTAAGATTCACGCTTGTAATCCAAGATTTAGATGAGGTTTTATTCAATAAATCAAAAAAAGTGTATTTTTAAGTGTCAATCGAAAATTAGTCCTCAGATCATCAAGCATTTTCCATCAAATTGAATCCACTTACATTGCACTTTAGCTGCGCTCAGCAGTAGCGGGAGATGATCCTATTTACCTCCTGAATTTTGTGAATTATAAATATAGCACAGTGTCACGAGAGATACTTCCCACTGAAGTGAAAAATACAGAATAAACATCAGCAGCGACCAATACATCCAAAGGTAAAATCACTTGGGCCATAACACTTACTAATATTAAAGATGGTGGCAGCAGTGGGATCGCTTGCCTGAAGTGCATCGAGATTATATGAACAATCACATTAATACTAAAAATTCGTTTCACGCATTATAAGAAAAGTAAAGAAATGATTAGGCAAGTAGACTTGCTTGGTACTTTTTATCACCATTGTTGTTTGATAGTATAAATCATTTCAATATAAATACCATAATATAATTTTGTTAATGCATAAAAATTTGCGACTCAAATAAACGAGTGTTGGAATTGAATTATCGGGTTAATCAAACGGTCATGTGCCTGTTTTGTTATATATTTCTTGTTTCTGCGATCGCTTTTGTTTTCTCGTATGAACGAATTGAAATATAGTAGAATTCTCTACTGTTACGAAATTCTTGACATGTAAGTTCAATTTTGAGTGCTCACACCAATATGCATTGATTGGAATGTCACATGCGTTTGTTTATATTCATTTTTATATTTTTTTCGAATTTTCATTCATGAAAAGGGATTCTTGGAAGTACAAAACTCTAGCAGGGTTTGTTGACATCGGTGACGCGTTACGCGTCATCAGAATGCAATGTACGTACTTTTATATGTAATTTCCCCACAATACATACAAACGTCATTTTCCCACGATATGAACATCTGATTGAAATGAGCCATATCAACTTATGATCCCCTGAACATTCTTATACTATGTTCAAAATTTCAGACTTTTTTATCAAACCACTCTTGAAATCACGTGGCTTCTATTTTTATTGCATGTGTTAATTACCTTAACAAAAAACACGGATTTGTTATCTTCGATCAAACCGAAAGTCATATCGAATTATGATGGCACCATTTGTTTACAGCCCCTCCCCCCTTCGATACCCAAACGCTATGTGAAAAATTTCAGATCTTTTGGACTAGCCACTCCTGAGATTACGTGGTTTCTATGTTTTTCGTCACATAAATCCTATAAAATACACGTATTTCGTTTGACTACGCATATAATTGTCATTTTACGACGAACGGAAAGTCGAAACAAAATTGAACAAAACAATTTATTGTTAGCTCGATAACAGTTAAACTCCCTATAAATTTTTAATTTATTTGATCCAGCAGTTTCTAAGATACACCCTCTATATAAATAAAATATTCGTCCGTACGCCCGCTGAAAAACACGTTTTTCATGTACGTGACCTTCAAAAACATGAAATTTTTTTTCATATTATTCAAGGAGGCAATTCATTGAACATTAATTTTAAGTTTTTTTATCTGTCATTATAGTTATTATTGTTGAAAATTGCGATTAAATGCTTTATTTCGGCGTTTTCAAATCGGACGAAACCAATACTTCCTTATCACTAAGTGATGAAAAGTAAAAAAACACGATATTTCACCGAAGAGACTGGTGCACGAAATCAAGTGAATAAATTGTGAGAGAAAAATTTTTGTTTCATCATCAACATTGCAAAAAATTTATATTTGTGAAAAAATCAAATAATAAATCTGTGAAAAACAAGATAAAATTGTGAAAACAGATATAATGGATAAACTTATGAAAAAATAATAAATTCACAACAAAAAAAAAAATAAGTTTGTAGAAAAGTTAATAAACTTGTGGAAAAAGCTTATAACAAAACATAACATCATCATCACTTGTGCAAGTTATTAACCAACGATAATTTCATTATCAATTCATCAATTGGAAAAAAAAAAAATATAAATATTCAAACATCGGATCATCGTCAACGGCGCGTGTGTATGAAAAAATTATCCAAGTTGAGAATCACCGACAACGTCACCAAAGCCTTTTTCACCCACTTTACAGAGGCGCAGCAACTAGAAGATCAGCAAAATACTCCTTACATCGTCTCATATAATTCATAATTTAGTGAGTCCTAAATATTTTCTTTATTCAATCTTCATCTCTATTATTTTTCTTCATTACATTTTCAATTTCACCATGTTACACACAATACTAATATTCTTTTTTTTGTCATCTTAAAAAAATTGTTTTTTTTTTACTATTACAAACATTGTTTGGAAAAATTATAATCTCAAAATGACTGATAACGATAACATATCAGGGCATCCGCCAGCCGGTGTTAGCAATGATAACAAGCCACTTTTCGAGATTCCTGCTACAACGACATTAGCAGATATAGTACAATTGATTCGCGAAACATATCACGCCACAAATAATCGCCAAGATAAAATGGATAAACAAATGGCAGCTCTTAATGCCAAAATTAACCGCCCTAAGCGACAATCAAGTTCAATGTCGCCATCTGCATCTGATGTATCAGATCGAGATATGTTGTATATGAATAATCATCCGCGACAAACACCAACACGAACTTTAAAGATGCCAACACCTACTCCGCAAATAAAAACACCAATCGCACAAATTCCATCACCCTTTCTACAAACGTTCACACCTGTTTTACAATCACGCAATCCAGTTCAGTCTTTGCCTAAAACCAGAGTTGTAATTGATGCTGACCGACGCATTACACCAGCGTTAAGTCCAAAAAATTATTTACAATCCATCCCATATTTCGACAGTACTCCCACGGGTTATGATGTAAGTGAATTTGTTGTACACTGAAAAAACGCATTAGCTTACATTCCACAGTACAGAGAATATAAAATATTAGCATTATCAACTGGTAGACTGAAAGGCGAAGCATTACGACGTGCAGGTAAAGCGAAATTGCGCACAGTTCAATAGACTTGATAAATTTTATTAATGAAAACTGTGACATACTCAAAACATATTTTTCTTTCGGAAGCAAAATTCTTAAATTAGAACAAGAAGCTTATGGAAGTATGAATACATATATTGTCCGAGCACAAGAATTATTAACTGATTGTACAGGACAACTATCACAATCAAATGTATCTAACAAAGAATTTGCCAGACAACCCGAGTCGAAATTTTACCGCTCTATATCCAACTTATCGCTAGTATACAGGTTGGAATAGTAATGGATGTTCTATTCCAATGATATTTTAACCAGTTATTAACGTGTTACCTATGCACAAATCTCCGATTCAGGGGTTAGATCAGCAAAAGACAACCTCCCCACCATATATTTTTCAATGGTTATACCAGTTGAGGAAAGGTTCCCTCCCTGCCTCTCGACTGCCTTATCCCTATTTCATGCAATAATAATTATAATAATGGATGAGGATTATTTGCGTGCATATTCATAAAATAACAATTTATAATTGATATTTTGTTTCTTTATGACAAATGAAGCATATTCAGCTTTAATACATACATACTCGATTGCATTGAAAATTGCCGGTATAACACAAATTTTTAATATCTAACGACCAAATTTAAATTATGAATTTACAATGTGCATGCCAAAAAATACATCAATTTACATAAAAAAAAGATGATAGGATAATGAGAAAATTGAAGTGTTCGGGTAATATATTTTCTTCTGTTTATTCACATTAATATCATTTTTTCACAATATTTTCACTGCTATCATATGTTCATCGAGAAAGACAACATGACGCATTTTCACTATAAAGATGTATAACAATCTTTAAACAAGATATTCTGCACTATATGAAACTTAGAACCGTCTTCAATCGATTTCATAACTACACAGACTTCGTTAATATTATATCATTATGCGAATGTGATATCAAACTAAAGAAAACACAATATAACACTGACATTATCGGACAACGCATGGAAAAACATGCATAACAACGACGCTCGAAACAGCCATATTGTCCTTGTCCCTGTGTCATTGTAAGGCAATGGACGAAAGTTGCCGATGATTTTACGGAATCGACCGATCGATCATGTCTAATGTTTTCCAAGTCCATAGAAATAGGATAGAAATTTTTCCAAGTTTCCTCCACTGAAAATTTCCTAAGTCTCACGGTTAGTGGTGGGGATTGCAGAACTATCGGGACTTACAGTTAGTCCGTTGAAATGTTACATTTTTTCGGTTTCGTGGTGCATATTGGTGAGTAGTAAATTTTTTTTCTTTGATTTTAAGGCGGAGTTAATGCAAAGTTAAATCCAAGTTTGGGGGATCGCCACCCTTATATTTCGGCCGCCATTTTGAAAAAGGGGGTGCAAATGATTTTACGTAATATCGGCTGAACTACTGGTCGCACAGAAAATTTTTAGATGAATTTTTTGTAGCAAATTAAATTCTCTATAACTTTAGTTATTTAGTTTTTGGTCGTAAAATTGAAAATAAAGGAGTTATCAACGAAAATAGATAAAAATTTGAGGACAATTTGTTTTTTTTTCGTTATCACTTTTTTACTGGTCGTTTCATGAAAAAATGACATCAGAGCACGTTCAAAGAGGAGATTTCAAGAAATAATTGTCACTCATTACTTTTGCAAATTTGACAATTTATAAAGGTTTTACAGCGCTGCGAAACTAACACTGTTCTCCAGTACTCGTCAGTATACATATCAATAGAAATAATTAAGCATAAATTTCTTTCATTTTTTCATTATTTTTATAAGAGACACTTTAATTATCGAAATTACAATGTTGAAAATAGTTAGTAATAAATTTTATCCTCCACTGAAAAAATTTTGAATAATTTGTTTAGAAGATTGGTAAAAAATATAATATTTGTATATTAAGTATATTTTCATTCGTGAATATGCAATGACATATAATATTACACAACATAGCATTCAAAACATCAAAAATAACATTCGCTTATTATGTATAATTCGTTCATATTATCAATAATTGGCTTTCATATGATGAATGTTATGGAATTATTTGTTTGGCAATAAAATTACATTAGGGGATTTTAATAGAGATGAATAAACAAATAATCTACTGACATTTTATAGTCTGCGAAATAATCTGTAAACAAATGAATCTAATGTGTCCTCAATTTTTTTGATGGGCCAGGCTGCGGCTCAGTAACTACTTGAATTACCGGTACTTCAGCTTCCGATACTATATCGTCGAGGAAGGTTGGAAATTGAACTGGTGCCATTGTTGGTAGTTCATGCTCAAAATCATTCTTGTCCATCAATCGGATGGACAGATGATATTCATGGTGTTGCTACAGGTCTCGCTTCCTCCAACACAAGACACAGCCCGCTTGCACAGCTTCCGAGTATATCATCAGATCCAGTCATGGCTCGGGGATAACAATGATCCTGAAAATTGGAGCTGGAAAAAGTATGGACAAATATTAATGCCCGTCCAAAGTTCAAAACCTTCAGCACCCCCTCCTAAAGTTGATATTTTGCCGATGCAAAGATAACTGTGGAGGTATTTTTGGATGTCAGGAGACAGGTCTCAAATGTTCGGGAGCGTGCCTATAACGTTCTAGGGAGACCTGTAGCAACATCATCTATATCATCCAATTGATAGACGAGAATGATTTTGAGAATGAACTACCAAAAATGGCACCAGTGCAATTTCCAACCTTCCTCGACGATAAAGTATCGGAAGCTGAATTACCGGTAACTCAAGTAGTTACTGAGCCGCAGCCTGGCCCATCGAAAAAATTGAGAACATACTAGATTCATTTGTTTACAGATTATTTCGCAGACTATAAAATGTCCGTAGAATATTTGTTTATTCATCTCTATTAATATCCTCTAATGTAATTTTATTGCGAAACAAATAATTTCGTAACATTTATCATATGAAAGCCAATTATTGATAATATAAACAAATTATACATAATAAGCGAATGTTATTTTTGATGTTTTGAATGCTATGTTGTGTAATATTATATGTCATTGCATATTCACGAATGGAAATATACTTAATATACAAATATTATATTTTTTACCAATCTTCTAAACAAATTATTTAAAATTTTTTCAGTGGAGAATAAAGTTTATTACTAATTATTTTCAACATTGTGATTTCGATAATTAAAGTGTCCCTTATAAAAATAATGAAAAAATGAAAGAAAACTATGCTTAATTATTTCTATTGATATGTATACTGACGAGTACTGGAGAATAGTGTTAGTTTCGCAGCGCTGTAAAACCTTTATAAATTAACAAATTTGCAAAAGTCATGAATGATAATTATTCATTGGAATCTCCTCTTTAAAAGTGCTCTGATGTCATTTTTCCATAAAACGACCAGTAAAAAAGTTATAACAAAAATAAAAAACAAATTGTCCTCAAATTTTTATCTATTTTCGTCAATAACTCCTTCATTTTCAATTTTACGACCAAAAACTAAATAACTAAAGTTATAGAGAATTTAATTTGCTACAAAAAATGTTGATGCAAATTTTCTATGCGACTAGTAGTTTGGCCGATATTACGTAAAGTCATTTGCATCCTCTTTTCTCAAAATGGCGGCCGAAATATAAGGGTGGCGATCCCCCAAACTTGGATTTAACTTTGCATTAACTTCCCCTTGACATCAAAAATAAAAAAAATTCACTGCTCACCAATATGCAAGGTAAAATGTAACATTTCAATGGATTAAGTCGGACTTCGCTCCTGTTAACCATTTCGTGCACGAAACCCCGCATCTGTTAGAAACTGCCCCTATCCCTACCATGCGCATAAATTCTCCCACATGCGTATTACGATGCGCAAGAGTAGAAATCGCGACGTTGAGTTCAAAAATACATATGAGAGATGCGTGTTAGAATCTTAACCTCAAAAATAAGTAGTCAAATATAAACAAAAGTCCAAAAAATTTAATTCAATGTTATATTTGAAACGTGTGTGATATCATTGTGATAATGGACATCCAATTAAGAAAGAAAAAGGTATGTACGTAATAACAGTTAGTTCGATATGAATAATAGTGTCCAAACTTTAATATAAGTGAATAATACAATAAATAATTGTAAATTATGTGGAGCCGTTCTAGATATATTGACGAATTATCGATATCATTATAATTTAATTATATTCATTCAAAATTTCAATTTTATTTTTATTTAATAATAATTTTTTTTTTTTTCGATTAATTTTCCAATGTCAAAATTTCATTTGTATGTTCAGTGCTCATTCTATACATATATAAATATTTTCTCACAGGAAAAAAAAAATCTATCAGTGGAGAATCGTGCAGCAATTTTGCAAGACCTAGAATCTGGTGCTTTTGTACAACAAATTGCAGTAAAGTATGGAGTCACATCATCAGCGATGTTAATGATACGAAAGCGGAAGGAAAATGTTGAAAAGGCTAAAAACATATTAGAAAACTGTGATGGAAATATTACTAAGAAAAGATATCCAACAGCAGAAGAAAATGAGTTTGACAAGAAATTATTCGACTGGTTCAAAGAACGGCGGAGCGCAGGGGTACCGATTAGTGAGCATTTACTAAAAAGTAAAGCGTTATTTTATAAATATCAGCTTTCAGGAGATGAGAATTTTAAAGCTAGTAATGGATGGCTGGTCTGATTCAAAAAAAGGCATGGGTTAGATCAACGAACTGTACACGGAGAAAAATTATTAGCGGAGAGAGCAGCAAGTGAAAAGTTTGAAGAAAATATGAATAATATTCGTACAGTCAATGGAATTAGTTTGGAATTTATCATAATTGTGATAAAACTGGTCTATACTATAAAATGATGCCAAATACAACATTATTGAGCAAAGGAGAGGTTAAAGTTGAAGGGCGCAAAAAACCTAAAAATCGTTTAACTGTGATGCTCTGTACTATTGCATCGGGTACACATGAGTTACCTTCATTTGTCATTGGAAGAAATATGCCACGATGTTTTAAAGGCATGAAAAATTTACCAGTTATATTTGAGAAACAAGTGAACGCATGGATGACGTGCGATTTGATGAGAACATGATATTCCACAATTTAATTCCGGAAGTACAAAAAAAAACACAACCTCGACAATAATCCGGATATTAAAATAATTCTCATAATGGATAATGCTGGATGTCATCCACCAGCAAAAGAATTGAATAACCAACACGCTTCTTTTTCTGTGTTATACTTACCACTAAATGTGACCTCTTTAATCCAACCTCTTGATCAAGACATCACAGGACAACATCAGAAATTGCTAAAAATCTCTAATACCTTCAGAAGAAAATACCATTTCAGTTCATCAAATCCAATCAGTGAATCCCGAAGATTTATATCGTTCATTAAAAATATCATCTACTTATGAAGGTTTAACTCTTGAACACATTAGTGAATGGCTCAATATAGATGCTGATGAAAATGGTTGGAAACTTCGGTCTGACGAGGAGATTATTTTAGGCCAAGTTGCTGATGACAGTGTTATGGATGCTGATGAAGAGCTTAATGATACTATTTCATATAACGATCAGGAATGTACTTCATCAGATTCGATTTTGAATAGTAACAATGTTACATTTGTTGAAGCTTTAAGTGCAATGAACACGTTGTTCAATTGGTACCAAAGAGATGGTCGATCTGAAAAAGGTTTACAATATTTGCTAGAATTATATTCAGAAATGGCGGAAAGATTTTCTAATGAATATAGTGAAGAAAATATAGTACCTGAAGTAAATATTATATTAAGAAATATATTATAAAGATATGAAATATAAAACCAAAAAATAATAGTATGAAAAATTATAATGACCGTATTAAAAATGTTCAATTAAATAGGAAAATATCGTGTAGTTAAATTTTAATATATATCCCAATATTCGTTTTTCCATGATGTCGGAAAGAATATTGATAATAAAGATATTTTACTGAACTGTAATATTACCTTGTTCCAAGTTTATGTGGTGTACGACACTACTCTCTGTCATAATGAACACGCAAATCTTAAAACGATAATTTTAGTAGTAAACAGTAATACGTTAAATATTCATATTAGTATCTATGTATCACTCGTTTGGAAAGGGCGCCGTAGCAGAGCGTGCTGATTGGCTACGGTCCGAGCATAGTGGGAGATGGCGTTCATAACAGAATCGAGGTTTTTGAGCTAACATATGCGGGGTTTAACAGAAGCGGGGTCCGACTGTATTCAGAACATTGTAAGCTATGAAAATAGCGTGGTGGGGAGGTTCAGAATATATTCAAGACTTATTTCATCAATTGATTTGTGAATGATCGTTACATATTTTTATAGGAAATTGAACACTCAATAAAAAAAGTATCCTACAATTTTTTTACATTTTTTACTGTTTAGAAGATATCAGAGGTTAAAGTTTGAAGAGTTTAACAAATAGTCTTTGTTACTTTTAAATTTTATAACTCGTAAACAAATGAATATTATAAAGTGCGCCATACATATTTTCGTAGAAAATTAAACGCTCTACAAAAAAGGTTTCTTGTGGTTATTCAATCACTCTAACCATTTGGAACATATTTGCATTCGAATCCCTGCGTACTGTTTTTGATAGCTAATTTTTTAATAAATATTTTGAATTTATCCATTCAAGTCATAAATGCGAATATCTTCTAAATGGTTAGAGTAATTGATTAACCACAAGAGACCTTTTTTGTAGAGCGTTCAATCACTTGAAAAATACGTTCAATCTAGACAAAAACATTAGATATGAACTAAACGGCGTTCCGAAAACTGATAAACCAATGACAGTAGGAAAAATTGCTTTAATAATAAAGAATACAATGAATGAATTCCATATAATACCAGCAGAATTCTCATTAAATTACGCAGGAATAATCGGCACTGAATTCATGCAGAAAAATAACGCTGAAATTGATTATGAGAAGAAATTAGTTATTGCCAATAATTTTAATTACCCCTTTTATCATACTGAGCGAATTTCATTCCCAGCAAGACAAAAAACTTTGATGATAATTCGACTTTTAGATAAAAAATTGAACAAAGGTTACATTAATCAAATAACTATGCCTGACGGAATTTTTGCGGGAAAATCATCAGTTTCAAATCAAAACGGTAGAGCTTACATTTTTGCTATCAACACACGCGAAGACGACGTGACTGTTGACGTTCCAGTGGTACCATTACATACTTACGAGACCAGTGAAGACGAGAGAGAAAATAAAATTAAAAACAAAATTTTCAATAATAAAGCTGAAAATTATGTTGAAAAAGTAATGAATACTCTCGATCTCAGTCATGTAAATATTGAAGAAAAATCAGCAATACATGAATTAATTACTGAATACGCAGATTTGTTTCATTTGACAGGTGAAACACTCCGTTCCACGAATGCTAAAACTCATCGCATCATCACTACTGACGACATTCCAGTTAACAAACGTCAATATCGTTATCCACCACTACAAAAAGACAAAATTGACAGACGAATAAATGACTTATTAGAAATGGAAATATTACAACCATCAGCTTTTCCATATAATTCACCTTCATGGATTGTTACGTCCCAGTTGGTATTGGACGTATTTTTTATTGTTCATTCATTTGTTTTGGTAGAAGATCGTACTCACCGCTACTACGCGTAGTTGAAGTGCTGTATTGGATGGATAATGATGATTTTAATGAGCGATAATCAATAAAATAAAGGAAATACACTATTTTGCATTTATTGATTAATCACTAACTTATATCACTGAGAAAAATCGAGAATCGTGATTACTATGGACTTGTTAAATGTTGTTATTTTGTATCTCATAGAAAGCGATAGTGTCTATTCATTTATTCGTTCAATCACTTGCACTATTTCACTCACACCATGGTATAAAAGTAAAGTTATTACTAATAATTTATGTCTTATTTTATTCTTAAATCTCTACTCCGATCTTTTCTCTAACATCGTACAGTGCTTCCGAGAGCTCGTAATTTACAGTTCATAGTCATTCCAATCATTAGTAATAACTTTACTTCTATATCATTTGGAAGGTGAAATAGTGAATTAGTGAGTGAAATCCAAAGCGAATATTATCAACCGTCAATTTGTGACGTTATTAATGAACTTTCACAGACTCATTCGACATTAAGATTCACTCTTGTAATCCAAGATTTGGATAAGGTATTATTCAATAAATCAAAAAAAGTGTATTTTTGTGTGTCAATCGATAATTAATCCTCAGATCATCAAGCATCTTCCATCAAATTTAACTCACCCACATTGCACTTCAGCTGCGCATAGCAGTTGCAGGCAACGATTCTATTCACCTTATCAATATCGTAAATTAATAATATAGTATAGTGTTACGAGAGATACTTCCCACTAAAGTGAAAAATACAGAATCAACATCGGCAGCGACCAATACATACAAAGGTAAAATCACTCAAGACGTGACACTTCCTGAAATCGTTTGGGAAAAATAAAATGTTTGCGTTCCCCCAGATATGAACGTGTGTCTTAGATAATTAACAAAGTCGATGTCGTTATAAGATAAATCTTATAGAATAATAATATAATATTCATATGAATAAATCGTCAATATAATCCGAGATGCGATGCTAAGTATCGAATTTTAAATACTGGTACGTACAAAAGTATGCAGTCATAATAATTTAATCGCAGAATACGATGTTTGATAGAGAGCTGATGTTCTGATATAATTGTGAAAGACGAGAATATGATGGAAGCGGAATCGACAAATGCGGGGTAGGGAGATAAAGTCACGTGTGACCTAAAAGGATAGTTACGAAAAAACCTGACGCTCGAGGCAACAAAAAATGGAGACTAGTAATTGATTATCGCAAAATTAATGATAAAACAGTCAAAGATGCTTATCCACTACCGCTCATCAGCGATATACGCGATCAACTAGGTGGCGCTAAATATTTTTCAATATTTGATCTCGCTTCCGGTTTCCATCAAATTGAAATGAACGAGAATGACAAAGAAAAAACAGCTTTTACCTCGCCACATGGCCATTATGAATTTAAAAGAACTTTGTCTCAAAAACACACCTGCAACATTTGAAAGATTAATGGATTTGGTATGACGTGGATTACAGGGCAATATATTATTCGTTTATCCTGTTGATATCGTTATTTCCGCTCGTTCCATTGAAGAACATAATATTAAATTAAAAAAAATTGCTAATAAACTGAGGCAAGCCAATTTAAAATTACAAACTGAAAAATGTCAATTTTTAAGAACGAAAGTTGAATATTTGGACATATTATTGGTCATGACGGTGTAAAACCTGATCCTGAAAAATTAAAAGCCGTCGAAAACTTTTCAATTCTTGAAACACAGAAAAATGTTGAAGAATTTTTAGGACTTGCCGGTTATTACAGGCGATTCATAAAAATTTTTACTGATATTGCTAAGCCATTATCCGATTCAAGAAGTAAGAATGTCGATTACGAATAGCAATTTAAACATCAAGCCGCTTTTGAAATATTGCGTGACGAATTATGCGAATCACTTATTTTAATTTATCCAGATTTTGATAAGCCATTCGTTGTGACTACTGGCGCGTCAGGTTACGCAGTCGGTGCAGTCTTATCTCAAGGTGAAATAGATGAAGATTCACCAGTGGCGTGTTCTTCCAGGGTAATGAATAAAACTGAACAAAATTATCATACAACTGAGAAAGAAATGCTCGCTGTAATATTCGAATCAAAAACTTTTCGAACTTATTCATATCGAAAAAATTTACAGTAATCACAGATCATGGACCTCTTGTTTGGTTAGTAATTTTAACGACTCATCATCACGTGCAAAGATATGACGAGAACGGGTTAGAGAATTCGATTTCAAAATTCAATATAAAGCTGGAAAAATAAATACAAACGCTGACGCTTCATCACGCAACCCAGTAGTCGACGCTGAACCACGAGAAATATACGTGGTTAATGTTGCATGGAAATCAGGTACGGAATCAAACACTGAAGATTGGGAAGGCTAGCCTTCTCGTATGCGAAGCACAAATCTCGAACCCTTAGAAGATTTAAATACGTATAGATACAATTCACGAACCCCCGGAGGGTGTGAGAAATACAAAACGTCGGAAATTAGCAGATGATCTAAATACATACTTCAAACTCATAGGAAATACAAACTTCGAACTTACAGAATCTATGAAGTATACAGAACCTGTGGGAAAAATAACTAAGCGCGGTCCATGCAGACCACGTAAAAATCCACTCAATGAACTTCCAGATAAAAAATTGATAAAACGAGAACGAAGCACACTTCGTAAGAAACGCCTACACAAACTTCACACTAATTTACATAACATTGTACTGACTTTTGATTCCACTGATTCAACCACGGATAAATATAATTTGATGAGAAAAGAACTGCGCATAGAAAGCGACAGCGAAGACGCTAACACGACAATTATGACACATCTGACTCTGAAGCATTTGTAAACTCAGTAGAAATGAGTATCAATCCACGTATATCACATAAAATCTATTCACACAAATCTCGCAATAACACAAACACAACTTCTGACTCACAAACATCAATATATTCAGTAGAAATGACAACTAACTTACGTACATTACACCAAATGAAATAATACAAAGATCATAATGAATCAAATGCAACTTCTGGCTCTGATGACACTCCGCACCACATTGAAAAAATGACAAACGAAATAGAGAAGAGAAATCGAATCAAACAGATCAAAGATTGACATGTAAAATTAGACCGTATTGATCTAGAGACACGGTAGTGTCTCGCGTCAAATTCACTCAGGAGCGAGATATACATACCGTGTATCTTCACGTGAAAGTCCGAGTTTCAGGAGACCACTATGATGAGATCTCATATATGCACAAAATTTAGCGGAAAAATAACTGGCGTAATTGGAAGGTCGTGTCCAAATTATATGATAAAACTGATTTTATTTTTTTCCACGTTCCGTATTATGGAAGATATATTGCGTTAAAGTTGAAAACTCATGATTTTCACGATGAAAAAAAATCAGCCCTGGACGTCGTCGTCTGTTCGGCGTCCTCATTAAATGTGTGTATGATATTATAAACTTGTCTCTCTTCAATCTATACTGTAGTATCTTTCTCTCACTTCTAAAACTTCCTATTGTTTTGGCTTTTATTATTGCAAGTTTGCAACTGCCTTCTTCTAACACACGTTGTATCTATAAGCTTGTCCTTTGCTTTCATGATGGATTTCATTTTTTCCCTACTCTGGTGGTCAATTTTAACACTAGCCAGAATTGATATCAAGAAACATAAAATATTATGATTATTTGTAGTTGTGTGTAAGGTTGTTTTCTGAGTATAAATTCAAATTTTCGCGCCATATTTCACATTTTCATGTGCTATAGTGTGAACACGTCGTTCCGCCGGAATTACCTGAAACAAATGTACACACATGCTTTATAACATTGAATACATGTACATATTTATTTACAGACATATGTATAGAGCACTCGTGAAGTAAATATATATAAAGAGAAAATAAAGTATACTTAGTAGGCGTAGGAGCGAGCGGTGCTACGACGATAAGCGGACGATTAGAGCAAAGCGAGCAGCCACGACTGAATATATAATAGTTGAGCGCAGCTGCGGCGGGGGATAAAATACTATGAACAAAAAATATTTTAAAATAATAATAATAATAATGATGATAATAAAAGAGAATCTATATGAAAGAGTGCATTGAAAGAACTATACACTTGGTATTCGCGTACATTTAGTCCTACAACTTCAACTAAACCGCCCGCTTTATAATCTATCGCGTCTCTCGCGCTGTTGCAACCAAAGAGGGAAAGTTGTTTGCTACAAATCCCTGGAGCAAATACGACACGTGTTTTATATAGGTATAATGTGGAAAAAAGATATGTCAAAATGTTTGTAAATATATTTAATTTTCGTTCTCTTTCAGTTGTCGGTTTATTGAGATTAATTTTCATTACTTCAATATAATTTATTGATACTATATATAACATCTTATTTATTCTTTAGTATTTTTATTTATTTAATTTTAATTTGCATAGTGTGAATTTATTAATGGATTTGTTTGCTTTTATATTAAGGAAAAAAATTTGATTAAATTTGGAAAGATTGAAAGTAAAATTATTGAATTAATTATTTGATATTTGATATTGAATCTATATTTTCTACCGTTGATTTTCATGTGACAAATTGATGATAAAGTTGATTATTTTATTTTTATATATAATTTATTGTCAAATACTCTTAGTTTCTAATTTTTTCAAATTTAAAACTTTTACAAGCATTTATTTGTAATTTTCTTTCAGCCAATTTCGCTAAAAATAATTAAATAAATTCTCGTGATTGATAAGCAACAATTGCAATCAATATAAAATCAAAGTTATAGAAATTTTTTGATTTTAATATTGACATTGAAATATCTAAAAAAAAATTCATTCATTTACTAATTAACTATAATATATATCACATCCTTATATGTACATATAAAACAATGTGGCATGCGCATGTCCTACTTCGAATTCATGTACTATAGTGTGATGTATTTGAAATTGTCTCGTATATATTTCACATCGACCGAAAACAATATGTCGTACTCTAGCGTGATGTATAACTTTTATCATACTATAGTACAGCATATTATCGATGATCCGTCAATATTTTTTACGTGGGAAATAATATGGCTGATTTTCATGTACTACATATCATCGATGATCTGTCAATTTTTATGAGGGAAACAATATGGTTGATTTTCATGTACTTCATATTATCGATGAAATTCATGATCTGTCAATTTTTTTTACTAAGGAAATAATATATAGTTAATTTTCATGTACTATAGCATAATAAGTGTTTCATACTATAGTACTGTCATGTACTATAGCGTGTTATATTTTTTTACAAGGAAAACAATATGGTTGATTTTCATGTACTATAGTACTACATATATTATCATTGGAATTCATGATCCACCAATGCGCAAAAGAATATTATGAACACTTTTCAAAAAAATGTTTAATGAATAATTTTACAAGTACTTCAATCAATCGAAAAAAGGTGGGGGTGATGATAATAACATCTGAGCCATGTATTTCCCCCACCTCATTTACCGCTGTTATCCAATGACAATGTATCTATCCACCTTTTCTCCCACTCATTTATAACTATCATCCAATCACGTTAGTGTTGGAAATACCTCTTAGTTCATTCTTTCTATTATCCAATGATATTTGAGCATGATTTATTACTTTTTGATTGTTATTGCATTATTTTAACCGTTATTATATCATTCCAACCGTCATTTTCAACTACGCAGTAAAATTTTTTGTCATGAACAAAGAAATAGTTATTTCAACCGTTATTTTATTTGCGCAGTAACTTTATGTTATGAAATATTAGGAGTAGGGAAATTACTCTAAAAGCATGAGATTTTTTTCTATTGCGCATTTATTTCATATTCAAGTGTCAAAAATTTCATATTTAATTGTGAATTAGATTTTATATTCAAGTGTTAAAAGATTTCAACATGGACAATTTACCTGTGCCATTAACATCAGAAGAAGTGATATTATTACAAACATTTCCACCACATAAATTGCGTTGGTCTGATATTATATACAAACATTTCGGTGATCAACCTCCAGCGAATATTTTGAATTTTTTGAACGATACAATAAATTATCAAAATAATGTCTTACATATTTTACATTTACGTGAACGTGAAACTATTGGAAACCTAAGAGAAGTTTGTTCAAAGTGTTTATACACACATGATGGTCTCAGCATGATGGTTGGAATGTTCAAACAAATGTCACAAAGTGTGAACGACTTAATAATGAATATTTTTCATTTAAAACATGAATATGAAGCTGAAAAAGAAAACGCAAGTGTTTCATCAATATGCTCATCTACTGAAATAGAAGATTCTACTATTATCAAGGATTTGATTAATAATATAATAGATATGTCGTCAAATGTGTACCAAATGTCGGAACAAACAAAGCAATTCATCAACGATGGGAAAGAAGAGTTTAATAATAATTTATAAAAATGTATTCAATCAAATAGAATTAACAATATTGTATCAAATTTCGTTTTATTATTCACATATTTATTATTTTACCTATTACATGAATATTTTTTTAAACATATCGTTATTAGATTTATATTCAGAAATACAATATGCATGAGTCAATTTGGAGTGGGAAACTCATCGACAGATTCAATTTGTATATCTACTAATTTTGGCTCTTAATTTCATATTTTTTTATGATGTTAAAAATATTATTTAAATATATCCATGAACAAAATAAAAAAATGTAAAAAGTATTTCTCATATTTTGAAATTTGTAATTAATCTTCCAATGATTCCCTTAATCCCTAAACAAATAAAACTATTTTTTATATATTCAATTGATAGGTTATATATAATAAGTACATGATCAAATGAGTTTTATCTTTTTTATTTAAAAATAAATTAGCATACGATTATATCATTTTTTTCATTCAACATTAATGAATTCACATTCTCTATATTGTCCACCAATGTAATGCATGTTAAGTTTTTCATTCACTGCTGCATCCGCTAGCAATTTATATTGGTCTCGTTCTTTCAACAGATATTTCACAACTCTTGATGGTAGAAAAACAGTAAACTCTTTATTCAATGTCACAACGATGCTTTCTCCAAATTTAGTTTCAACAGTTTTCATTTCAGTCACTTTATAGTTTATTTCAACTTCTAGCTGATCCCAGGACTTTGTTGGTAAAAAATTTCCTCCTCGACAAACATCATTCAATTTAGAGAAGTCCATTTCAGAAAGATATTATTTTAAGAATTTAAGATGTATGCTTTATTGATCTTGTTCACAGATGAAATGTTGAGAATAGACAAATTTTCATGCTTCTTATAACTTTCACCCCACTCTCATATCAAAAAAAAAAAAAATATGAGTGGGGAAGCGATCATAATTTTCTATCCTATAATTGGTTGAAACAAGTTTGAACACGTTCAAAGATGACGTCATCAAAATGCTGCTCCCTGATTGGTTGAACACGTTATTATTCTTTCATATCATCGATCCCCCACTCTTTCAAGAAAAACGGTTAGAAGTTCTTTGTTCTATAGTAATTTAGAGGTCATATCAAAATGTTGCTCTCTGATTGGTTGAAACAAATTTGAACACGTTCAGAGATGACGTCATCAAAATGCTGCTTTCTGATTGGTTTAATCATGTTATTCTTTCAGATTATTGATTCCCCCACTCTTTCAAGAAAAAACCGTTAGAAGTTCTTTGTTCTACAGTATTTCAGAGGTTCTATCAAAATGCTGCTCTCTGATTGCTTGAAACAAGTTTGAACCCGTTTAGAGATGACGTCATCAAAATGGTGCTTCCTGATTGGTTTAAACATGTTATTCTCTCAGATAATTGATCCGCCCTCTCTTTCAAGAAAAAAACGTTAGAAGTTCTACAACATTTTAGAAGTCATTTCATCTTCCAAATGTAAACAAAATAGATGAAAGTTCTTTGTTCTGCAATATTTAGAGGCCATTTCATCTTCTAAGTATAAACAAAAACCATTGAAAGTTCTTTGTTCATCTCCCCCACTCTTCTTTTTCCTTCCATTATAAAAGGATGCTCATTCAAATGATGAATTACTTTGAAAAAAATCTCAGCGCTAAAAGTTCAAATTTTACTCAAAATAAAAAAAATAATATAGTGAGTTGATAAAAAACTTGGAAGATGGTTTCAAATCATGCTTGAATAATACGACGGAAAGTATTACTCATGCTAACAAATGGCGACGAATCGGTGCTAAAAATTTACAATTGTTCAATAAGATTTCAAAAAAATGTAAAACGCGTAGTGATAAAGTGCAAGTGTTAACATATATCTCACAGTTGCAATTAATGATTGTAAAGTTTAAAAAATTACATAGACAAAAATATAATATTATTGGTGGTAACATTAAGCTTAGTAAGAATAATATAGAGTGGAATAATTTACAATCAGTTTTCAATGGTAGAATGAAGACTGGTATGATAACAAACATTAAACATATTGATTTAAAATCATTTTTAAACGATGCAAAAGACACATTTATAATAAAAGTGAAACAAACAATGCATGAAATAAATAACATGAAAGTGAAAGTCATATTATCATGCAAATTTGAAAATATGAAGAATGGTGGTATGGTTGAAGGAATCAAATATTTCAACACACAAAATGTGCCTATATTAAGATCAACTGATATCAATGAGTGGTACAAAGAAAACATTATAGAT
Source organism: Microctonus brassicae (assembly GCA_918226075.1). Lineage (NCBI taxonomy): Eukaryota > Metazoa > Arthropoda > Insecta > Hymenoptera > Braconidae > Microctonus > Microctonus brassicae. The sequence continues at coordinate 11,675,422 of OW445485.1, read as the reverse complement.
ATTTTAACTATGAAAGTTGATGAATTTGAAGAACGTGATTCTGGTTGGTCGATGAATGAAATAATTAACTTAGTTGTTAATTTCAACAAATATACTGCATTGAGTGGTGGTACATCCACATTTGTGCAATTACCTAGATATATCTAATTGAAGAAAGCTGTAGTGAATATTAAAAATAATGATGAATATTGTTTTTTGTGGTGTATTGTAGCAGCTAGGAATCAAACAAATACAAAAAATCCAAGGATAACATATTCATATCCTCATTACAGCAAAGCAAATCTGAAATATGAGGGGCTTACATTTCCTATGACATTAGATCAAATCTCAAAATTTGAGTTGATGAATAATTTATCAATCAATGTATATGGTCTTGAAGATGAAAATCAAGAGAAAATTGATATAGTTCCATATTACATAAGCAAAAATTTAAATAGTAAAGAACCAATAATTCACTTACTAATAATTGATAGTAATATCAAAAGTGATTGTGAAGATTTCAAGAAAATTTATCATTTCACATGGATACGCAGACTTTCGCGATTAATATCAAGACAAATAAGTAAAAGGAGACGCACTCACATTTGTGATAGATGTTCATGTCATTTCAAATCACTCAATGCTTATGAAAATCATAGAATGGATTGTCAGAACATCAACAAGACACTTCGAGTAATTTTGCTGAAGGAAAATGAAAATTTTTTATTCTTCAATAATTATAAATATGAAGAATCTGTACCATTTGCTGTTTATGCTGATCTTGAGTGTATTTTGGAATCAAACCCAGATGGATCTCAAAAACGTGTACCACACAGCATTGCATATTATGTACACTGTTCATATAATGATTCATTATCAAAGTTTGAATTAAAAAGAGACCCTGATTGCATCAAATGGTTCACTAATGAAATGTATAAATTTGCAATTGGTGTGAATCAACTATATTTCCAACATAAAAAACCTATGAAAGCACTAACAACTCAGCAAAAGCATGAGTATAATAACGCGAGATTGTGTCACATATGTGAAAATTTATTTAACGAAATGGATAAAAAACATCGAGATCACTGTCATCTAACTGGAGAGTATCGTGGTGCAGCACATGAAAGTTGTAATATGCAATATCAACATCCACATTATATCCCCGTTGTATTCCATAATTCATCTATATATGATTCACACTTTTTGATCAAATCAATAGCTAAAGATTTTGAAGGGACATTATATTTGCTACCTATAAATAAGGAAAAGTACATTTCATTTAGTAGAAAAGTGGAAGACACCAAAATATCACTACGATTCATCGACTCATACAGATTCATGGCAAGCAGCATTGATAAATTATTATCAAATACAAATGATGCTGATAAAGTAATAACTCGCAAATATTATAAATCTGATGATCAATATAAATTAGTTACGAGAAAAGGTATTTTTTCATACGAATACATTGATAGTTGGTTATAACTTGATGAAACAGAATTACCAACGAAGGATAAATTCTTTTCAAAATTAAATGATTGCGGAATAACAGATGAGAATTATGAACACGCGAAAACAATTTGGGATAAATTTGATCTTAAAACATTGGGGGAGTATTCAGATCTTTACCTCAAGACTGATGTATTACTTTTAGCAGATATTTTCGAAAATTTTAGACATAGTTGATACTCAACGTATAATCTGGATCCATTACATTATTGCACATCGCCAGGTTTAGCTTCCGATGCGATGCTTAAATACACTAATATAAAATTAGAACTTTCGACAGATCCTGAAATGCTACTATTTATTGAAAAAGGTATAAGAGGTGGTGTAGCTCAATGTTCAAATCGTTATGCCAGAGCGAATAATAAGTATATGGGTGATGAATTCAACCCAAACGAAGAACAATCATACCTCATGTATTTTGACGTCAACAATCTTTATGGTACAGCTATGAGTGATTATTTACCTTCTGGTGGATTTAAACGGATTGAAAATGCATTCAATGAGAATGATATAATAAACATTTCCAATGATTCATCATTCGGGTATATATTTGAAGTTGATATGATGTATCCGGAAGAGCTTCATGATATGCATCGTGATTTACCCCTGTCCTCAGCACTTCATACCACCAACAGGAAAACATTCAAAACTGATGACAACTCTTCTACCCAAAGAAAAGTATGTAATCCATTACAAAAATTTGAAGCAATGTTTAAGTTTGGGCATGAAGATTCATAAGATTCACAGAATCCTAAAGTTCAAACAATCACCTTAATTGAAACCATACATAGATTTAAATACTGGTTTAAGAAAGAAAGCGAAAAATAAATTTCAAAAAGGATTTTTCAAATTGATGATTAATTCGGTATATGGTAAAACTATGGAGAATGTTCGAGAACATAAGGAAGTGAAATTGATTACAAAGTGGGATGGAAGGTGTGGTGAACGAGCACTTATTGCGAAACCAAATTTTCATAGCTGCACCATCTTTGAAGAGGATATGGTTATCATTGAGTTGAATCGTGTTAAAGTTAAGTTCAATAAACCAATATTTGTTGGATATTCTATTTTAGATATATCGAAAATATTCATTTATGATTTTCATTATGAGTATATTAAGAAAATGTTTCCAAATCAACAAGTGAAATTAATGTATACGGATACTGATAGTCTCATCTATCATTTGATTACGCCTAATGTTTATGAAATCATGAAACGAGATATTCACAAGTTTGATACTAGTGATTATCCACCAAATAATAATTATAATATACCATTAATGAATAAGAAAGTATTAGGTTTAATGAAAGATGAGAGTAATGGAAGAATTATGACTGAATTTATAGGACTGCGTGCAAAATTGTATTCATTTAAAGTATTGAATGATGATCACGATCATAAAAAGGCAAAAGGTATTAAAGTATCATCATTGAAAAAGATTACATTCGGTGATTATAAACAATGTCTATTTGAACATCAAAATTTGTCTGTAAATCAATATTTTATTAGAAGTGAAATACATGAAGTTAATACAATAGCGCAAAGGAAAGTAGCTTTAAGATGGGAAGATGATAGAAGAATAATTTGTCATCAAACAACAGATACTCTCCCATGGGGTTATAAGAATTTAGTCAATCAAAATAATTGTGATAATATGATGTAAATGAATAAGCATGTACATATTTAAAAAAATATTTTATTTATTTAAAAATCCTTCATAATATTTTTACAAATCCTTTTCACTTACCCAACTATTATGTGAATTATCAAATCCTAACCACTTTACATAGCATTTATTTCCCTGTTTTCGTGAACCCTTTCTCTATAAGATAAACGTCAGGATATTTTACTTTGCTAAGCTCTTCTTCATAGAAGCATCCCATAATTGGTACATTATGAATATCAATTAGTTTATATGTTGGCGGAGTAGTATTTTTCACATCGTCGATGGTGAATATTTCTGTTGTCCAATTTGGTGTATATCCTTTTTCAAAAATAAGTTTATATTTGCTTACTCGAACCTTATCACCAATTCTAAACTTATAACGCTGCTTTTTAACTATTTGATAAGATTTATATACTGTATGAAGTAACAATTTTTCATTTTCCTTTGTAACATCCTTAGGTTTCATTTTTATTGTTCTATGTTTTGTATTATTATATTCATCTATAAGATTTGATAAAATATCAATCCATTTATATGTTCCTTGAAGACTGAATTGTTTCCACATTTTATTCTTAAGTGTACGATTGAAACGTTTACATATTAAAGCTTTCAAGTTTGTGAATGTTGAATATAATTTAATATTATAATGTTTCATAAGCATCTTTTCTTTATTATAGAATTCTTTACCACGATCAACATGTAATTTTTCAGGTTTACGTGAAGTTTTTATGATAGATTCCATTGCTTTTGTAACATCTTTCCCATTTTTTGTTTTCAATGGTACTGCGCATGCGTATTTTGATAAAATATCAATTACAGTTAGCAGATATTTGGAACCATTATTTTAAGTTGCATAAGCTGACATATCAACGGGATCAGCTTGCCATGTTTCATCTAATCCTCTCATTTCAACATGACGACGTTTATAATTGATACGAGCAGGCTTATGTAATTCATCAACTATCACTGCTTTCATCATAATTATTTGTTAACAGATTCTAATAATTTCTTAATATTATCTTCAATAATATTTGTTCTGAAATCGTTTAATGTTCTGGTATTATTGTTACATACTTCTTCCACTGCAGCTAGTTCAGATGTCAGTTTAGAAATGTGATTTATCTGTTTAGATAGCTCCTTTTCTATATTTTCACGGTAACTGTTGACTGTGTTACGCATATTCCTTTTATAATTTGTTATAAGATCATTGCATTCAATAATATCATGACGTAAAATAAATAAAGTTTGATTCAAGTCATCAATTTCTTTTTGTATGTAACTTTTCACAATCTTCATAGGTACATCATCATTATCATGCAGAGCATCTGCAATGTTACATAGCCTTTTGTCATCCATATCATATTGTCCATCGGATGTAATCTTGAAACCATAATCAGGAGGTCCACGATCTGATTTTGCATTACTCTTCACTAACTTTCGCCCAAATATACCAACACTCATCTTGTTACTTCAACTATCGAGGTATAAATGATGAACTTTTTGAATTCATTGTTAATATATAATTTTTGCTTCACGTAGTTCTTCGATAATCGAAATTATTTCATTTGTATGACTTGGGTTGCCCGCAGATTGAGATGCTAAAAGTAATCGTAAGCGATCAACAAGTTCATTAGGATCGTCCCAGTATACATAATCCAAAGGTTTACTTCTTCTTTTAGCTATTTTATGGTAAGGAAGTGCTCTTCCAGATTTCTGTTTTATATTTTTTTCAATATATTGTTTATATTTCAAACTCTTATCCATTATGAGACTACCATCAGGATCATAGCGTTTATAGAGTGCATTTGTTGATTTAATAATATTCATATAATTTTCTTTATCTTTAACACTTATGATTGATTCATTTGGTGATTAAGTGAATAATAATTCAATTAATCCAGGAGTTTGTTGAAAACGTTCATTACCAACACTTATAATATTATCATTGAACTGAATATTGGTATCACCAATTTTCAATTGATTATTAGTTGTCTTGCGTACACCGAATCTAACATCCAATTTACTATTACTCTGTTTGCCCATAAGCATTTTCATGTATAATGTTCAATTATCTTCTTGCTTTAAAGGTGAACTTTGAGATGTAATTTCATCATGTTCGAATCCTTTAGTAGTATCATTATTATTGAATAATGTTCCTTCTTCATCATAATTCATGGCAGTTGCAAACGATTGATCTGGTTCATTCTTTATACGAATATCAGCCAATTCATCTTTTATTTCTTGCTTCATCTGATTAGATGTTGTCACTAAATTTTCCAATGGTTTCACAATAGGTTTAAAAGCATCCTTCATAATCTGTTCTGATATTTCTTTACCATGCTTTATCATTCTATGCTTATGACGTATTGCATCACTTGCTTTTACTATTTGCGATAATGTATTGCAATCCTTTTTAATGTTTGAAGCAGCCATGTTGACGCATTTGAGTCCAAACTAGAACTGTAATATCTTGCACATATCATTTTCATTCTATACTTATGAAACAGTCAAAACCTTTTCTATATCTTCCGGAATTAATATCACTATCTTTGTCAATAACTAAAAAACTATATTTATCATCATTCCAACATGATAAACATACACCTCTGAACTCTTTATACGTCATATCAGTATTAACATGATCATCATCAATATGTTTGAGATTCATTTCATCCTGCTTGAATAGTATTATCAAATTTACATTACCACGTATCAAATGTTTTGGTATCCGTGTATACGTTTGACATAAATAAAATGAATGAACATCTCTATGTCGACCCATGCAGAAAAAAGCTCTAATATTATCTTGCTTCTCACAAGCTACGTCATCAAAAATCATGATAGAATTTGGTCGTGCCTCTTCAGGTGTAACTACCTTCTCATGATCACTAAATGGAAAATATTCAACACCATCTATAGGTTTTAATAGATTTTCCAAGTATTTTGAAATAGGAATTATTTGTCTTGATTCCTCCTGGCGCGGCCTGGGTCAAGTGCTGCCAGGTTTCATGAGGCGTTAATAATGAAGTTTTATATTTTCGTGTTAATTTTAGTTTAGTTCAATATATCGAACCTAAATTGTTGAGCGCCAATTGATTTTCGTCGAGATAAATCAATAAACTCTTTTATTTTGGCGATCATTTAATTTATTTAATTTTATTTTTATGCCAGCTAACTCGTGACGATCTCAAGGTTGAGTACGCTCGGACGACCCTTTTGACCAATATAATTTCAATAATATTTTATAATAATTTCGTCAATGATAATTTCGACAAAATGAATAATATGCAAATGGATATGACACTTAAGACGATCACACACAATTTGGATATTACATATAGATAATTTAAAATAACTTTTCACACACAATTTTATATTATATATCATTCAATTTTAATTAATAAGAAATTTGATTCAATTTAGTAAATAGCTCAATGGTTGAGACAAGAATTATGCAGATTTATATAAATGTTAACTTACAGTTTTGGCTTGGCTTTACAATTATTTCTTTTCGACAATTATTCCAGTTCTTTCCAGAATATTCCAATTACAATTGTTTCAATATTTTAATTAGTTTTGACAATTTTCCCTTGACTGAATATTTCTTTCCAGACAATGACTTTGATATAATTCGTCTATTACTTTGACGATAATTTTGTATATTGTACTTTTACTTTTATGATACTTTTTATATAAATTTTATAATTTTGCTTTAACGCGAATACAATTTTCGGGCGTCGACTTTACAGGTTGGCTCGTAGAGCAGAAGTGAAGTGATTTTCGGCTATCGCCTGATCGTAGGCTCATTGTCCCTTTGTCTAATGACCATGTGATCCTCACGTGTTGACGAGTTGGTGCGTTGACCGTTGCAGTTTCGGCAAGCATCTTATATCCTTGTCTATTGCATTGGATCGCCATTAGGAATGACCTCTCTCGCTCGCTCTCATTGTCGAATTCAATGTCGTTTATCTGGAAATTATTTTCATTCTCGGCAATATTTGCCGAATTATTATTTTTGATTCATTAATTATAATATTGTCTAGCCAGCCAGGAACTGTGTATACAATTTTCTTTCGACATTTATCATTATTTAATTTTATTAGTATTGACAATTTACGTTAGTCATTTATGTGATTCGATGATAAAATATAATTAACAATTTTATAATTATTTTCTTTCGACGATTGACGCCCGAGAACAATATTCGAGCGTTATAGGGGAGGTCGACAATATTTCCTGTCACAATTTATACTTTGGTTAGTTCAATGATTTTGAATAAACATAAATATTTTCAAATCTCAAACCATTAGGATGAATAATGAGTGCTAGGAGTGCATTTGTTTTACCACAATTTGATGGACCACAAAAAATAGCTCGCATACTATTTGGTAATAATTCACCATGTCGTTTCTCTTTATTATTTTGCTGGGGAATTTCATTATCAAAATTCATAATGGGTAATGTAATTGTCTGCTTCTTAAACTTCACTGTGGATAACTGTTTCTCGCACGCCATAATGATTACAACTAAACGTTAAACTATATGGTTAATTGCTTATATACCTGTGATGATGGAGCAATTTAGTTAGTTATCCAAAGACTACCATTGTATTCACATGGCACCACGTTCCACTCGCGGTAAAGGTTTCATCAGCAATATTAGTAACAAGTTACCTTTCGAAGCACATATCCCCGGTTATCAATATTGTGGTCCTGGCACTAAATTATCAAAGAGGCTAGCACGTGGTGATTCAGGGATCAATCCCCTTGATGCTGCGTGCAAAAATCACGATATTGCATACGCGCAAAATCCTGATAATATCATTGAACGAAATAAAGCTGATAGAATATTAGCTAAAAAAGCATCAGCACGTATTGTTGCTAAAGACGCAAATATTGGTGAAAAGGATGTAGCTTGGGGTGTGACAAACATAATGAATATGAAATCTTAACTCGGTGCTGGTATGAAGAGAAAAAAAGTTACTCCTGCACGTTAAAAAAAAAAGCAGATGAAAAAACCTGTAATATCTTTCAAGGAAATTATGAAAGAAGCGAAAAATTCAATGCATTCAGATGCAGATATTTTCAAGTCAGCATTGAATGGTGCACGAGCTGCTGTGAAAAAAGCTGGTGGTAAAAGTAAAGTGGGTGCCCCACCACGCATATTACCAGTACCAATGAGAACAGGAGTTATTTTACCTTTCCTCCTACCAATTTTTGCTGGTTTGAGTGCTGCTGGTGCTCTAGCTGGTGGTGCTGCCGGTATAGCTGAAGCTGTGAATGATGCGAGTGCAGCAAAACGTGAATTAACAGAGAATAAACGTCACAATGAAACGATGGATTCTCTTGCTTTAGGCAAAGGAATGTATTTGAAACCATATAAAAAAGGTTTAGGTCTTTACTTGAATCCTGCAAAAAACTTATAGACCTACCACATCGAGCATCAACCGATGCTGATCTCATGAAGTATGCTAAAATTATGAAAATTTCACATTTTCGTGGAATATTTATGAGAAATAATTTACCAGAGTCGGGTCCATGGATAAATGAATCAGCTATTATCAATCTTGATGATAAAAATGGACCTGGAACTCACTGGGTAGCATATATGAAAAAGAATAAAGATGTTACACACTTTGATAGTTTCGGTGATTTGCAACTACATCACTAGTAAACCTTGCCATTTGTCATCTGTTTGAGGAGATACGTTATGAATTGAATGCAGTTGAAATTGATCGAAATAAAAATGTTGGTAAAACATCTCTTATGAAAGGATATGTTTCCCTATGCTCAGAACAGAATTATCTGTTGGAGAATGCAGGATGGTTAACTCAAGATAATGATGAAATAATTTATGTCAATGGATATTTTGATATATCTATTCCGTTAAATTTATTGTTGGGATTCGCTGAAGATTATCAGAAAGTTATTGTGAATGCTAAACATGAATTAATTCTCACGAGAGCGAATACTGATTCAAATGCTATTGTTCAAACTGTAGTGGAGAATGTTAAGCTCACCCTTCAGAAAATTGATACATGATACCATACGTAAAAGTCTCAGACATACAAAAAATTCAATTGCTCAATTATATAGCCAAAGACCCATCTATTTCAATCAGTTTTCGTGCATGGGAATTATATGAGTATCCATTACTTCCAACATCTACAAAGAACGTTTGGGTTGTCAAAACTACAACAAAATTGAAAAAACCACGCTATATTATACTAGGATTTCCAACTGCTAGAAAAAATAATGTAAGGAAAAATGTCAGTCATTTTGATCATTGCAAATTGTGAGATGTAAAAGTATTTCTTAATTCACAATCTTATCCTTACGGAAATTTGAATTGAGACTTTGACAAAAATCAATATGCAATATTATATGGAATGTGTACAAATTTGCAATCATCATATTATGGTAAAGAATCAGCTCTGTCAAGTTGGCACCCCCAAATGCGAATTTTTCAATTTTTTTTGCACGGTTCGTTTGTCCATCGTAGGACCACGTAAGTCCACCGAATAGATTATTTTGTCCAGGCACAGTTTAAAAGTTATAAACAAATACTTTTTTTTCAAAAAATTTCCGTCAAGCACCCCCAAATGCAAATTTCGCAAGTTTTTTTGCAGGATTCGCATGTCTATCGTAGGACCACATTTTCCACCCGAAAGATTATTTTGTCCACACCCAGATTAATTATTATTCAACTTTTAAAATTTTCGAAAGTGTGAAGTTGGCACCCCCAAATGCGAATTTTTCAATTTTTTTTGCACGGATCGTTTGTCCATCGTAGGATCACGTTAGTCCACCCAATAGATTATTTTGTCCAGGCACCGTTCAAAAGTTATAAGCAAAATTTTTTTTTTCATGTATATGGCGACTGAGAAAATGCGAAGTTACAACCCCAAATGCAAATTTCGCAAGTTTTTTTGCAGGATTCGCTTGTCTATCGTAGGACCACATTTGTCCACCCAATAGATTATTTTGTTCACTCCCAGATCAATTATTATTCAACTTTTAGAATTTTCGAAAGTGTGAAATTGGCACCCCTAAAAAGTTATGAACAAATTTTTTTTTTCAAATATATTTCTTCCAGAAAAATGTGGTTACACCACCAAATGCAAATTTCGCAACTTTTTTTGCAGGATTCGTTTTTCCATCGCAGGGCAAGGCTTGTCCAGTAGGGTGTGCCATTTTTAGGCAACTTTTTTTTTCATCGAATAAACAGACTGAAAACATACCAGACGGTGAAAAAATGAGCCTGTTGAAAGCGGAGCTCTTAATTTTAATATTTAGAGCTGCCGGAATGTATTTTCCATTTTGCATTTGAATAACATGGGAAGAAAAAATTTTTTTTTTTGATTTTTGTTGTTAGACATCGGCGCGACGTAGAGATGAGCCGATTACATGTTCTTGTAGGGAATCGAACGCTCTACAAAAAAAGTCTTCCAAACTTTTTTCATAGAAGCAGTCATTCTGCAGATATTCAAACCCAAAGTTCGAAATGTATGAAATTTCGACTTTTTTGTCATTAAATCGATAATAGTCAGTTTTTTATTGTCATAAAAATTATTTTCATTCAAAAAACTGGTTTTAATGTGCTTATTTTTTGTGAAGCTAGAAAAAAATACTCATATATTGGATATTTTTTTTTCTTTATTTTATTTACTATGGAAAAAATTATTTATCACTCATGTTGAATTGAATTTCTTATGATTTCAAACTTCTGGGAAATTATTCATTCATTACTGTGTGGAAATTTGAAAAATTCGTTGCCTGGAAATTCGCTGGAAACCTTGTTGAACAAAAATATAAGTGAATTCGTTTCCAAAAAATCAATGAAATTATTTGAAAAATTCGATTTACCATGCGATTTTCTTGATGAAGATGTTCCATTGTGGCCAGATAATGAAAGTTATCAAGAAAAGTTGGGGTTTTTTGAAAAATCGAATGTTGTTAATGACACTGCAGAACGCAGCGTCGCATTAGTCAACGAATATAATACATGCCTAACTAAAGATGAAGAACAATTTCAATTTTTATTGCAAGTAGTAAACAAGCACCGAAAAAAATATCCAAATTGTAATAAAAAAACACTTCAGTAATTGTACTTTCATTGCTCAATTTCGTTTATATAGTATAATTTTTATTGCTTTTAGATGATGATAGGATTAATTCAACATAAGTCATAAATAATTTCTTTCACAGTAAATAAAATGAAGAAAAAAAAATATCCAATATATGAGTATTTTTTTTCAGCTTCACAATAAAATAAGCACATTAAAACCAGTTTTTTCAATGAAAATAATTTTTATGACATTAAAAAACTGACTATTATCGATTTAATGACAAAAAAGTCAAAATTTCATACATTTCGAACTTTGGGTTTGAATATCTGCAGAATGACTGTTTCTATGAAAAAAGTTTAAGAGACATTTTTTATAGAGCGTTCGATTCCCTACAAGAAAATGTAGTCGGCTCATCTCTACGTTGCGCCAATGTCCAACAACGAAAATAAAAAAAAAAAATTTTTTTTTCCCATGTAATTCAAATGGAAAATGGAAAATATATTCCGGCAGCTCTAAATATTAAAATCAAGAGCTCCGCTTTTAACAGGCTCATTTTTTCACCGTCTAGTATGTTTTCAGTCTGTTTATTCGATGAAAAAAAAAGTTACCTAAAAATAGCACACCCTACTGGACAAGCCTTGTCCTGCGATGGAAAAACGAATCCTGCAAAAAAACTTGCGAAATTTGCATTTGGGGTTGTAACTTCGCATTTTCTCAGTCGCCATATACATGAAAAAAAAAATTTTGCTTATAACTTTTGAACGGTGCCTGGACAAAATAATCTATTGGGTGGACTTACGTGGTCCTACGATGGACAAACGATCCGTGCGGAAAAAAATTGGAAAATTCGCATTTGGGGGTGCCAACTTCACATTTTCTCAGTCGCCATATACAAGAAAAAAAAAATTTTGCTTATAACTTTTGAACGGTGCCTGGACAAAATAATCTATTGGGTGGACTTACGTGGTCCTACGATGGACAAACGATCCGTGCGGAAAAAAATTGGAAAATTCGCATTTGGGGGTGCCAACTTCACATTTTCTCAGTCGCCATATACAAGAAAAAAAAAATTTTGTTTATAACTTTTGAACGGTGCCTGGACAAAATAATCTATTGGGTGGACTTACGTGGTCCTACGATGGACAAACGATCCGTGCAAAAAAAATTGAAAAATTCGCATTTGGGGGTGCCAACTTCACACTTTCGAAAATTTTAAAAGTTCAATAATAATTAATCTGGGGGTGGACAAAATAATCTATTGGGTGGACTTACGTGGTCCTACGATGGACAAACGAACCGTGCCAAAAAAATTGGAAAATTCGCATTTGGGGGTGCTGGTCGGAAATTTTTTGAAAAAAAAGTATTTGTTTATAACTTTTAAACTGTGCCTGCACAAAATAATCTATTGGGTGGACTTACGTGGTCCTACGATGAACAAACGAACCGTGCAAAAAAAATTGAAAAATTCGCATTTGGGGGTGCCAACTTCACAGAGCTATAATATTTATGTATTAAACTACTTGATAAACAGAACAATAGCTAAGAAAAGAGGAAAGCTAATAATATTATTCGTGGACCTTGAAGCTGCATTCGACTCTGTGGATAAGAAAGTATTATTAGAAGCAATGAAAAAAAAGAAAGAGTAAATGATGAGACAATTAGAAAGGTGGAAGAAATATATTCGGAGACAAAATGTGAAGTGAGGGTAGGAGGCAAGGAAGGGGAGAGCTTCTACACGATAAAAGGGGTAAGACAAGGTGTCCGCTTAGCGCGGACCTTTTTAACATTCTGCTAGCAGATCTTGAAGAATGCTTGGAGAATGGTGGCTGGGGAGGAGTAACGATAGGTGGGGAAAGAATAAGATCGTTAACATACGCGGATGCCATCGTAGTAATGGCAGAGGATGAAGAAGAGCTAATTGGAATGATAAAGAATTTAGAAAGATATATGGACGAGAAAAGGCTGACGGTGAATATGAATAAGTCTAAAATAATAAGATTTACGAAAAGAGGAGCAAGGAGAAAAAAAGTAGGATGGAAATGTAAAGAAGAGAACATGGAAGAAGTAAAAGAGTTCAATCACCTGGGGTATAATGTAAAAAAAAAAAGGAAGCGCAGGAGGTACAGATAAGAGGAAAAGTGAAGAAGGCAATGGCTGCTATGAAGAATGTGTGGGGAATAGGAAAGAGAAGATTTAAAAATAATATAAGAAAAAGGATCTGAATGTTCGACAAATTAGTGTGGACAGTGGCGAGCTATGAAGTGGAAATATAGGGTTGGAAAGAGAGAAAAAAGATAGAAATTTGTCACGAGAAGCATTTAAAATGGGTATTGGGAGTGGATTAGAGAACGCCGGAGTATATAGTAAGGAAGGAATTGAAGCCAGAAAAAATGTGCATAAGAGCGGCAAGAAGAGCATGGGATTTTGAAATAAGGTTAGAGGAAGGAAACGGATCCGAATGGGCCAGAAGGTGCTTATATCGAATAAAGGCAGGAGAAAAGTCAAAAAAAAAAAAAAAAACTGTGAAAATGGGAAAAGGAAAGGCGAGGTTCCTTCGAGATATTAGGCTACAGAAGGGAAGAAATAGGAAGATTAAGGGGAGAAAGAAGAGAAGGCTTCAAAGAGGTAGAGATGAAGCATGAAAAAATGCAGGTAATGAAGAGGAGAAAAAGAATTAGGATGTCCAGATACAATGAATGGTACAAGAGGATGATAAGCGAAAGTATGCTACAATACTTGATGAAAGAATGGGGTGAATCAAGGTGGCAGAGAGTGGCAAGATTCAGAACTGGTGGAGTGTTGAGAGAGGCAAGGCACTGGAAAGAAGAGTGGAAAAGAGTATGCAGAGTGTGCGGGGGAAAAGAGGAAACTTGGGAACATATATGGGAAAGGTGTGGAGTAAAGGGAGAGAAAGTGGGATGGCAAGAAGCGGTTGGGGGAATTCTGGGCGAGGGAGGAGGTGGAGAAAGGTGGATGAGGATGATTGAGGAAAAAAGAAGTGCAATTGAGAAACAGTATGAGAATATTGAAAGTGATGTGAATGAATGAAATAGAAAAAAAAATAAAAAAAAAAATAAGGGAGGAAGAAAGAGAGAAAAATATGTAAGATAAGGCATGAAATTAATGTGGAATGAGTAATGTGCGAGAAAGAGGAAGTCATGTAACCCTAAGGGGAACCATTATATTTAAATAATTATAATAATAATATCATATATACTATGAATAGTTTCTAATCGTGTTTAACAACTATTTCAAACCAATCAGATTTTTACATATAAATAAATTAATCTCCACACTAATAAAATTACGTTTACTAATAAATATTTGTCAAATAAAATACTTCGTTTTATTTCATGCGATGTCTAATTTTTTTACATCTAAATTCTCAGATTGAGACTACTAACGATGAGTGAAATGAAAACATTGGAGATAACTGTCGAATGGATTATATTATCAATGAGAATGGAGAGTTGATGGCTATTTTTGAACAAAATATTGAATCAGTTGTTAGTGTAGTTGTTTCCCCAAACACTCAAAATCTTGTCCTAAGAGACGTATCAACTGCTCCAATCACGTCTGAAATAAATGTTGCATCAAATGTCCTTATTCCACAATCAAATGCAGGGCAACGTGAAGATATACTTCCTCTTGATAATGTAGTTGATATTGATCCACTTATAAATAAATTTTCAGAACCCTTCAAAAAACTATGTTATTGGCCCAAGTGTGACTTAACAAAAAAAAAAAAAAAAAAAAGAAACGGATTCATGATTATTCTTCACTCCCATCTGTTTTGTCTAGCTCGCAATGGCAACAAATTCAGGAAGCGAAAGAAAATGAAAAAGATTTAAAAGCAAAACAATTAATTTTATAGAAAAAAATTAAAGTAGAGCAACAGGAGATGAAAAAACATTCTCATCGATATTATGAACCATTCGACAGCTATCTCCAATGTTTTTATTCCACTCATCGTTAGTAGTCTCAATCTGAAAATTTAGATGTAGAAAAATTGAACATCGTATAAAATAAAATAAAGTATTTTATTTGACAAATATTCATTAGTAAACGTAATTTTATTAATGTTAATATTAATTTATATATATATAAAAATCTGATTGGTTTAGAATAATTGTTAAACACAATTAGAAACTATTCATAGTATGTTTATGTTTATATTATTATTAAAATATAATGGTTCTCCTTAGGTTTACATGACTTCCTCTTTCTCCCACATTACTCATTTCACATTAATTTCATGCCTTATCTTACATATTTTTCTTTCTTACTTCCTCCCTTTTTTTTTATTTTTTTTTTATTTTATTTATTTCACATCACTTTTAATATTCTCATACTGTTCCTCAATTGCACTTCTTCTTTTCTCAATGATCCTCATCCACCTTCCTCCACCTGCTTCCTCGCCCGGAATTCTCCCAACCGCTTCTTGCCATCCCACTTTCTCTCCCTTTACTCCACACCTTTCCTATATATGTTCCTAAGTTTCCTTTTCTTCCCCGCACACTCTGCATACTCTTTTCCACTCTTTTTCCCAGTGCCTTGCCTCTCTCACCGCTCCACCAGTTCTGAATCTTGCCACTCTCTGCCACCTTGATTCACCCCATCCTTTTATCAAGTATTGTTGCATACTTTCGCTCGTCATCCTCTTGTACCATTTATTGTATCTGGACATCCTAATTACTTCTCTCCTTTTCATTTGTTATAGTATCATACACACATTCAATAAGGACGCCGAACAGACGGCGACGACCAGGACTGAATTTTTTTCATCATGAAAATCGTGAGTTTTTCACTTCAACTCAGCATATCTTCGGTAAAACGGAACATAGGAAAAAAATAAAATCAGTTTAATTATATAATTTGGACACGAGCTTCCGATTGCGCACATTATTTTTTGGTTAAATTTTGTGCATATATGAGATCTTATCATAGTGGTCTGTTGAAACTCGGACTTTCGCGTAAAGATACACGGTACGTATATCTCGCTCTGCAGTGAACTTGGCGCGAGACACTACCGTGTCTCTTGATTACAAAATTATTGTGAAGTTACAAAAGTACAACATATAATATTATCGTCAAAGTGAAAGACGAAGTATATTAAACAGATTGTCGAAAGGAATATATAATCAAGGAAAATTGTTCAAGGAAAATTGTCAAAGTCAATTGAAATCATTATAACAATTATATTTAGAATTCATTGAAATCATTGTCAAAAGCCGAATCATTATACCAAGCCAGAACTGTAAGTCGAAGTTTTATATTAATCTACATTTTTTTGTCTCAGCCATTGAGCAAATAATCAAACCATTAATTGAATTCAATATCTATTGAACATGGAAAATCAAACTGAATATAATTGTGTGTGAAAGTTTATTTGAATTATTCATATACATCATCCAAATTGTATGTGATCGTCTCGATCCTAATATTTATACATGTAATTCACTTCGCCAAACTTATTTATCATCATTAAAATTACTTGTCAAGGTGTCATCCGATGATACTCAACCTTGAGATCGGCACGAGCTAGTCGGCAATGTGTAACGTTCTTTCTATTGACTGCTTGGAGCGCAGCGTACCCTAGGTGAATGCCTCTAAGCTCAGCTGACTCTCCAGGATTCCTTCAGGATGAAGGCGAAAGATAGCGTTAAACAAATTCAAACGGTTCTGGTATTTGCAAAAAATTTAGTCTATTTATTCAGTAAATCAATATTAAGGTGATTGTTATTAACTGGCGAGTACATATGTTATACAAATTCATTCATTAATTCGATATTCAGCCTCGTTTGGCAACATGAATTAAACAGTACTACTGCTACGCTACGATTTCTTCTAGAATTCCCTAGGATGGTAACGGACCTGTATGCAATGTAAATCCGCCTTCATTCGTTGTGAATAACTAATGTTGCACGTTTTAGTACTTCTTTCACAATAAACAATAGAAATTAACTATCAAGGTACGCTCCAACTGCGTTTCTATTTGATTAAACAAGTTATAATATCAACAATAATACAATTTGAATTCTTGTAAATGAACTTTTGCAATCAACTCTCGTTCTTACGCTCTATATTTCACTACCACGTGTTCCAATCGCGTAATAGTCTATTTGCGTATGACCAAGAATAAATCGCGTATTTAATAATTATTTACATGTATTTTACGAGGATTTCTCCGCGACTAATTAATGTTAATTATGTTCCGATTACAATATTTTTCGGTATCTGGTAATTAATGTTTATGTTCGCGTTAAGATACAATTTTTAATTCGCGGGCACAATAATTTTTCGGCACTTTACTGGTCGGTGGTGAGTTGATTCGGTTTTGTTCAAGGAGCACTCTCGAGTGCTCCAGTTCGATCGAACCGTACAATAAACTAGAGGGGAAAATGGATTGGA
The DNA here is from genome assembly GCA_918226075.1 of Microctonus brassicae. NCBI lineage: Eukaryota > Metazoa > Arthropoda > Insecta > Hymenoptera > Braconidae > Microctonus > Microctonus brassicae. The sequence continues at coordinate 11,657,786 of OW445485.1, read as the reverse complement.
AAGGAGCGAACAAATACTTCAGTTTGAGCGAACCGTATAGCAAATGCCCGTGTAGGCTGAGGATGAGAGTAAAATAACTCAGTCCGATCGAACTGTACAACTTTCACCGTAGGAGAGAAAGAGACTAAGACAAAACGTGGGTGGGTATATGAACAATACTTTAGTTCGATCAAACTGTGTGGAAAGACTCCTAGTACTATTCCCTTGAATAGCCGCCGAAAAACTGACTCTATGTGGCCGTTGCGGCGGCTTTCATACTGTTGGATAGGTGGGCGATTACCCACCACATCGATTCCCATTTAGGTGTGGATCAAGTGAGTGGGGCGCCTGAACCCATGTGACGGCCCTGCTATTGGTGGATGCCTATGGCGAGTCCCGCCTATGCGGCATTCATCCCCACTAGCAGTTTGCCGTATCTTATCCTTCTCTTTCTATTTTTTTGTCATTTATTATAATTTCCGAAGCGATTCTGCCCTTAATTATTAGTTATTTGCATTCATTTATCTTATTCTGATTTATTCTTCATGTTTTATTATATTTCATTTTATTTTTCGACTGTTATGTGCTTCTTTTATATGAATTTATAAGTACGCATCCTTTCTGCGCACCTTCTCTCTTTAGCACAATTGCGCATGCGCGCTGACCAAAGGCCCGCTGAGTACTTTCAAGTTTCGAACACTTGAGTTAGTACCTATCAGGCGGCGCTAGTTTTGCTAATGCTCGGGTTTTATGAAAAGCGGCCTTAATCATTTTTTTTGCCTATTGCAAATGGCGGCCGTTCTGTGTAACAGTTTGTCATGATTGAAATTGAAATTGGTTAAATTGCATAGTCAAATTGAAATAAAATAGTTTATTGATTTGTCTAAAAATCAATTGGCGCTCCACAGTTAAGGTTTATCAAATAAAATGAAATGAAATGAATAAAAATTGATGAAAACTATGCAATAGCATTTTTGCCTAATGAAACCTGGCAGCCAATGACCCAGGCCGCGCCAGGAGGAAACGTTATTCCTATTTCAATAAGTATTGTGAGAAAATTACATATAAAAGTACGTACATTGCATTCTGATGACGCGTCAACAATGTCAACAAACCTTGCTAGAGTTTTGTATTCCCGAGAATCCCTTTCCATCGATGAAAATTCGAATAAAATATAAAAATAATTCTCACTGTTCACTATTGAAATGATTTATACGATCATTCAACAATAGTGATGAAAAGTACTGGGCAATTCTACTTTCCTAAACATTTGTTTATTATTATTTTCATTATTTTAATATTATCAGGCGCAAATTGATTTTTTTTGAGCAAATCAATAAACTCAATTGCCTTTTACTTGTCGATCCTAATTGCGGATAATAATGTGTGGTTTTAATAATGATTTATTCCTGGCGTGAGACGGCTCTAGGGGATACCGCCAGATAAATCGTATTACACTTTTTGATAATTATTAATTTTCGTTTGATTTCACACATAAAACGAATAAAATGGTATACACACAATTCAGGAGAATTCCACGAGTACACGTGGAATGATTTTCAACACACAAATATATTTAATTTGATTAATATTTAATAGCTAATAGTTTAATGGTTCAAACAGGAACGTAGGGAATGAATACAATTCTAACTTACAGTTTGACTCGACGAGATTTTTAGTAATTTTCTCAATATTGACAATTTTTACAATAATTATTATTTAAAAATCTATTTGAAATATTTCAGTTATCATTGACAATGTCATTTTAATTGATTATTCGACGATTCCCTTCGCGTTAGCGATATTCCTTAATTTTCCTTTATATATTTGACTTGATACAATTCCTCTATAACTTCGACGATACTTTCATACTTTTTACAATCTTTTACAACAATTCACTATTTCATACGCGAATATTCTTTTCGGACGTCGACTTGAGGAGGTTCTCGACCGATTTCGACAATGGTACCAAAAATTCTGAAATTTTTATCACTAAAAGTTGGATCAATGAAACACTTAATGCCACAATTTCAAATTGATTCTCTACACCGGTTTTGAGAAATGAATTATCAAATTTCCATCTTATATACGGAGTAAATGTATAGGAAATGTTATAATGCAGTAACTTTCACCAAAATACTACCCCCCATTATGAAGCTATTAATGCTTGAAGATTAGATATTATTCAATAAAATTTAACGTTCTTCAAAGTACTTTCTCATATGATTGATTAATTATTCATAAAATTAAGAACAAGAAATGGTCAATGACGTCAAGCGTACAAAAAACTAGGGAAAGCATGACAACAGTGTAAACCAATAAGTAGCGGGAAATTCGAACCGCTTTCAATATTTCAAGGGGTATATGATGCAATGAAAACAAAACATTTCCTTTTGAAAATTAAATTTTTGGTTCCGTCAAAATAAAATTATTTTCACCATTGTTCGTTCGTTTCTTATTCACAAATAAACGTAAAAGAATACAAGCAAATGTACAAACCTTGAAAATTAAACGTATGGATGAATATAACTCAATAGGATATATTATGAAGATCAGATCCAAGTTACAGTTGACATTGAAAAATTATAAACAAATTATTTATTGATAAATCATTTTTCTTCTCGAAACGAATAACAAATATTTAGAATATATAAAATATTCGAGAATGAATAACCTATATTTGGACTAATAAAATTTGTGACGTGGCGTTTTCTAGGCGCTACGCACAATATAAAGAAATAAACGAAAATCTATAGTCTCTTCGGCAACAACCACAGCAGCACACAAGAGATACCACTTTCGTTTGAATAATAATCTAATAAATGAACCGGGAGAATTTATTTATTACACATACACTTTCCAAAACTCACAGTAAATAATAACGCGACTCTATGAAAATCAAAAATGAGTTACTTTTCATATTCGTGGATTCTTCGACCTAGTATACAATAAATTCGCAGCTACGACGTAATAAGTATAGAGCCTTGCAGGGAAATACATGGAGGGACAATGCATTAAGGTGCTCAACTCTGTTTACTTTTCACGCAGGCTATATAGGGGATCTACAGAGGCTCTCACACGCAGTCTTTTCTCACTGCATGCCTTCATTGCACACTTTCTTTCACAGCTTCAGCGACTTCAGCATCTTGTGCAACTTCAGCACCTCAGCAACTACAGCCACTCCATTAACCTCAGCAGCTGCTTTGACGGACGATCATCTGGCTCCACGTTAGACGTCCTCTATATAATCACCGCCACGTTCAGTTCCGCGACACTCTCATCGCCTCACTCACTACGTTGTTACGGCTTATGACATTGGCATGGCACGTTCTACGCGATGCAACCCCGATCGACAGTGTCGTTTGCCTCGTCTCAGGAATTATTGTAAAATTAGGTGCAAATGCACTTGTCCCCTCTCTTGACACGCACAATTGGCGTCGCCTGAACAAATATATTCACAAGTTATATACTAAACAAATGTTATTGTGATTCGAAATAACTTGCAAATTTTTTTTAGTTTATATCACTTGAGACACCCCATTTTTATATGGTGTCATCAGCTCCACGTTGCTCCAATGTTATCAAAATCAAGGCGTAATCTTTACCAAATATTGCTTATCTTCTGATTATGTTTGGAGAAATTACATTTTCCAAAGGCTTCGAAGATGGAATGATTGAATCGGCACGCTCGTTTAGCTTTAATTTTTGCAAAATACGATCGAAACTCACGGTCCGAGCCAGCAAGGAATGTTGCAGGAATATTACATCTGCAACGTGAAACATAGCAGGAAACGATGCTGCAACATTCCTGCAACGCTCCTATATCCGCCTCTCTGCAACGTTCAGAATGATGCAAGAACGTTGCATGGAACGTTGCGGGAACGTTCCAGGAAGGTTGCAGGAATGTTGCAGGAATGTTGTGTGAATATTACGAATATAACAGGAATATATTGAGAATTGAAAAATTATATTTTGGATTTTATTCTGATTTATTATTAATAATACCTTTCACTCATTATTATTTTTTTCTTTTTTTTTTTCGATTATCTGAACAGACATCCAACAACTAAAAATTATGTACAGTTAAAAAACACTTCTCAGTTGAATTGATTATTGAGTAAATTGAGTACAAAATATTAAGTAAATTGCAGCATTTCGTCCAGTCTTGAAATTGCTATGTATAATTTGAATGATTAATGTTCGATCCAAACTAGCGTTTTTGTTCCTTTTATCATCCTCATCTGATGATACTTCTGCACATGTTTTTACTTTTCATCACTTAGTGATAAGAAAGTATTGGTTTCATCCTCTTTGAAAACGCCAAAATAATGCATGTAATCGCATTTTTCAACAATTATAACTGAAATAACGGATAGAAAAACTGAATATCAATGTTCAATGAATTGTCTCCTGGAATAATAAGAAAAAAATTCAATGTTTTTGAAGGTCACGTACATGAAAAACGTGTTTTTCAGAGGGCGTATGGATGAATATTTTATTTATATAGTGGGAGTATCTTGAAAACTGCTGAATCAAACAAATTAAAAATTTATAGGGATGTAATTGTTATCGAGCCAACAATAAATTGTTGTGTTAAATTTCGTTTCGACTTTCCGTCCGCCATAAAATAACGATTATATGCGTTCTTGAACGAAACACGTAACGTCATGATTCGATATAACTTTCGGTTCGACCAGAGATAACAAATACGTGTTTTTTGTTGAGGTAACACATGCAATAAAAATAGAAGCCACGTGATTTCAGGAATGGCTTGATAAAAAGTCTGAAATTTTGAACATAGCATGAGAATGTTCGGGGGATCATAAGTTGATATGGCTCATTTCGATCGGATGTTTACATCGTGAGAAGATGGCGTTCATATCTGTTGTGGGAAAATGACATATGAAAGTACGTACATTGCATTCTGATGACGCGTAACGCGTCACTGATGTTAACAAACCTTTCTAGAGTTTTGTATTTCCGAGAATCCCTTCTCATGGATGAAATTCCGAATGAATTATGAAAATAATTCTCACTGTTTATTATTGGAATGATTTATACGATCAAACAAAAATAGTGATGAAAAGTACCGGGCAAGTTTACTTGTGTTACGTCCTGGAACACGCGAACTATGGAGAGAGGCTTACCTTGATGTTGATTTCTCATTTGTAGTTGCCGCCTCTGCTCCTAGATTGGTTGAGGGCCAATCACTGCGTTGTTCGGAAGTATTTTGGTCGACCTTACTATATTTATTGTTTGTTTTGTTGAATTGTAGGAATTTTATTGTTCTTCGGAAAAGTAGATTCTTTTCAGAAACTAGTGGAATTGTGAAGATGGTCGTTAGCGGGTTGAAAATGAATGTTTTACGTGACACAGATTTGAACTTAATATTATTATTTATTCACTTAATTACACAAGAATGAAACTTTAATTAACGTCAAATCACTTAACATTTAACTAATTAAAGATAATTCTATTTTTATCTATTTAATAATGTTTATAATACCAGAACTTATCTAATGAGAACTCCGATCGATTAATTTATTGTTTGTTTATTATTTTCAATTCATTTTATTTTAAGCGAAACAAATCGCGCACAATGTCACTCTCGGATTCGTATTGCTGAGCGAGAACTTTAACTTCGCTAAATTTTATTTACCCCGGAAACGTGATATGCCGTTTGTACTTGAATAGTAAAATTTATTGATTTTATAGATCAACTGCGAATTATGTATTATAAAACTTAGACTTCAAGTAATCTTGGATAGCTAATCGATCTGATGATTAGCGGAGAACTTTTCTTTTCGTTGATCGTCGGAGAACTAATCGATTTGATGTCTGACGGAGAACTGATTTTTCTATTTCAATTTTAGTTATTAGATGATGAAGTTTTAGATGAAAAGGAGAAATCAAAGTTTCTCACGGTCCAAGTAACTTTATCATTGGTTGGTTTTATTTAAACAATTCCCTTTCCTGTTTTATTTTCATTCTATTTGATTCTATTGGTTTTCAAGATGAAATGGAAGGGATTTTATTTGATATAAGTAATTCTATAAGTGTTATGTTTATTTCATATATATTTATCATAGTTATATACTTCTAATTTTTTATTCGTGTATGTCATCCATATTTCATCGGGTACTTTCTTTGAGGTATATTTATTTCCCGAATGGTACCCTTAGTTTTATTGCTTTTCTTGGTATTTGATGGCTAGTGTTCTCATGGGTAGTGTTCTGTTTAACTTATAGATTTCGTTTCTGTATTAAGATATATATAAAAAGATATTTATTCAAAATGTTTGACATTTATGTTTAGCGCATGTGCATTATTTAGAGTTTATAAAAGTGCATTTTCGGTTTAATGTTTATTTCTGTTATTTCTAAGAGCGATAGTGTTTGAATATCTATTATTTTGTTTGAGCTCTGATTTCAAGTGAGAGTCTGTTAGTTTTTCTCGATATTTCCTGGTGTTCATTTTATACTTCTTTTATTTATTATAGCGTACGGTATATGTCAGTTCAAGTTTTTAGTTGCGTAATTAAATTATTTTATATTTCATACGTTAATTGCCTTGTTCGTTGAATGTTCATTGAATGTGTACAGATATTTAATTATTAATTAATTGAGTTCAATCGTCTAATTATTTGATAGGATTCTGTAATATCGATCGTAGTTCTCGTTTGTCTTACTTATATTTATAGGTATAAACGTTGTTTCTACCTTCGCTTGAAGTGTAGTTTCTTATAGTCTACTTATTCTATGCTTAAACATATATCCCTATACTGGGGATATAACACTTGCCTAATCATTTGTTCATTTTGTCTCGACTCACTCTTGTTAAAGCTTGAATGAGCCATTCTGGAATACCTTCTGTAATTTCTTTCTCCGTCCATTTCTCGCTGTCAATTAATTTTTTTTGAAATCTCTGTAAAATTATAGGACAACATAGAATATAAAAAACCGTTTCGGGGAAAGAATATAAAAAGGTTCATTTTTGAGAAGATAAACTTACTACAAAGTAATTTCGTCAACATCAATTGGTTGAAACATCGTTGTCGACGGATGGTGGACCTTGGGGACATGATTTTATTAATCTCCACGTATTTTTTGTAGAAGTAGGTTATGTAAATGTCGGACGTAGATGAATAATAACTCACAATTATGAACGCTCGACATTTCAAGAATATTAATTGGTATTCAAAATTTTTTAATTCCGAGTAAAAATTATACTTCACTCTTCAATAATAAAGCATAAAATTCGACACAAAGATTTCACGATTTTCACAGTACACACTCTCCGAGAGTATAAACTTGGTTGTGACGTGCCAGCACGGTAAAGTGTCAAGGTGCCAAATGTTGACGCATGCGCACTTCCATTTTGTCTATACTGGAATGTTGGAAATGTAATATTTAAAATGAAAGAATGTTAAAGCATAGATAAACACTGTTAGATTTCAGGAATGAAAACGTTGCAGGAATGTTGCAGGAAGGTTGCAGGAATATTGCAGGAACGTTGCAGGAACATTCCCCAGCAATGATCAATATGTTGTGAAGGAATATTGCTCAATAATCATGAATGCAAACATCCAAGTTAAATGATATGAAAATATATTATAATTATGATACTGTGCTGCAATATTCATGCAAATATATTTCAGCGAAATTCCTTCGATATCCCTGTTATATTCATGAATAGATTGCAAAACTTTACTCAAACTGAAATGGCAAACTATTAATGAGCTATTGAGTTATGAATATTGCAAAGCATATATATATATATATATATATATATATATATATATTGTGACGTGGCGTTTTCTAGGCGCCACGCACAATATTCATAAATAATTGTTTTAATAATATTCTGCAACCGCAGCAACCACAGCAGCACACAAGGGATGCCGCTCCCGTTCAAATCATGATCCAATAAATTACCCGGGAGAAGTTATTTATATTTTAAACCAAATAGTTTCTTTATTTAATAATATGAAAGAAAATAATACCATGAAAAAAATAATGTTAATGAAAACAACAATCGTCCACATTCCAATATAACATAAGCTCTTCACGCTCAACAAAAACAATAATAAAGCGACTCGATATAACTCAAAAATATATTCTTATTCACGTGGATTCTTCGACCTAGTATACTATAAATTCGCAGCGACAATCTAATGAGTATAGAGCGGAGCGGGGGAATACATGGGGACAATGCATTTCGGCGCTCAACTCTATTTACTTTATGTTCTACAGGGGATCTACAGGGGCTCTCACATTCATTACTTTCTACATTCACACCTTCATTTCACATACACTTTTTACATTAGCTTCACTTCATCACACTCTTTCCTTCACCACTTCAGCTACTTCAGCATCCTCAGCATCTTCAGCACCTTCAGCGATCTCAACGACTCCAGCGACTCCATCTACTTCGGACCCATCATCACCTTCAGCACCTTCAATAACCTCAGCTACCTCAGCACATCAACAGCTTCCACCTCTACAACATCTTCTTAGAACTAGGTTGACTGCTGATCGTCCACATCTCTTGTATGGCTGCGTCCTCAGCCATGTCGATGCCGCCACGTCAGACTCCACGACACTCCCGTCGTCTCGCCACGCGTTCCAGCGCACACCGGTTACACGCGCCTCGTACACACGACCTGACTGCAATGTTGTCGCTGCAATGCTGCTGCAACATTCCTGCAACATTAACATTGTAATGTTTCCGCTGCAATGTTCCAGCAACATTCACACTGCAATGTTGCAGGAATGTTGCAGCAACGTTTGGAATGTTTTGCAAGGTGCGGAACATTGCTGCAACATTCCACTCTGACTGGGGTATCATTGATTATATCTCCAATAGTCAAATGTTTTGCTACTAGTTTTCCTACCATGTAGATATCATACTCTGCGTTATGTGCTTGTTCAGTACACAAGGACAATGTTTCCGATACTAAAGTCGTAAAAACTCAATTGTTTTCCAGCTTCACACTCAGGGACTTTTTTTCGATATAATTTCAGTGTGTCCTGAAAATGTTTAATAACTACTTGAATATCACCGATCATACATTCCGTATTAATGGCTCTTACTTATCGAGGAGCATCAAACGAGCAATTATGAGCCAATAAAATACATGGTTTCCCGAAACCAGTTAAGGAATCAAATACATTTTTCAGCGCTGTTGACAAGGTTACCGCAGAAACTTTCCGTCCATGATGAAATAATTCTTCACTGCGACTGGTAAAACCATTACATTCAGACGTACGGACAGGTATCTGTCGCAATGGTTTAATGTAATGAGTAAATATTTGGTTCGATGCTCTTGCTGCAATTTGTAGAATATCGGCAGTGTTTGAGAAATCTGCTGTGATTTCCAAATCAAAGTAAACAATCGAGAACTCATCACAAATAACTTTTTCACAAATATAATTATATGTTGGTGGTGAATCCTTTTGTCTGATTCATCATGAAAAAGCCCGATGTTACTTTCATAAGTGTCAATTTCAGTCGTTTCTCTTCGGAATCGTAATTGTGATCGAATTTTTTTTTTGTTCTCGGTGAATCCGTTCAAATTGTAGAGTTTTTCTGATTGGTTTTCTATCATTTGAAATTTTCTCACTACGAGAAATCAGTGCATTCAAATGTTGACCAACTGGCACTGTAACACACAGATTTAGGAGCATCCCGAGCCATCATGGAATTGACGCTCTCGTTTGCCTGAGTAGAAGCTCCAGACGCAAACTGTTCTGCTTTTTTGGCTAGTTTTTCAAATGCGGTGGTTAGCGTTTGGAACAGCACAGAATTTTTGAATTCTCCCAAAACACTTATGTGCTCATAAGTTTCGCAATTTTTCTTGAATCCGCATCAGTTTTCACGGTTATCATGTTCATTAAATGCATGTTATGAGATGTTTTTGACTGCTTTAGACAATTCATCAATATCATTTTTATTCTGACCTACTGCATAAGAAAAACAATTATGTAAATACG